>CM061064.1:106946595-107488595 GCA_030762895.1 Sophora flavescens | reverse complement strand
TTAAGTAAATAACTAATTAAGGATTTAATGTAATAATATAATGGGGCACAACGGGGTGTCTCATTTGGTGGTATCAGAGCAGTTCGATTCTAATCGGACTGTGAGGTCTAGGATGTTGTTACCGACCGTGTCTAGTTGAGTCCACATCGGATTCCAATTATGCTTAGAAGATGGGTAGTGTGTCCGAATCCGATGCGTTAAGTAACATTAGTGTGGCATATGGTATTTATATACTGGTATATGTGGTATTATATGTCATACTGATAAGAGCAAATGATTTCTTTTACAGAATCATGGCTCGTGGAAAAGGACGTCTGATTGACAGTAATGACAGAACTCCTGAAAGAATTGTGGGAGCTAACAATGTGGAAAATAATCATACCGGAAGTGGAGGAGAGTCATCTGAGACTCAAGATACCATGAAAAACATAGTTACTGCTCTGTTGTTACAAACACAACAGAATGCTGAAATGCTACAGATGAACAAAGAACAGCAGGAACAACAGAATCAAAGGAGAGCTGCTGCAGCTGAAGATGCCGGAATGGCTACTTTCCTGAAAGGGAAGCCACCCCAATTCCCAGGAGATTATGATCCAGAGAAGGCAGAGTGGTGGATACAAGAGATCGAGAAGATATTCGATACCATGCGTTACAGAGAGGATAGGAAAGTGATGTATGCTGCCTTCATGCTAACTGGAGGAGCAGAGTCTTGGTGGAGAGGCAAGCGAAGATTGCTGGAGGCAGAAGGCAGAGTTATCAACTGGCAGCTGTTCAGTGACTGCTTCTTTGAGAAGTATTTTCCGCGTCTAGTTCGGCGCGAGAAAGAAAGGGAATTCATGAGTCTCAAACAAGGCAACATGATTGTTGGTGATTATGCATCACGATTCGAGGCTCTGATTAAATATTCCGAATTTTATCAGAGATTCCCAGATGAAGATTGGCAATGTAGAAGGTTTGAGGAAGGACTCCGACATGAACTCCAGAGGGCTATAATATCTATTGATATCCAGAGTTTTCCAGAGTTAGTGGAACGATGCAGTGCGATCGAAAGTCTAGATCTGAGGCTGGATAATGAGCAGAAACAATTAAGAAGTGGGGGTCCTACTCGACCGGGTTTTCAGAGGAGAGGAGGTAGTAACTCTCAGTGGAGACAGAGACCGTATGCCCGACCAATGCAGACACCAACACCAGTGGTTAGAGCTGGTCAACAGCAGCAAGGATTATCTTGTTTCAGATGTGGCGGACCGCATTATCTTAGAGACTGCATGGAGCGACCTAGTTGTTTTCACTGTGGAAAAAAAGGTCATATGGCCCGAGATTGCAGACAGCAGGCTAGGCGACCGCCGATAGCTGCAGGAAGAGGAAATGGAGGCAATAGGGGTGGAGCTGGCAGAGGAGTCATATCAGCAGGGCAACAGGGAGCAAGACCTCAGGCCACTGGAAGAGTGTTTACCGTGAAGGGAGCTGAATCCTCTCAATCTGATGATCTTATACAAGGTATGTGTTTGATAGCTGGTAGACTCTCGTACGTGTTATTTGACTCAGGCGCTACACATTCATTTATTTAGTATGAGTGTGTGGATCAATTAAAATTAATTGTTTCTCAATTACCTTATACCCTTACCATATCTACTCCAACTAGTAATCCTTTGACTACTAGGTCTATTTGTTTACAGTGTCCTATAATTGTTGAGAATAGAACATTTATTGTAGACCTTGTCTGTTTGTCTATGCAACAGATAGATGTTATTCTTGGCATGGATTGGCTTTCAGCTAACCATGTAATACTAGACTGTTCTAGTAAGACCTTATCATTTCTTGAGTCTTCTAGTATAGTCTCTGCCAATGAAGGAGTATCCATGAGGGGTGATGATTCTCGGCAGTACGTGATGCTGTTCGCGGTGGAAACTATTGAGACCCCTAGTATAGATTCTATGCCTATCGTGAGAGAGTTTCCTGAAGTTTTCCCTCCCGATGTTCCAGGTTTACCACCAGAACGAGAAGTGGAATTCACCATAGATCTTGTACCAGGGACAGGACCTATATCTATGGCGCCTTATCGGATGTCACCTATAGAATTGGCGGAGTTGAAGAAACAGTTGGATGATATGTTGGGAAAAGAGTTCATAAGGCCGAGTGTTTCACCATGGGGAGCTCCAGTGTTGTTTGTTAAGAAGAAAGATGGAAGTGCTAGGTTGTGCACAGATTGTAGACAGTTAAACAATGTAACAATTAGGAATAAGTATCCATTGCCTAGGATAGATGATCTGATGGATCAATTGAAAGGAGCCGCAGTATTTTCCAAGATTTATTTGAGATCTGGATACCATCAGATTAGAGTAAAGAAGGAAGATATACTAAAAATGGCTTTTAGAACAAGGTATGGACATTACGAGTATTTAGTTATGTCGTTCGGTGTGACTAATGCGCCAGCAGTGTTCATGGATTATATGAACAGGATATTTAGACCGTACCTTGATAAGTTTGTTGTTGTATTCATCGAAGACATCCTTATCTATTCTCGTACATGGGAAGATCATGAGAAACATTTAAGGATAGTGCTGCAAGTTTTGAAGGATAGGCAGCTTTATGCTAAACTTTCCAAGTGTGAGTTTTGGAGGGAAGAAGTCCAATTTCTAGGACATGTGATCACCAAGGAAGGTATAGCAGTAGATCCAGCAAAGGTTGAGGCAGTTCTTAAATGGGAACGACCTAAGTCAGTAAGTGAAGTACGGAGTTTTCTAGGGTTAGCTGGATATTATCGGAGGTTTATAGAGGGTTTCTCGAACATTGCGTTGTCTATGACGCAGTTGACGAGGAAAAATACAGCTTTTGTATGGACGGACAAATGTGAGCAGAGTTTCCAAAAGCTGAAGGAAAGGTTGACTACATCACCTGTGTTGACTTTACCGGATCCATTAGGACCGTTTGATGTATACTGTGATGCGTCATACCAAGGTTTAGGTTGTGTTCTAATGCAAGAGGGAAGAGTGGTGGCTTATGCTTCCCGACAATTGAGAATTCATGAGAGGAACTATCCGACTCATGATTTGGAATTAGCAGCCATTGTGTTCGCATTAAAAATATGGCGACACTTTCTATATGGAGCAAAATTTAATGTTTACAGCGACCACAAAAGTCTGAAGTATCTGTTCAACCAAAAGGAGTTGAATATGAGACAACGAAGATGGATGGAGTTTATCAAAGATTATGAGTTTGATTTACTATACCATCCTGGGAAGGCGAATTTAGTAGCGGACGCCTTGAGTAGGAAATCATTGCACATGTCCGCAATGATGGTTAAAGAGTTGGAATTATTGGAACAGTTCAGAGATTTGAACTTAGGAATGGAGTTGGTTGAGGATAAAATTTGCTTAGGTATGATCACTATTAGTAGTGATTTTATGAGATATCTTAAGGATAAACAGGCTCAGGATCCATATTTACAGGAGATAAGTAGAGGTATAGATGAGGGTAAAATTTCTGAGTTTAGTAGAGGAACAAATGGTGTACTGAGGTTTAGGGATAGAATATGTGTTCCATAGGATTTAGAACTTAGGAAGCTGATATTAGAAGAAGCACATAAGAGTAAGTTGAGTATTCATCCTGGATCCACTAAAATGTATCAGGATTTAAAGAAATTGTTTTGGTGGACGAGGATGAAGAAAGAGGTAGCAGAGTATGTTTTATCTTGCCTGGTGTGTCAGAAGGCTAAGATATAGCATAAACAGCCAGCTGGTTTATTGCAATCATTAGATATCCCAGAATGGAAATGGGATAGCATAGCTATGGATTTTGTGGTTGGACTACCACGAACTCCTAAGAAACATGATGCGATTTGGGTTATCGTTGACCGGTTGACGAAGTGTGCTCACTTCTTACCTATAGGTGAAAACTATAGTTTGGAGAAGTTGACCCAAATCTACATCAAAGAAATTGTTAGGTTGCATGGTGTGCCATCGAGCATTGTTTCAGACCGAGATCCTAGATTTACATCTAGATTTTGGAAACAATTGCATCATGCTTTAGGGACCAAGTTGAGAATGAGTTCTGCTTATCATCCCCAAACGGATGGACAGTCAGAAAGGACGATTCAATCATTGGAGGACCTTTTAAGAGCTTGTGTTTTGGAACACACTGGTAGTTGGGATGAGTTCTTGCCGTTGATTGAATTTACTTACAACAATAGTTTTCACAGTAGTATAGGGATGGCACCATATGAGGCTTTGTATGGTAGGAAGTGTAGGACACCGTTATGTTGGTATGAGATTGGTGAAAATCAAGTCTTGGATCCAGATGTGGTGCAACAGACTACGGAACTAGTTAGGAAGATAAGGGAAAAAATGAAGGAAGCACAGGATAGGCAAAGGAGCTACAGTAACAAGAGAATGAGACCTTTAGAATTCCAGGAGGGCGATCACGTGTTTTTGAGAGTCACTCCGATGACCGGAATTGGCAGGGCTATCAAAACTAGAAAACTTACTCCTAGATTCATCGGACATTTCTAGATTATTCGAAGGATTGGTCCAGTAGCTTATCATATTGCTTTACCACCTAACCTTGCTAACCTTCATGACGTCTTTCACGTGTCTCAGTTGAGAAAATATTATCCTGATCCTTCACATGTTATTGAGTCTGAGTCTATACAACTGCGAGAGAATCTAGAATATGAGGCTCTACCTGTAAGGATAGCAGATAAAGAGATTAAGGAACTTCGTGGTAGACAAATTCCTTTGGTTAAGGTCATATGGGATGAAACTACTGGAGATGCTACTTGGGAGCGTGAAGCAGATATGCAACAACGATATCCACATCTTTTCTGAAGTATGTAAATTTCGAGGACGAATTTTTTTTTTTAAGTAGGGTAGTAATGTAACACCCCGATTTTCGTTGCTTTGAAATATCGGTAATAAATATATAAATATATATTTGTATCCGAGACTTAGAAAATGATTTTGAATAAACCAAGGTCATTTCCTTGTTATACTTATTTGCATAAGGTTACGGGGAAGTTTTTGGTTGAAAACTCAGTCGGAAGCCGGTTTGGTTTGCTTTTTTTGTGTCTTCACTAACAGAAAAGTTTACTCGCTCGAAGGACAAGTATGTTGAGAGATCCACCCAAAATACTAAAACTGTTCTAAACCCTAACTATGTTCATCTTCTTCCATAAGTTTCTTAAGAACACCATAAGAAAACCTTGAAGAACATCATCCAAACTTTGTTTTCTTGGATCATCAAGAGGTAATAACTTATTCTATTGTCATTTAAATCATTTCTCTTCATCACTTTTGTAGATTCATGACTTAGATCAACATGTTCTTCATTTGTTCAAAGTTCATGGAGCTAGATTCAAAAATTCATAACTAATTCTAGAAAAATCCTTTTGACATGAAACCAATTGCTATGATCTTATAATCATCTATATTTTCATCATCTAGAAGCACAAGATCATGAGAAATTTCTTTCCTTGATTTCTGGTTATGGCCGAACCTAGGTTAACCTTGAGTTTTTAGGTTTTGTTTCATTTTCATGAATTGATTCATGATTCAATCCTTTTGTATCTTGCTAGTTCTTGTATTCAAGTATATAGAAGATCAAAAAAATCAAACTTTAACCTATTAATCTCATCAAAACCGAAACCCTAGATTTGTGTACTTAAGGGTTTCGTGATTCAAAAGTTGTTGGTAACACTTGAATCAAACTCTAGGTTTTGTATATATTGATTAAATCCCAAAAGTTGATGAAATTTTAAAAACTTATAGCCTATGGATCTTGAGGAAACCGAACCCTAGTTCTTAGAACTAGATGAGTTTAATTCATGTTCTTAGTTCATAATCATGGTTTAAGTGATTAATCATGCTTAAGTAACTTATGGATCATTATTCCTTAAGTTAATCAAATTTTCAACTTTCTAACCTAGATAATTGGTTGAAGCCGAAACCCTAACCATAAAGGTTAGAGGATTTTGTTTTAAATTTTAGTCTTGTAATAAGTAATGTATGTTAGTTAAGACTCTAGTAATTAGGATCCAAAAGATGACATTAAGAAGATAACCCTAAACCTATTTTCTAAGTCTTGGCCGAACCTAGCCCTAAAGTGTCATAGATGATTGTTAGTTGATTAATTATAGTTATGATTGTTTGAATGAAGGTGGTTGTGTTAACTCGTGGCGGGATAACGAGGATCATCATGTACGTGTTTCCGGTACAAACTCAGGTGGGGGAAAGAACCATTCCATCGTCGGAACCGATAAGTAGTATATAATTTATAATAATGGTGTAAGGCGACCTAAACCCTACTAGTGGTCGAGTAATCGACAATACCAAAATCGTATTGAAATCTTTTCCGTAAAACCAATGACGATTTGGGAATTGTGGGTTTATCGCCTTAGGTTGATTATTCATATTTGAGGATGTTTGAATTATTTACTTTTGACTGTTTGTGATACGCTGGTTGAGGTATTCCATCTGCATGTGACGTATTGTTTCGGTGTTTGAATATTATGATATTGAGGATGTTTGAATATTCTGTTAATTAATGTGTTATGTATGATCTGCCTGGGTTTAATTCTATGCTTAGATAATTTTAAGGAAAGATATATATTGCTCGGAGGTATTTTGTTTGGGTGAGAGTTTTGAATATGAATTAGAAGTGCCTCGCTATTATTTTATAGAAGTGATGTGATATAGAGTGTAAGTGGAGGTTATGAGGAAAAGCTTGAGGTACTAGGTTGTTATTGATAAAAGTCAGTGAGAATCATGTGTTGCATTGTTGTTCATAACCGTGTATTTGAGATACACGAGGTCCAAAGTTCTTGTAGACCGTTCCAAATTAGAATTTAAGTTGTGCAACTATAGTGTCATTGCTTTGCATGAGCACCCTTGATAGAGTTGAGAGAGAGAGAATCAGGGTGTGCACCGACGGTACTGTGCAGCTATAGTGTCATTGCTTTGCATGAGCATTCCTACCATGGATGAGAATGTGCACCGGCGTGGGGAACGTGTCACTTGGACGACTGACTGGCATCCCTAACGAGGGATGTGTGACAGGAGTAGTAGTGGCCACATCAGCATAAAGGTCTAGTTGCATGAGTTGAAGGGTAGAGGATGATGTTATAAAATATGGACGATTGTAAATTGTGAGTGATGCATGTCAGTGACCGTTATTGTATTATATGGTATGAATCTTTTCCACTTATGATGATAGAACTGTTTCTTATCTCCCTATTTCTGTATTTTTGGTGTATGTTTACTTCGTTACGTTAGAAGACCATATGGACGACTATGTTACGGAGGAGGTGGATGGAACCCCATGCGAGACAGAGATTGTTAAAGAGTTGAACGATGTTCCGTATGAAGTTGACGCTAAAGAACCACTTACTGATCCTAATAATGTGGCGTAGTTAGTTAAAGGCCAGTGAGTCGCATAAGATGTTTTGTTTCCGTTAGTGATAAGCAAGTTGTGTAAAATAAAGGATACTTATAGGTGTGTATTTATGTAAAATAGTTTGGTGTTTTATATCTGCATAAGTTATACAATTATTAATTAAGTTTTAATTTATTTTTTTAACGTATTTTCAACGTTAAGCGTGATTAAGTAAATAACTAATTAAGGATTTAATGTAATAATATAATGGGGCACAACGGGGTGTCTCAGCCTCCCTCTATCACTTATCCTAACCTCCCTGATGATTCCACACCTTCACCTTCTATACCTTCTGCACCTCAATAGGGTCGACCCTCAGGTAAAGCTGGTAAAGCAGCAACTGTAGGCCTCCAAAAAAATTTCTGCTTTTACAAGTACTTTAGGCTCAAAAAAGGCTCAAACTCAATATATATTTTGTTTGTATTTGTTTTGTTATCTACAAGTGTGTTTGTATGTAGATACACAACAAATATTTATATCAATTAGTGATAGATGCATGTGCATATCATGCATATCGTTGGTTAACCTTGTGGGTAGCCGCAACAACTGTTTGAGCGATTACTAATATGAGGTTGATGGTTGTGAATGACTACAACGATAGCAAGACAGTTGTCACAAGAGAGTCGTATGAATAGCTGTAAAAGCCGTTTGAGTGGCTATTATATGAGGTCGGATCATACTTGTACATAACTCCAATAGCCGTTTAAGTGGTTACTGCACAAAGGAGGTGACCGTGTCGACTGCAGCAGCCGTTTGAGTGGTTATCACGGTGGAGCCGTGTGAACAGGTTCAACAGATGTTTGAGCAATTGCCACAAGAGGTTGAGGTGGACTATCCGTAGCGACCAAGTTGTCGGAACTCAGAGGTGGAGCGACACGGGTTCTTTCTCATCGTTGGAGAACTTCTCGAGTTTCTTATAGTGGAGGGGTTGGGGAAGGAAGTTCTTCCTCGCATACTCTCTTGGTAACGCGGGATCCAGTAGCCCAACTCCCGACTTACATTGTTGTAGAATTGGTCAATCATGCATGTAAGACCAGTTGTGCACATAGAATGGGTAATTATCCTAGTTGATGAGTTTTCGAGGTTGGTTGTTATGACGATAATCCTAAGAGATGGTTGTGATTGTTAACGTGCTTGTTAATATGATATTCTATATTGTTTCCTGTTTCATGATAATTGTAGAGTTTCTTACCTCATGTACGTATCTGTTCTCTATTCTTTATACGATGGTCCTAATCGTGGCTCAAAGGCGGAAGTGAGTCATCAGTGATGAAGACACTGAGAAGGTTAGAAGTGATCGATGTGAGAGTCATTCTTCACTGCGACAAAGACGTTGATATATCATGATTGAAGAGACCTCCGAGGATGTTGTTAAGCCTTTTACTGTTTATACCACAGCCACTGGAGTGTGTGTTATTATATCTTTTATGTTGTCGCTTCCTTAGTAACTCTGATGTTGTATATGAATATATGTTTTAAATTTTTTAATTTTTTGCTGCAATTATATGTAATTGTAATGTGTTAAGTTCCATGTGACACTCGAAAGGGTGTTACATAGAAATCATAAACTATTTGGTTATATTTATTCTTCGCCTACTCTTAAATAAAAATATTAATATTAAATATTTCGACCTGAACTCCTAAAACTCTACCATGGCCTATAGACCGTAAGTTATTTGGTCCTTTCTTCTGCACATATCCTTACTCTATTGAATGTCTTCTTTTGCATCAACTCATACCGACATGAATGGCTCTGCACACACAATAAAACCACATTGTATCTTTTATATGTTGTTATCCTTAATGATCTGATCCCATAACTTTTATTTTAGGAATCATATTGGTGAAAGTAGTCGACCTTGTATATTTAATTTGGAGAAAGCTTTCAATAAGATGGAAACTATGTTATTAATTAAAAAAATAACTTTTTTAGGTGAAAATATTTTATTGCAATATATTATTTGTTATATGACTTTGTATAGTATTAATTTAGGTAAGAATTTTTATTTCTTCAATATATTTTTATTTTTTCCTTTTTCTGAAAAATATAAATAATCTTATTTAGTAGGCAATAATGGTTTATTCGATGATTTATAAAACTTTTTACTACCCGAAATGCATATATTAATTAATATACAATTAACGATTGAATTTAGCTACTATTTGATAAAGAAAGGGAAAGAGGCCACACTCCCTAATATGATAAATTGATAAGGATTTAATAATAGATTTTAATAAATGCATGAATGTTTCACACCTTTTCAATATATGACATATATGGTAAGCAAAATTAAGCTATTACATTCTAGAAAAGATTTGAATATATTGAATTCAATCTTGTCAATCAAATACATTTGAATGTTATATTTTATTAAATATTTAGAATAAATTAAAATTATTTAATATTTAATTTTTAATAATTAAAAACATTTAATATGAGATAGTGGACAATAAAGAAAAGAAACTTATTATGATATATTAAATACCTTCAACCTTTGAGGAAATCTTATAACAAATTACAAGTGCTACTCATTTGACTATGTTTGAATTGATATAAAAGAATCAAATGAAGAGGAATAAAATAGAATGATACTAGATTAAAAGTTTTGGATAGTTTGAAGTAAAATAATCATTCGATTTGCGGGGTATGGGTTTAAATAATATAGAAGCAACTCATTATCTAAACAATGGTATAACCACTTCATTTCATTCCACTCGACTCCACTTTATTGCATTCCATCCATCACTTTTTATTTTATAGTCATCCTATTTGATATAAACCAATCTCTGCACAAATTTTGAAGAATGATGTTTAGCCAATCCGTATTGCAGTGCTGGTTAATAAATTGAAAGAGAAATTAAAATTAGGAGAGAACAGGCACATGTGCAGTACTAAATTGCCTTCATACTTTCTAGCATTTATGTTTATTTTATTCTACACTATATCAAAAAGTGTTAGCCACCTTTACCTGCAAGATTTTTATAGACGTTTCAAATCTCTCACATCAACATCAGGAAACACCAATAAACCTATTTCGCTTTGAAGACAAGAATCATGAAGATCACCCTGCTAGTCCAGTCAAACCAAATAAATTAATAAAAAAATTAAATGCAAAAAGAAAGGGCATAAGGGTTCACGAGATTAACATCTAGACAACGCTAAATGCCAAAATGCCAACTCATCAAGCAAGATCTCACCACCCAATGTACGAAACTATCAGCTAATGTTCCACGTGACAAACGTTCATTGCCTACACTAACACTCCATTTCCAGTCACACCCCTAAACATAAAATCCCACTGTCTGAAAAATCAAGTCCTTCACTCACTTGCTTTGCTTCTGCTTCTCTTTTCTCTTTCTCTTAACAGTTAACTTCATACTCCGCTGTCGTTATTTATCTCCGCAATCGCAGCCTCTGCCACTTTTATCGGCTGCATAGTTTCAAATCCTTCATTTCTTGTGAACATTCATTTTGCTGCTAGGTTTTTGCTTTGACAAAAGTAATGTCATCACAGAAGCAACTTCCGAATGAGGTTCTAGAGAAGGATTTGCTTACAAGCAAAGGAAACAACAATGAACAACAAGAAGTTGAAGTCGGTGAGTGTCGTTTTCTTATGAATTTTTTCGATATGATTCAGTTAATTTCTTTCACCATTTTCATACGAATTTCTATCATTTTTTACAGAAGCCGTTCGAAGCGATTCTTCGAACACAAGGACAAAAACGAGTACGTTTAGCTGAATCTTTGTTTCACATTTCTGCTATCACTTACTTTATAATTTATCAATTTTTCTTTGTTCATTTTTAATCCAATATGTTACTACTTGAATTTTCAATGTGGATTTCGATTCTTTGTCTGCATGCTTTGATTTATGTTACATGTTTTTGTATCTCATATATCAGAGTCATTGGAATGTTTTGTTGTGGTTTTCACCAATTTATTGTGTGATGACTTGCCTCTTTTTTCTGGTGTTGAATGGTTGAGCCCTACTTTTTGGGACTGTTGGTGAAGTACATATCGAATCCTTTTACATATGGTCTCAAAACTTGATTGAGGTTGCTGGGGATGGAATATATCATTTTGTGCCAATTGTTGTTGAGTCCTTTTTTGAAATAGAGTAGAAATAAGATAGAAAATATCTTATAGATAATAACAGTTTGGGATCAGAGCATACAACACAAATAATGAACTTTGCTCCACTCTGAGAAAAATGTAATGTGGAAGTGTTTCAATGATTCTCGTCTTTTGTATTGTGATTACATCATGGCCCTATGTGAAAAAGAGGCATTTTCGTGAATCTAAAATAATTTTCTTTACTTAAAAAAAATAATGTAAAACCTTCTTCGATGTAAATGTTATTTTCCACCGCCACATACTTGTTATGTGAGAAGCATTTTTTACTTGCGTTAGAAGTTACATCAAATTTGGTGCTAAGGGACTTTTGGCTTAGTCATTTATTCACAATAGAATTTAACGACATTTTCATGAGCTTCCTAGCTTGCTAAGCATAGAATCTAAAACACTCTTATGCAAGTATGCATATCTCAGAGGTTAGCAAAATGTTCTGAAAATTATTTTCATACCATTCTTTTACATCATCCCTTTCTTCATTTCTAGACTAGTAATTATTTTTCGAATCAGTTAAGTACGGTGGACTGTATTTACTTGAAGGATTACCACTCCTTTAGCGTAATGAATTTACCAAGAGTAAGGACTTAAGGATTTGGCATTTGACAATGTTCTATTTGCATTGAACATTAAGTTCTATGAATAACTAATACCTTTTTATCCATGTTTGTTTACAGATACGTCTCTATTGACTTGTCAGATGTATTCAAAGATGTTCAATGTCCTATCTGCCTAGGTGCGTAATTTGTAGAAGCTATAACTTGCTTATATACAACATATTCTCTTCTAAAAATGTGAAATTGATCGAAAAGCATGCTTTACTTGAAGTATTTATAGTTTTAGTAAAAATTTTGTTTTTGTAATGTAGGTGAAACATTCGTTTAGAATGATTTTTACTTGGTATCATAATTGTTATAGTTCTAGGAATGGGAAGATAATCACTTTAAAGTTAGACATCCATAAGGTCAGTCATGCCAAAGTCTACAAAATTTGCTTTGACATCAATATTTGTCAGGCATTTACTCATAACATTATACAGAGAAGTTAGGATAGATCTTACTTCAATTATAGTTGTACTAATTATTTCTTTGGATTTGCATCACATTCAATTGGTTCATTAAACTGGGACAATCGTTAACCAGCTTGTAGATCCAGATCGTTGACGTATTTATAATTTTTAGAGTATGTGTATAAAAGACATGATTCATGTAATATTGGATTAAAAGGTTTTTTTTTTGTTCCTTTACCAAAATGAAAATGATCTTTGACTTTAGATAACGGAAAAATAAAACATATGAGTTGTGATTATTTATCCAAACAACTGTATTTACTCAAATAATTACAAATTACCAAATTGTTGGACATGTTTTATGTTGGTTGATGCATAGGTATATTTATGTATCTAAACTAATTGTTTTTGTAGAGATTGAGAGAGAGAGAGAATCGTGTATAGGAATTATCTCATGACTTAAATGAAATCTAGAATAAGATACAGATCTATGACCCATTTATAATTGTACCGTCCATGAAATTAAGCCATCGATAAGCTTGAACCCTCATGCAGAGAATATGTATACTTGTATACGGGGACAGAGCCAAATTTGGATGATGAGAGTCAATTATAAAAGTTTAAGTTCATCCTCCAATTTCATATAAAATATTCATAATCATAAATATATGTTACAAAATTTTAATTAAATTAGTAATCTATCAAAACAAAGAACGCCTTCCCTACATGTAATGAAAAATCATCTATAGTTCAATCTATACTACACTTTTCAGAAATATTCTTTTCAATGTATACTAGCTAGCAGCCTGTCAGTCAAATATTCAGCTTCCATCTTGCTGCAAAGTGTAGTCTTGACTATATTTATAGCTGAAAAAGATCGCTTGATAGTAGCAATAGAAACTAGGAAATGTGAGAATAACCGTTACCACTCTATACACAAGAGGATAGATGTATGCTTTTCTAGTTTATACCAACCAATGGCATATAATTAGTAGTTATAGATTATTAATTAGTATTTTTAGATTTATTTTAAAAAATAAAGTAGGGGGTCCGCCCCCTATTTGTTCCTGCTTGTATATCAAGAAGTTGCCAACCAATTTCTTACATATTTATCCCCACGTGAACTATTCGTTTGTTGATATTGTTGAGGAAAAACAATCAATAGGTTAAGATTTTTATCGTCCATAATAGTTAACCTTTTTAGTTTTAACCCACATACAAATAATATGTATAATTGTATAGTGTCAAGCAGACAACTAATCTCTTACATATTTATTTTCCCCTATTTGAATATTTTGGATTTTGTTGTTATGTATGTTCATGCACTAGATTTTGATGACTTCTTGTTACAGATATGTTGGTTGCAGCTTCATAATCATTTTAAATTTATTTCCTAGTTATCATATTATGTAGAGAAAATAATTGATTACATTATGTGTAGGAATTATTCGAAAAACATGAATTATAATGGAATGTTTGCATCAGTTTTGCAAAGACTGCATAGACAAATATATGCAACTTGGGTTTGCCCTCAAACTTTCACTATCTACATTATTATCTCACTGATTTATGGTTTGGTTGGCCATGGTTTATTTGTTGCAATTTTTGTCATTTTTCTGAATAGTCTGGACTTGTTTTAATGCAGTAAAAAGAAATGTCCTGCTTGCGGCACGCACTTTGCAAGTCTATCCTTATTGATGGACAACCCTAGCTATGATGTTTTGATTTCTGCTCTAAATCCAAATATTGACAAGTATGAAGAACAAGGTAAGATGGAAATATTGCATCTTGAATTGAAATATGTATTTTATCTCATTAGTGGTGTTATTTCCAGAGCACACATGTGATGATGGTGACAACATAGAGACTTCAGAAGTCCTTGACGCATAAGAGATTTAGATAAATTTCATTTTAATTCATTCTAAGATTACTAGATAATATTGGATTATGTATTATTTAGTAAGAGATTTATGAAGGATTTTATTATGAGGTTATATTTATGATATTTTATGTTTATGAGACACCCTGTTTTGAGGCTAAGACTTTATGAAAGGATTGTATGGTTTAGTACCTAATATTTATAAGGAATTATTTTATTAAAATGTTGGTTGTAATTTATTTTAGAAATTTCCTACGAATGGGTAAATAGTCATGAATAGTTACCTGTTTTAATGTAATATCGTTAGACATTACAAAAATGATTGAGGACACTAGCCCCAGGTATGATAATGGACCTGAATTTGCCATCAATGATTTTTCTAAGGGCATTATAGATAAAATAATATCTTATGTTGAAGCCCCTCAACAAAATAGGGTGGTCAAACACAAACATTAGCACATATTGAACGTGGCTAAAGCCTTATTTTTCCATGCTCATCTCCCAACCAAACTTTGGAGCTTTTTTGTACAACATGCAGTTCACATTATTAACAGACTTCCTATCCCTATTTTTCAACATAAAAGTCCTTATGAGCTCCTATACAATGAAGCACCCAATCTGGTCCACCTTAAGGTATTCGAATGCTTAAGCTATGCCTCTACCTTGGAAGCTCATACTTGTGACACCCTAATCTCGGGTCATCACATGGTTACCCGTTTGCGAAAATAAAACTTAATTTGCTGGTTGCTTTCGGAAAATCATATTTTCTCAACGTTTATCTTTTCAAAATATGGTGATAAAAAATTTTCTTTTCCTCCTTCTTTTAACCTCATAACCACAACAACGTATTCAAATCACACTTAACTACATAATGTATATAAGTCCTTCAACTATACTGCCTCATATTTTTCTCATATAAATCATAATCAACTTTATTCTTAAAACATATCATTACCTAAGCTGGTCGTAAACTAATGAGACACTACAACCGATAAAAACAAAGACAAAGATGCCTCGAACTAGACAGCCTTCATCTTCTTGTAAAGATCATACCCCTCGTACAACTGTGATATGGTTGTAAGGGTGAGACACCAATATATGGATTTATCACCATAACTAAATGCACAACACAAAAGATTGCACATACACATATACATGTCTATAACAACGTACTCATTCATATTATATCACATCGTTTATCAATGGGTTTCACACCCAACGTACTAATTCATCTTATATCACATCGTTTATCAATGGGTTTCACACCCCAAACATCAACGTTGGAAAACTATGCATGAACACTTCAATACATCATCTAATCATTCATACCTAATCTCATGAGATATCTCCAACCTCGTAAACCTCGTGATGAGTTGATCAGACTCAATTGCCCACGGGCATACAGCCACAGGCACGCCCATCGCACACTGTCCAACATCGTGGCACAGTGATAACACTAGGAGATGGGGCCTCATTGTCCAAACCCTGGGCACAATGAGAACATCTTTGTATGATCTACCCTGACGCTGCAAGGTAATCCCTCGTTTAATCATGGCACGTCTGCCAAATGCATGCAAGAAAACATTTTGTTCTCAACACTTTTCTTTGTGCTATATCTTTATTTGTCAAAGCTCTCAAAAGCTTACAACCCATCGTCGTTAAAACATGGAAGCTCTCAAAAACTTATGACTTAACATCGTTTAAAACATCTTTACATCTTTTATTAACAACACAGGACCTCAAAGTCCGAGTGCTCAATCACGAAGCCCCTAGACCTTGCAATCAGTCTTAGGTTCGTGGTAGTAGAAAACAACTTAAAACGTTTTAACTTCTTTAAATATATACCCAGTTTACAACATAACGAACCTTAATACCCCGACGTCTCGGTTATTAAGTTCTATATCTTTGTACATCTTTTTACATCGTTTTACATCTTTCACATCGTATTACATCTTTTGCATCGTTTTACATCTTTTGCATCGTATTACATCTTTCACATCTTTTACATCGTTTTACATCCTTTTACATCTTTTTACATCATTTTACATGTTTATACATCTTTTTCATCGTTTTGCATCTGTTGCTTCGTTTTACATCTTTCATCTCTTTTTCATCTCTTTTACATCATTAAGTAAAACTCATTTACCGAAAATTCTTTCTACTTGAAATTCGTTTATAAAACGTCAATTCAAAAAAAAATATTCCACTTTTCTTTTGGAAACACATTTTTTTCCAAAATAACGTCAAATCATCAACAACTTCTTTTTATTAAAACTTCAACTCTAATAAATCAATTCAAATTTAATCTCTTTTCAACATAAGTACTGCTATTTTTAAACTCTTACCCTATATAATTTCGAAACTTGCCGTCGTTTAGCATTTTCAAAGAAAACGTCTTTAAGTCAAACTTTGACATTTCTTCTAAAATAATTTTCTTATATAATAAATAAAGTCTTTTCGAATATTAATATCATAAAATCACTTTTTATAATATCTCGGAATTTCTTGTGTAAAAATTAGCAGTACTAAAAAAATTCCACGGTTACGCTCTCACCGTGACTTATAAACTTCTTTTACACTAATAAATCATTAAAATAATAATATTTCTCAAAACTCATTATTTTTCCAAAATCATATTTTCCTCTACTATTATATTCCAACATTCCCCATAAAACGTTTAATATAACTTTCACAGCTTATTAAATCTTTTATCTCATTAATCGGTTGTGCACTGACCACCACCGTCGCCTCTCTCAATCAACATTCAACATTCAACAACATCATCATAATTATATCCCCAGGCATATCATGCATCATAACAACATAATATACTACTGCAGATAATTAAAAGAAGATCAATCATCAATACACAGATAAACAACACATCATAAACAACATAAACAATTAATCACAAACCACATATAAATCATATAAGCCACACTAAAAGCAAATAAGTAAATAAATAAGGTTTTAATGTAATAATACAATGGGGTACAACGGGGTGTCTCAGAGACCATCACGGTATAGCCATGATTAAGGTCACGGCTGTGACAAATTGAGGTCTGAAGACTCGCCCCGCGATAGACAGCTCGCATCGCGAGAGAATGAAGACTTGGAAGTCAGAGACCATCACGGCCTAGCCGTGATGAAGGTCACAGCCTAGAATTGAATCTCGCCACGCGAAAGCATCTCGCCCCGCGAGAGTTTGAAGACCCTGGAAGACAGAGGCCATCACGGCCTAGCCGTGATGAAGGTCACGGCTGTGACAGATTGAGGTTTGAAGACTCGCCCCGCGAATACAAGCTCGCCTCGCGAAAATACAAAATTGAAAGCGCGCCAATACTAAAATTCGCCTCGCGAAGGAGTGCTCGCCCCGCACGCGAGCAAGATTCAGAATCCTTATTTAAAGGCTGTTTCGGATCAGATTGGGGGACACACTTTAGGGAAGTTGTTAGCCACTGTTTAGGGCAGTTTAGTTGCGAATCCTTGTTTCTCTTTGGAGCTGCGTCTCCCTTTTTCTCTTTTGTGTTATTTTACGATGGTGATTATGTCCGAGTGTTTGTCTATGAGCATGAGGAACTAATCCCCTCGTCCGAGGGATCAATGAAGCCGCCCATGGCATTGTAGATTCGATGTGATGTATGTTTTCCTTTCCTTCTTTTAATTAATGTTTTCCAATTCTGTTTTGATTGCGTTGATCATATGTTTTGCGTGATTAACTAGTTAACGTGTTTGGGGCCGAACGGCGATTCGCGTTTTAGAACTTGAATTGGAATCACTAATCGAATAATAAACACGAAAGTGGATTTAGGAGATTAGTGCAACCTTATAGGGAACAAGAATTAACAGAATTCGGGATTAGGGTTATGAGACAGAACAAGTAATTAATCCAATCTTCGAATACGTCCTAATGAGCACGACAGTGGATTTAGGAGAATTTAGGGGTCCCGGTTGACATTGTAATTGAACTTAGGGAGGAATTCATCATCACTTGGGAATGCATATTGGGTAGGTGGATTTGTGACCTTGGACATTTTAGTTTTCATATTTTTAGTTAATTATTTTCTTAGATTTGTTAATTGAATTTCGATGCTATTCTCTCTCTCTCAACCACCTTTTGTAACTTGACCAAACGAATCGGATTTCCCGCGGATTAGTCGAATTGGTAGCCCAATCCCTGAGTTCGACCTCGGTAATTACTTACCGTGTTTCTTTTATTACTTGCGACGACCCGGTACACTTGCCGGCGTCCCAACAAGTTTTTGGCGCCGTTGCCGGGGATTGGCACAACCAATTTTCCTAATTTTTAGGAAATTTGATTGATTGGTTAAGCGGTTTTTATTTTTATTTTTCTGTTATTTGTTATTATTTCTCTACTTCTTTGATTCCACTTGGTCTTGCCGTGTTTTTGTATGCGAGGTACCATCTCACAAGAGGACTTGCTATTTGATTCGGAGATCACCAAGACTGAGAAGCGCTTAAGGAAGGAAGTCAGAGAAAGGAAGAGGCTTGAAGCGATTGATTTTGAGGACATGGCTGAAGAAAATCCTCCTCCTCCTCCTCCTCCTCGTTACAAGCCTCTCTTCGAGTACGATCTACCCAGCTTGGGTGATTGTGATTCTTCTATTGTGAGGGGCAACCTGAATACAGACTCTTTCAGAGTGGAAGCATGCGTCACATTCCAGATCCGTGAGAATCAGTTTGATGGGAGTGGCAAACAGGACCCTCATAGACACATCACTCGCTTCCTTGAAGCTTGTGACTTACAGAAGACAAGAGGAGTCTCACAAGATGAGTTTCGCTTGCGGCTTTTCCCTCTCTCTCTTAGGGATGTCGCTCGCGATTGGGTTGATGACTTGGATAGGAACAAGATCGAACTTGGGAGCAAATGGCACAAAAGTTCCTAACCAAATATTTTCCTCCTCGAAAAGCGGCACAAGCAAGAATAGCCGTTACATCTTTCAAGCGGATGAGAAGATGAAACTTATAATGAAGCTTGGGAGAGGTACAACGGACTTTTGAGAAGATGCCCTTCAGCGTTCTTTGACCCGGTCTCTAAAGTTCAACATTTCTTTAATGGGTTAAGGGGACGCTATCAGATGAACTGTGATGCCGCAGCTGGCGGCTCTTTTTCCTACTTATCAGCTGAGGATGGATGGGCATTATTGGAGAAAATGTCATATAATGATTACAACCGTGGAAGGGAAACCTCAAATGGAATCAGTTCTGGGGCAATGGAGGCCATTCTTGAACAAAACAGATTATTGAAGATGCAAGTGGCGGCTTTGACTGAGAACAAGAAGGTTAATGCGATACACGAGGGAGTGCCTCCGGGTTGTGCAAATTGTAATGGAGATCATGACACTCAGATTTGCCCGCTAAATTTCTCTCAGGAACATGTGGACTCATGCCACAACTTTTATGACACTGTGCCCCAGAATAACTATCAGAGGAACAGACAAAATGACCACAATCAGAATCAGAATAGGGGGTACATGAGGAGAGACCATCCGGGTTTCGCTCGGAGTAATGCTAATGGTGGTCTAGCCGGTCAACAACCTCCTCAAAGAGAATTGGCAACAACCTCAGCAGGGTATAAGGCCGAACATTGGAATTCAGCAGTGCAATACCCAACAGGCTCTTCCAGGGCCTAATCAGTTGCAAATAACAGATGGTGGAAGACAACCGTGGGAGCTGGCTTTTGAGAAGTTGTCAACCTTTACAAGCACATCTTTTGAGAAGGTGAATGCGACAATTGACAAATGGGCAACGCATACAGGGGCGGCAATTCACAATCTAGAGACACAGATGGCCCAACTCGCAAAGCAACTAAATGAGCGTCTCCCAGGCACTTTCCCAGGTAATACCGAGAACAACCCCAAGGGACAATGCAATGTCATATCTACTAGAAGCGGAAGGGTGTTGGAACCTAACAAGGGTGCAACTAGTTCTCAGGATGACAAGGCCCCGGAACAACCACATGTTGAAGAAGAGCAACCTGAAAAAGAAAAGTTGGCAAGCGAGAAGGCACCGGAGCAAGGGGGAAGGCTGAAACTTGTAGATGAAGAGTTCCGAAAGAAGAAGTGGGTTGAACCCCAAGACCTCCCGCCCTACATGAAGGTACCGTATCCTGAAAGATTGAAGAAGCCTCATCAGGATAAGCAGTTCAGCAAATTCCTTGATGTCTTCCGAAAACTTCAGATTAACATTCCATTTGCGGAAGCCTTGGAACAGATGCCATCATATGCCCGGTTTATGAAGGATCTTCTCACCAAGAAACGGAGAATAGAGGATGAGGAAACGGTTGCTTTGACCGAGGAGTGTAGTGCCATTCTTCAGAGAAAACTCCCTCCAAAGTTGAAGGATCCCGGTTCCTTTTCAATACCATGTACCATTGGGGAGATGACTGTAGGGAAGGCATTATGTGATCTAGGGGCAAGCATCAACTTGATGCCCCTCTCTATGATGAAGAGGTTGGGGATCCAAGAAGTTAAGGATACACGGATGTCGCTCCAACTGGCCGACCGCTCTATAAAATATCCTTATGGGGTGGTCGAAGACTTGTTAGTGAAGGTGGACAAGCTTATATTTCCGGCGGACTTTGTAGTGCTTGATATGGATGAAGACGCCGAGATCCCTCTCATATTGGGTAGGCCCTTCTTGGCCACTGGGGGTGCCTTAATAGATGTGCGACAAGGGAAACTCACTCTAAGGGTGCAAGATGAGGAAGTAGTCTTCAATCTCTTTGAAACAATGAAGCACCCTGCAAAGAGGACGGAAGTGTACCGATTGGATATGGTGGATCCAACTGCTAAGGCAAGGGCAACTAGAGAAGTCCATGGTTCTTCACTTGCAAAAGTGTCGGTAAAATCCCATGATGGGGACAGTGAGGAAAAAGACCCTTTGGGGGATGAGGTCTATCTCGAGTGGTTGAAAGACATGGAAGCCTTACCGAGTCTCCCAGGGGAAGAATGTGCAAAGGAAGAGCTCAGCAGCAAGGGCAAGAAAAAGAAGGGTAAAGCACCAAGGTTGAAAGGTGGCACAACCGTGGTGGTCAATGCAAACAATGAGTTGATCCCAAAAAAGACCATCACGGGGTGGAGAGTTCGTGCTGATTATAGAAGGATGCTGGACTTAAATGAGTTGTCCGGGAACAGTAGGAGAGCTTATGAAAGGGCAAGAGCCAACAGAATACGGACTGAGGCATGGAATGGCAAGCAAGATTTACATCCGGATTAACCCTTACGGGTGACTTGAGTCAGGCTCGGGACGTTAAACAAGTGCTACTTGGGAGGCAACCCAAGCTAGGTATCCTTTGGTTTTAGTGTCTGTCATTTTCACATATATATAAAAAAAAAAAAAAAGAAGCTTGATTCGCCACGCGAATCCACATTGGCCGCGCGAGACAGAAGCCCTGAATCTCTGGGGTTGCTTACTTTTCTGTCTCGCATCGCGAGGTCTACTTTCGCCTCGCGATTCTGGACGATTGTAAATTGTGAGTGATGCATGTCAGTGACCGTTATTGTATTATATGCTATGAATATTTTCCACTTATGATGATAGAACTGTTTCTTATCTCCCTATTTCTGTATTTTTGGTGTATGTTTACTTCGTTACGTTAGAAGACCATATGGACGACTATGTTACGGAGGAGGTGGATGGAACCCCATACGAGACGGAGATTGTTAAAGAGTTGAACGATGTTCCGTATGAAGTTGACGCTGAAGAACCACTTACTGATCCTAATAATGTGGCGTAGTTAGTTAAAGGCTAGTGAGTCGCATAAGATGTTTTGTTTCCGTTAGTGATAAGCAAGTTGTGTAAAATAAAGGATACTTATAGGTGTGTATTTATGTAAAATAGTTTGGTGTTTTATATCTGCATAAGTTATACAATTATTAATTAAGTTTTAATTTATTTATTTTTTACGTATTTTCAACGTTAAGCGCGATTAAGTAAATAACTAATTAAGGATTTAATGTAATAATATAATGGGGCACAACGGGGTGTCTCATTTGGTGGTATCAGAGCAGTTCGATTCTAATCGGACTGTGAGGTCTAGGATGTTGTTACTGGCCGTGTCTAGTTGAGTCCACATCGGATTCCAATTATGCTTAGAAGATGGGTAGTGTGTCCGAATCCGATGCGTTAAGTAACATTAGTGCGGCATATGGTATTTATATACTGGTATATGTGGTATTATATGTCATACTGATAAGGGCAAATGATTTCTTTTACAGAATCATGGCTCGTGGAAAAGGACGTCTGATTGACAGTAATGACAGAACTCCTGAAAGAATTGTGGGAGCTAACAATGTGGAAAATAATCATACCGGAAGTGGAGGAGAGTCATCTGAGACTCAAGATACCATGAAAAACATAGTTACTGCTCTGTTGTTACAAACACAACAGAATCTTTGAAATGCTACTGAGATGAACAAAGAACAAGCAGGGAACAACGAGAATCAAAGGAGAGGCTGCTGCAGAGAAGATGCCGGAATGGCTACTTTCATGAAAGGGAAGCCACCCCAATTCCCGGGAGATTATGATCCGAGAGAAGGCAGAGTGGTGGATACAAGAGATCGAGAAGATATTCGATACCATGCGTTGCGAGAGAGGATAGGAAAGTGATGTATCTTGCCTTCATGCTAACCGGAGGAGCAGAGTCTTGGTGAAGAGGCAAGCGAAGATTGCTGGAGGCCGAAGGCGAGTTATCAACCGGCAGCTGTTCGATGATCGCTTCTTTGAGAAGTATTTTCCGCGTCTAGTTCGGGCGCGAGAAAGAAAGGGAATTCATGAGTCTCAAACAGGGCAACATGATATTGGGTGATTATGCATCACGATTCGAGGCTCCGATTAAATATTTCGAATTTTATCGAGATTCCCGGATGAAGATTGGCAATGTAGAAGGTTTGAGGAAGGACTCAGACATGAACTCCGAGGGGCTATAGTATCTATTGATATCCGGAGTTTTCCGAGTTAGTGGAACGATGCAGTGCGATCGAAAGTCTAGATCCGAGGTCAGCTAATGAGCGAAACAATTAAGAAGTGGGGTCCTACTCGACCGGGTTTTCGAGAGGAGAGGAGGTAGTAACTCTCGGTGGAGACAGAGACCGTATGCCCGACCAATGCGAGACACCAACAACACCAAGATGGTTAGAGCTGGTCAACAGCAGTAAGGATTATCTTGTTTCAGATGTGGCGGACCGCATTATCTTAGAGACTGCATGGAGCGACCTAGTTGTTTTCACTGTGGAAAAAAAGGTCATATGGCCCGAGATTGCAGACAGCAGGCTAGGCGACCGCCGATAGCTGCAGGAAGAGGAAATGGAGGCAATAGGGGTGGAGCTGGAAGAGGAGTCATATCAGCAGGGCAACAGGGAGCAAGACCTCAGGCCACTGGAAGAGTGTTTACCGTGAAGGGAGCTGAATCCTCTCAATCTGATAATCTTATACAAGGTATGTGTTTGATAGCTGGTAGACTCTCGTACGTGTTATTTGACTCAGGCGCTACACATTCATTTATTTAGTATGAGTGTGTGGATCAATTAAAATTAATTGTTTCTCAATTACCTTATACCCTTACCATATCTACTCCAACTAGTAATCCTTTGACTACTAGGTCTATTTGTTTACAGTGTCCTATAATTGTTGAGAATAGAACATTTATTGTAGACCTTGTCTGTTTGTCTATGCAACAGATAGATGTTATTCTTGGCATGGATTGGCTTTCAGCTAACCATGTAATACTAGACTGTTCTAGTAAGACCTTATCATTTCTTGAGTCTTCTAGTATAGTCTCTGCCAATGAAGGAGTATCCATGAGGGGTGATGATTCTCGGCAGTACGTGATGCTGTTCGCGGTGGAAACTATTGAGACCCCTAGTATAGATTATATGCCTATCGTGAGAGAGTTTCCTGAAGTTTTCCCTCCCGATGTTCCAGGTTTACCACCAGAACGAGAAGTGGAATTCACCATAGATCTTGTACCAGGGACAGGACCTATATCTATGGCGCCTTATCGGATGTCACCTATAGAATTGGCGGAGTTGAAGAAACAGTTGGATGATATGTTGGGAAAAGAGTTCATAAGGCCGAGTGTTTCACCATGGGGAGCTCCAGTGTTGTTTGTTAAGAAGAAAGATGGAAGTGCTAGGTTGTGCATAGATTATAGACAGTTAAACAAGGTAACAATTAGGAATAAGTATCCATTGCCTAGGATAGATGATCTGATGGATCAATTGAAAGGAGCCGCAGTATTTTCCAAGATTTATTTGAGATCTGGATACCATCAGATTAGAGTAAAGAAGGAAGATATACTAAAAATGGCTTTTAGAACAAGGTATGGACATTACGAGTATTTAGTTATGCCGTTCGGTGTGACTAATGCGCCAGCAGTGTTCATGGATTATATGAACAGGATATTTAGACCGTACCTTGATAAGTTTGTTGTTGTATTCATCGAAGACATCCTTATCTATTCTCGTACATGGGAAGATCATGAGAAACATTTAAGGATAGTGCTGCAAGTTTTGAAGGATAGGCAGCTTTATGCTAAACTTTCCAAGTGTGAGTTTTGGAGGGAAGAAGTCCAATTTCTAGGACATGTGATCACCAAGGAAGGTATAGCAGTAGATCCAGCAAAGGTTGAGGCAGTTCTTAAATGGGAACGACCTAAGTCAGTAAGTGAAGTACGGAGTTTTCTAGGGTTAGCTGGATATTATCGGAGGTTTATAGAGGGTTTCTCGAACATTGCGTTGTCTATGACGCAGTTGATTGAGGAAAAAAATACAGCTTTTGTATGGACTGACAAATGTGAGCAGAGTTTCCAAAAGCTGAAGGAAAGGTTGACTACATCACCTGTGTTGACTTTACCGGATCCATTAGGACCGTTTGATGTATACTGTGATGCGTTATACCAAGGTTTAGGTTGTGTTCTAATGCAAGAGGAAGAGTGGTGGCTTATGCTTCCCGACAATTGAGAATTCATGAGAGGAACTATCCGACTCATGATTTGGAATTAGCAGCCATTGTGTTCGCATTAAAAATATGGCGACACTTTCTATATGGAGCAAAATTTAATGTTTACAGCGACCACAAAAGTCTGAAGTATCTGTTCAACCAAAAGGAGTTGAATATGAGACAACGAAGATGGATGGAGTTTATCAAAGATTATGAGTTTGATTTACTATACCATCCTGGGAAGGCGAATGTAGTAGCGGACGCCTTGAGTAGGAAATCATTGCACGTGTCCGCAATGATGGTTAAAGAGTTGGAATTATTGGAGCAGTTCGAGAGATTTGAACTTAGGAATGGAGTTGGTTGAGGATAAAATTTGCTTAGGTATGATCACTATTAGTAGTGATTTTATGAGATATCTTAAGGATAAACAGGCTCAGGATCCATATTTACAGGAGATAAGTAGAGGTATAGATGAGGGTAAAATTTCTGAGTTTAGTAGAGGAACAAATGGTGTACTGAGGTTTAGGGATAGAATATGTGTTCCAGAGGATTTAGAACTTAGGAAGCTGATATTAGAAGAAGCACATAAGAGTAAGTTGAGTATTCATCCTGGATCCACTAAAATGTATCAGGATTTAAAGAAATTGTTTTGGTGGACGAGGATGAAGAAAGAGGTAGCAGAGTATGTTTTATCTTGCCTGGTGTGTCAGAAGGCTAAGATATAGCATAAACAGCCAGCTGGTTTATTGCAATCATTAGATATCCCAGAATGGAAATGGGATAGCATAGCTATGGATTTTGTGGTTGGACTACCACGAACTCCTAAGAAACATGATGCGATTTGGGTTATCGTTGACCGGTTGACGAAGTGTGCTCACTTCTTACCTATGGGTGAAAACTATAGTTTGGAGAAGTTGACCCAAATCTACATCAAAGAAATTGTTAGGTTGCATGGTGTGCCATCGAGCATTGTTTCAGACCGAGATCCTAGATTTACATCTAGATTTTGGAAACAATTGCATCATGATTTAGGGACCAAGTTGAGAATGAGTTCTGCTTATCATCCCCAAACGGATGGACAATCGAAAAGGGCGATTCAATCATTGGAGGACCTTTTAAGAGCTTGTGTTTTGGAACACACTTGGTAGTTGGGATGAGTTCTTGCCGTTGATTGAATTTACTTACAACAATAGTTTTCACAGTAGTATAGGGATGGCACCATATGAGGCTTTGTATGGTAGGAAGTGTAGGACACCGTTATGTTGGTATGAGATTGGTGAAAATCAAGTCTTGGATCCAGATGTGGTGCAACAGACTACGGAACAAGTTAGGAAGATAAGGGAAAAAATGAAGGAAGCACAGGATAGGCAAAGGAGCTACAGTAACAAGAGAAGGAGACCTTTAGAATTCCAGGAGGGCGATCACGTGTTTTTGAGAGTCACTCCGATGACCGGAATTGGCAGGGCTATCAAAACTAGAAAACTTACTCCTAGATTCATCGGACCTTTCTAGATTATTCGAAGGATTGGTCCAGTAGCTTATCATATTGCTTTACCACCTAACCTTGCTAACCTTCATGACGTCTTTCACGTGTCTCAGTTGAGAAAATATTATCTTGATCCTTCACATGTTATTGAGTCTGAGTCTATACAACTGCGAGAGAATCTAGAATATGAGGCTCTACCTGTAAGGATAGCAGATAAAGAGATTAAGGAACTTCGTGGTAGACAAATTCCTTTGGTTAAGGTCATATGGGATGAAACTACTGGAGATGCTACTTGGGAGCGTGAAGCAGATATGCAACAACGATATCCACATCTTTTCTGAAGTATGTAAATTTCGAGGACGAATTTTTTTTTTTAAGTAGGGTAGTAATGTAACACCCCGATTTTCGTTGCTTTGAAATATCGGTAATAAATATATAAATATATATTTGTATCCGAGACTTAGAAAATGATTTTGAATAAACCAAGGTCATTTCCTTGTTATACTTATTTGCATAAGGTTACGGGGAAGTTTTTGGTTGAAAACTCAGTCGGAAGCCGGTTTGCTATTTTCTGTGTCTTCACTAACAGTAAAAGTTTACTGCTCAGAAGGACAAGTATGTTGAGAGATCCACCCAAAATACTAAAACTGTTCTAAACCCTAACTATGTTCATCTTCTTCCATAAGTTTCTTAAGAACACCATAAGAAAACCTTGAAGAACATCATCCAAACTTTGTTTTCTTGGATCATCAAGAGGTAATAACTTATTCTATTGTCATTTAAATCATTTCTCTTCATCACTTTTGTAGATTCATGACTTAGATCAACATGTTCTTCATTTGTTCAAAGTTCATGGAGCTAGATTCAAAAATTCATAACTAATTCTAGAAAAATCCTTTTGACATGAAACCAATTGCTATGATCTTATAATCATCTATATTTTCATCATCTAGAAGCACAAGATCATGAGAAATTTCTTTCCTTGATTTCTGGTTATGGCTGAACCTAGGTTAACCTTGAGTTTTTAGGTTTTGTTTCATTTTCATGAATTGATTCATGATTCAATCCTTTTGTATCTTGCTAGTTCTTGTATTCAAGTATATAGAAGATCAAAAAAATCAAACTTTAACCTATTAATCTCATCAAAACCGAAACCCTAGATTTGTGTACTTAAGGGTTTTGTGATTCAAAAGTTGTTGGTAACACTTGAATCAAACTCTAGGTTTTGTATATATTGATTAAATCCCAAAAGTTGATGAAATTTTAAAAACTTATAGCCTATGGATCTTGAGGAAACCGAACCCTAGTTCTTAGAACTAGATGAGTTTAATTCATGTTCTTAGTTCATAATCATGGTTTAAGTGATTAATCATGCTTAAGTAACTTATGGATCATTATTCCTTAAGT
This sequence comes from Sophora flavescens, assembly GCA_030762895.1. Classification (NCBI taxonomy): domain Eukaryota; kingdom Viridiplantae; phylum Streptophyta; class Magnoliopsida; order Fabales; family Fabaceae; genus Sophora; species Sophora flavescens. Next base: position 107,460,298 of record CM061064.1, on the reverse strand, counting down.
TAATCAAATTTTCAACTTTCTAACCTAGATAATTGGTTGAAGCCGAAACCCTAACCATAAAGGTTAGAGGATTTTGTTTTAAATTTTAGTCTTGTAATAAGTAATCTATGTTAGTTAAGACTCTAGTAATTAGGATCCAAAAGATGACATTAAGAAGATAACCCTAAACCTATTTTCTAAGTCTTGGCCGAACCTAGCCCTAAAGTGTCATAGATGATTGTTAGTTGATTAATTATAGTTATGATTGTTTGAATGAAGGTGGTTGTGTTAACTCGTGGCGGGATAACGAGGATCGTCATGTACGTGTTTCCGGTACAAACTCAGGTGGGGGAAAGAACCATTCCATCGTCGGAACCGATAAGTAGTATATAATTTATAATAATGGTGTAAGGCGACCTAAACCCTACTAGTGGTCGAGTAATCGACAATACCAAAATCGTATTGAAATCTTTTCCGTAAAACCAATGACGATTTGGGAATTGTGGGTTTATCGCCTTAGGTTGATTATTCATATTTGAGGATGTTTGAATTATTTACTTTTGACTGTTTGTGATACGCTGGTTGAGGTATTCCATCTGCATGTGACGTATTGTTTCGGTGTTTGAATATTATGATATTGAGGATGTTTGAATATTCTGTTAATTAATGTGTTATGTATGATCTGCCTGGGTTTAATTGTATGCTTAGATAATTTTAAGGAAAGATATATATTGCTCGGAGGTATTTTGTTTGGGTGAGAGTTTTGAATATGAATTAGAAGTGCCTCGCTATTATTTTATAGAAGTGATGTGATATAGAGTGTAAGTGGAGGTTATGAGGAAAAGCTTGAGGTACTAGGTTGTTATTGATAAAAGTCAGTGAGAATCATGTGTTGCATTGTTGTTCATAACCGTGTATTTGAGATACACGAGGTCCAAAGTTCTTGTAGACCGTTCCAAATTAGAATTTAAGTTGTGCAACTATAGTGTCATTGCTTTGCATGAGCACCCTTGATAGAGTTGAGAGAGAGAGAATCAGGGTGTGCACCGACGGTATTGTGCAGCTATAGTGTCATTGCTTTGCATGAGCATTCCTACCATGGATGAGAATGTGCACCGGCGTGGGGAACGTGTCACTTGGACGACTGACTGGCATCCCTAACGAGGGATGTGTGACAGGAGTAGTAGTGACCACATCAGCATAAAGGTCTAGTTGCATGAGTTGAAGGGTAGAGGATGATGTTATAAAATATGGATGATTGTAAATTGTGAGTGATGCATGTCAGTGACCGTTATTGTATTATATGGTATGAATCTTTTCCACTTATGATGATAGAACTGTTTCTTATCTCCCTATTTCTGTATTTTTGGTGTATGTTTACTTCGTTACGTTAGAAGACCATATGGACGACTATGTTACGGAGGAGGTGGATGGAACCCCATACGAGACAGAGATTGTTAAAGAGTTGAACGATGTTCCGTATGAAGTTGACGCTAAAGAACCACTTACTGATCCTAATAATGTGGCGTAGTTAGTTAAAGGCCAGTGAGTCGCATAAGATGTTTTGTTTCCGTTAGTGATAAGCAAGTTGTGTAAAATAAAGGATACTTATAGGTGTGTATTTAGGTAAAATAGTTTGGTGTTTTATATCTGCATAAGTTATACAATTATTAATTAAGTTTTAATTTATTTTTTTAATGTATTTTCAACGTTAAGCGTGATTAAGTAAATAACTAATTAAGGATTTGATGTAATAATATAATGGGGCACAACGGGGTGTCTCAGCCTCCCTCTATCACTTATCCTAACCTCCCTGATGATTCCACACCTTCACCTTCTATACCTTCTGCACCTCAATAGGGCCGACCCTCAGGTAAAGCTGGTAAAGCAGCAACTGTAGGCCTCCAAAAAAATTTCTACTTTTACAAGTACTTTAGGCTCAAAAAAGGCTCAAACTCAATATATATTTTGTTTGTATTTGTTTTGTTATCTACAAGTGTGTTTGTATGTAGATACACAACAAATATTTATATCAATTAGTGATAGATGCATGTGCATATCATGCATATCGTTGGTTAACCTTGTGGGTAGCCGCAACAACTGTTTGAGCGATTACTAATATGAGGTTGATGGTTGTGAATGACTACAACGATAGCAAGACAGTTGTCACAAGAGAGTCGTATGAATAGCTGTAAAAGCCGTTTGAGTGGCTATTATATGAGGTCGGATCATACTTGTACATAACTCCAATAGCCGTTTAAGTGGTTACTGCACAAAGGAGGTGACCGTGTCGACTGCAGCAGCCGTTTGAGTGGTTATCACGGTGGAGCCGTGTGAACAGGTTCAACAGATGTTTGAGCAATTGCCACAAGAGGTTGAGGTGGACTATCCGTAGCGACCAAGTTGTCGGAACTCAGAGGTGGAGCGACACGGGTTCTTTCTCATCGTTGGAGAACTTCTCGAGTTTCTTATAGTGGAGGGGTTGGGGAAGGAAGTTCTTCCTCGCATACTCTCTTGGTAACGCGGGATCCAGTAGCCCAACTCCCGACTTACATTGTTGTAGAATTGGTCAATCATGCATGTAAGACCAGTTGTGCACATAGAATGGGTAATTATCCTAGTTGATGAGTTTTCGAGGTTGGTTGTTATGACGATAATCCTAAGAGATGGTTGTGATTGTTAACGTGCTTGTTAATATGATATTCTATATTGTTTCCTGTTTCATGATAATTGTAGAGTTTCTTACCTCATGTACGTATCTGTTCTCTATTCTTTATACGATGGTCCTAATCGTGGCTCAAAGGCGGAAGTGAGTCATCGATGATGAAGACACCGAGAAGGTTAGAAGTGATCGATGTGAGAGTCATTCTTCAACTGCGACAAAGACGTTGATATATCATGATTGAAGAGACCTCCGAGGATGTTGTTAAGCCTTTTACTTTGTTTATACCACAGCCCTTTGGAGTGTGTGTTATTATATCTTTTATGTTGTCGCTTCCTTAGTAACTACGATGTTGTATATGAATATATGTTTTAAATTTTTTAATTTTTGCTGCAATTATATGTAATTGTAATGTGTTAAGTTCCATGTGACACTCGAAAGGGTGTTACATAGAAATCATAAACTATTTGGTTATATTTATTCTTCGCCTACTCTTAAATAAAAATATTAATATTAAATATTTCGACCGAACTCCTAAAACTCTACCATGGCCTATAGACCGTAAGTTATTTGGTCCTTTCTTCTGCACATATCCTTACTCTATTGAATGTCTTCTTTTGCATCAACTCATACCGACATGAATGGCTCTGCACACACAATAAAACCACATTGTATCTTTTATATGTTGTTATCCTTAATGATCTGATCCCATAACTTTTATTTTAGGAATCATATTGGTGAAAGTAGTCGACCTTGTATATTTAATTTGGAGAAAGCTTTCAATAAGATGGAAACTATGTTATTAATTAAAAAAATAACTTTTTTAGGTGAAAATATTTTATTGCAATATATTATTTGTTATATGACTTTGTATAGTATTAATTTAGGTAAGAATTTTTATTTCTTCAATATATTTTTATTTTTTCCTTTTTCTGAAAAATATAAATAATCTTATTTAGTAGGCAATAATGGTTTATTCGATGATTTATAAAACTTTTTACTACCCGAAATGCATATATTAATTAATATACAATTAACGATTGAATTTAGCTACTATTTGATAAAGAAAGGGAAAGAGGCCACACTCCCTAATATGATAAATTGATAAGGATTTAATAATAGATTTTAATAAATGCATGAATGTTTCACACCTTTTCAATATATGACATATATGGTAAGCAAAATTAAGCTATTACATTCTAGAAAAGATTTGAATATATTGAATTCAATCTTGTCAATCAAATACATTTGAATGTTATATTTTATTAAATATTTAGAATAAATTAAAATTATTTAATATTTAATTTTTAATAATTAAAAACATTTAATATGAGATAGTGGACAATAAAGAAAAGAAACTTATTATGATATATTAAATACCTTCAACCTTTGAGGAAATCTTATAACAAATTACAAGTGCTACTCATTTGACTATGTTTGAATTGATATAAAAGAATCAAATGAAGAGGAATAAAATAGAATGATACTAGATTAAAAGTTTTGGATAGTTTGAAGTAAAATAATCATTCGATTTGCGGGGTGTGGATTTAAATAATATAGAAGCAACTCATTATCTAAACAATGGTATAACCACTTCATTTCATTCCACTCGACTCCACTTTATTGCATTCCATCACTTTTTATTTTATAGTCATGCTATTTGATATAAACCAATCTCTGCACAAATTTTGAAGAATGATGTTTAGCCAATCCGTATTGCAGTGCTGGTTAATAAATTGAAAGAGAAATTAAAATTAGGAGAGAACAGGCACATGTGCAGTACTAAATTGCCTTCATACTTTCTAGCATTTATGTTTATTTTATTCTACACTATATCAAAAAGTGTTAGCCACCTTTACCTGCAAGATTTTTATAGACGTTTCAAATCTCTCACATCAACATCAGGAAACACCAATAAACCTATTTCGCTTTGAAGACAAGAATCATGAAGATCACCCTGCTAGTCCAGTCAAACCAAATAAATTAATAAAAAAATTAAATGCAAAAAGAAAGGGCATAAGGGTTCACGAGATTAACATCTAGACAACGCTAAATGCCAAAATGCCAACTCATCAAGCAAGATCTCACCACCCAATGTACGAAACTATCAGCTAATGTTCCACGTGACAAACGTTCATTGCCTACACTAACACTCCATTTCCAGTCACACCCCTAAACATAAAATCCCACTGTCTGAAAAATCAAGTCCTTCACTCACTTGCTTTGCTTCTGCTTCTCTTTTCTCTTTCTCTTAACAGTTAACTTCATACTCCGCTGTCGTTATTTATCTCCGCAATCGCAGCCTCTGCCACTTTTATCGGCTGCATAGTTTCAAATCCTTCATTTCTTGTGAACATTCATTTTGCTGCTAGGTTTTTGCTTTGACAAAAGTAATGTCATCACAGAAGCAACTTCCGAATGAGGTTCTAGAGAAGGATTTGCTTACAAGCAAAGGAAACAACAATGAACAACAAGAAGTTGAAGTCGGTGAGTGTCGTTTTCTTATGAATTTTTTCGATATGATTCAGTTAATTTCTTTCACCATTTTCATACGAATTTCTATCATTTTTTACAGAAGCCGTTCGAAGCGATTCTTCGAACACAAGGACAAAAACGAGTACGTTTAGCTGAATCTTTGTTTCACATTTCTGCTATCACTTACTTTATAATTTATCAATTTTTCTTTGTTCATTTTTAATCCAATATGTTACTACTTGAATTTTCAATGTGGATTTCGATTCTTTGTCTGCATGCTTTGATTTATGTTACATGTTTTTGTATCTCATATATCAGAGTCATTGGAATGTTTTGTTGTGGTTTTCACCAATTTATTGTGTGATGACTTGCCTCTTTTTCTGGTGTTGAATGGTTGAGCCCTACTTTTTGGGACTGTTGGTGAAGTACATATCGAATCCTTTTACATATGGTCTCAAAACTTGATTGAGGTTGCTGGGGATGGAATATATCATTTTGTGCCAATTGTTGTTGAGTCCTTTTTTGAAATAGAGTAGAAATAAGATAGAAAATATCTTATAGATAATAACAGTTTGGGATCGAGCATACAACACAAATAATGAACTTTGCTCCACTCTGAGAAAAAATGTAATGTGGAAGTGTTTCAATGATTCTCGTCTTTTGTATTGTGATTACATCATGGCCCTATGTGAAAAAGAGGCATTTTCGTGAATCTAAAATAATTTTCTTTACTTAAAAAAAATAATGTAAAACCTTCTTCGATGTAAATGTTATTTTCCACCGCCACATACTTGTTATGTGAGAAGCATTTTTTACTTGCGTTAGAAGTTACATCAAATTTGGTGCTAAGGGACTTTTGGCTTAGTCATTTATTCACAATAGAATTTAACGACATTTTCATGAGCTTCCTAGCTTGCTAAGCATAGAATCTAAAACACTCTTATGCAAGTATGCATATCTCAGAGGTTAGCAAAATGTTCTGAAAATTATTTTCATACCATTCTTTTACATCATCCCTTTCTTCATTTCTAGACTAGTAATTATTTTTCGAATCGATTTAAGTACGGTGGACTGTATTTACTTGAAGGATTACCACTCCTTTAGCGTAATGAATTTACCAAGAGTAAGGACTTAAGGATTTGGCATTTGACAATGTTCTATTTGCATTGAACATTAAGTTCTATGAATAACTAATACCTTTTTATCCATGTTTGTTTACAGATACGTCTCTATTGACTTGTCAGATGTATTCAAAGATGTTCAATGTCCTATCTGCCTAGGTGCGTAATTTGTAGAAGCTATAGCTTGCTTATATACAACATATTCTCTTCTAAAAATGTGAAATTGATCGAAAAGCATGCTTTACTTGAAGTATTTATAGTTTTAGTAAAAATTTTGTTTTTATAATGTAGGTGAAACATTCGTTTAGAATGATTTTTACTTGGTATCATAATTGTTATAGTTCTAGGAATGGGAAGATAATCACTTTAAAGTTAGACATCCATAAAATTTGTCACATCAATGTCAGTCATGCCAAAGTCTACAAAATTTGCTTTGACATCAATATTTGTCAGGCATTTACTCATAACATTATACAGAGAAGTTAGGATAGATCTTACTTCAATTATAGTTGTACTAATTATTTCTTTGGATTTGCATCACATTCAATTGGTTCATTAAACTGGGACAATCGTTAACCAGCTTGTAGATCCAGATCGTTGACGTATTTATAATTTTTAGAGTATGTGTATAAAAGACATGATTCATGTAATATTGGATTAAAAGGTTTTTTTTTTGTTCCTTTACCAAAATGAAAATGATCTTTGACTTTAGATAACGGAAAAATAAAACATGAGTTGTGATTATTTATCCAAACAACTGTATTTACTCAAATAATTACAAATTACCAAATTGTTGGACATGTTTTATGTTGGTTGATGCATAGGTATATTTATGTATCTAAGCTAATTGTTTTTGTAGAGATTGAGAGAGAGAGAGAATCGTGTATAGGAATTATCTCATGACTTAAATGAAATCTAGAATAAGATACAGATCTATGACCCATTTATAATTGTACCGTCCATGAAATTAAGCCATCGATAAGCTTGAACCCTCATGCAGAGAATATGTATACTTGTATACGGGGACAGAGCCAAATTTGGATGATGAGAGTCAATTATAAAAGTTTAAGTTCATCCTCCAATTTCATATAAAATATTCATAATCATAAATATATGTTACAAAATTTTAATTAAATTAGTAATCTATCAAAACAAAGAACGCCTTCCCTACATGTAATGAAAAATCATCTATAGTTCAATCTATACTACACTTTTCAGAAATATTCTTTTCAATGTATACTAGCTAGCAGCCTGTCAGTCAAATATTCAGCTTCCATCTTGCTGCAAAGTGTAGTCTTGACTATATTTATAGCTGAAAAAGATCGCTCGATAGTAGCAATAGAAACTAGGAAATGTGAGAATAACCGTTACCACTCTATACACAAGAGGATAGATGTATGCTTTTCTAGTTTATACCAACCAATGGCATATAATTAGTAGTTATAGATTATTAATTAGTATTTTTAGATTTATTTTAAAAAATAAAGTAGGGGGTCCGCCCCCTATTTGTTCCTGCTTGTATATCAAGAAGTTGCCAACCAATTTCTTACATATTTATCCCCACGTGAACTATTCGTTTGTTGATATTGTTGAGGAAAAACAATCAATAGGTTAAGATTTTTATCGTCCATAATAGTTAACCTTTTTAGTTTTAACCCACATACAAATAATATGTATAATTGTATAGTGTCAAGCAGACAACTAATCTCTTACATATTTATTTTCCCCTATTTGAATATTTTGGATTTTGTTGTTATGTATGTTCATGCACTAGATTTTGATGACTTCTTGTTACAGATATGTTGGTTGCAGCTTCATAATCATTTTAAATTTATTTCCTAGTTATCATATTATGTAGAGAAAATAATTGATTACATTATGTGTAGGAATTATTCGAAAAACATGAATTATAATGGAATGTTTGCATCAGTTTTGCAAAGACTGCATAGACAAATATATGCAACTTGGGTTTGCCCTCAAACTTTCACTATCTACATTATTATCTCACTGATTTATGGTTTGGTTGGCCATGGTTTATTTGTTGCAATTTTTGTCATTTTTCTGAATAGTCTGGACTTGTTTTAATGCAGTAAAAAGAAATGTCCTGCTTGCGGCACGCACTTTGCAAGTCTATCCTTATTGATGGACAACCCTAGCTATGATGTTTTGATTTCTGCTCTAAATCCAAATATTGACAAGTATGAAGAACAAGGTAAGATGGAAATATTGCATCTTGAATTGAAATATGTATTTTATCTCATTAGTGGTGTTATTTCCAGAGCACACATGTGATGATGGTGACAACATAGAGACTTGAAGTCCTTGACGCATAAGAGATTTAGATAAATTTCATTTTAATTCATTCTAAGATTACTAGATAATATTGGATTATGTATTATTTAGTAAGAGATTTATGAAGGATTTTATTATGAGGTTATATTTATGATATTTTATGTTTATGAGACACCCTGTTTTGAGGCTAAGACTTTATGAAAGGATTGTATGGTTTAGTACCTAATATTTATAAGGAATTATTTTATTAAAATGTTGGTTGTAATTTATTTTAGAAATTTCCTACGAATGGGTAAATAGTCATGAATAGTTACCTGTTTTAATGTAATATCGTTAGACATTACAAAAATGATTGAGGACACTAGCCCCAGGTATGATAATGGACCTGAATTTGCCATCAATGATTTTTCTAAGGGCATTATAGATAAAATAATATCTTATGTTGAAGCCCCTCAACAAAATAGGGTGGTCAAACACAAACATTAGCACATATTGAACGTGGCTAAAGCCTTATTTTTCCATGCTCATCTCCCAACCAAACTTTGGAGCTTTTTTGTACAACATGCAGTTCACATTATTAACAGACTTCCTATCCCTATTTTTCAACATAAAAGTCCTTATGAGCTCCTATACAATGAAGCACCCAATCTGGTCCACCTTAAGGTATTCGAATGCTTAAGCTATGCCTCTACCTTGGAAGCTCATACTTGTGACACCCTAATCTCGGGTCATCACATGGTTACCCGTTTGCGAAAATAAAACTTAATTTGCTGGTTGCTTTCGGAAAATCATATTTTCTCAACGTTTATCTTTTCAAAATATGGTGATAAAAAATTTTCTTTTCCTCCTTCTTTTAACCTCATAACCACAACAACGTATTCAAATCACACTTAACTACATAATGTATATAAGTCCTTCAACTATACTGCCTCATATTTTTCTCATATAAATCATAATCAACTTTATTCTTAAAACATATCATTACCTAAGCTGGTCGTAACTAACAGACACTACAACCGATAAAAACAGCACAGCATGCCTCGAACTAGACAGCCTTCATCTTCTTGTAAAGATCATACCCCTCGTACAACTGTGATATGGTTGTAAGGGTGAGACACCAATATATGGATTTATCACCATAACTAAATGCACAACACAAAAGATTGCACATACACATATACATGTCTATAACAACGTACTCATTCATATTATATCACATCGTTTATCAATGGGTTTCACACCCAACGTACTAATTCATCTTATATCACATCGTTTATCAATGGGTTTCACACCCCAAACATCAACGTTGGAAAACTATGCATGAACACTTCAATACATCATCTAATCATTCATACCTAATCTCATGAGATATCTCCAACCTCGTAAACCTCGTGATGAGTTGATCAGACTCAATTGCCACAGGCATACAGCCACAGGCACGCCCATCGCACACTGCTTGTCCAACATCGTGGCACAGGTGATAACACTAGGAGATGGGGCCTCATTGTCCAAACCCTGGGCACAATGAGAACATCTTTGTATGATCTACCCCGACGCTGCAAGGTAATCCCTCGTTTAATCATGGCACGTCCGCCAAAATGCATGCAAGAAAACATTTTGTTCTCAACACTTTTCTTTGTGCTATATCTTTATTTGTCAAAGCTCTCAAAAGCTTACAACCCATCGTCGTTAAAACATGGAAGCTCTCAAAAACTTATGACTTAACATCGTTTAAAACATCTTTACATCTTTTATTAACAACACAGGACCTCAAAGTCCGAGTGCTCAATCACGAAGCCCCTAGACCTTGCAATCAGTCTTAGGTTCGTGGTAGTAGAAAACAACTTAAAACGTTTTAACTTCTTTAAATATATACCCAGTTTACAACATAACGAACCTTAATACCCCGACGTCTCGGTTATTAAGTTCTATATCTTTGTACATCGTTTTACATCTTTCACATCGTATTACATCTTTTGCATCGTTTTACATCTTTTGCATCGTATTACATCTTTCACATCTTTTACATCATTTTACATCCTTTTACATCTTTTTACATCATTTTACATGTTTATACATCTTTTTCATCGTTTTACATCTGTTGCTTCGTTTTACATCTTTCATCTCTTTTACATCATTAAGTAAAACTCATTTACCGAAAATTCTTTCTACTTGAAATTCGTTTATAAAACGTCAATTCAAAAAAAAATATTCCACTTTTCTTTTGGAAACACATTTTTTTCCAAAATAACGTCAAATCATCAACAACTTCTTTTTATTAAAACTTCAACTCTAATAAATCAATTCAAATTTAATCTCTTTTCAACATAAGTACTGCTATTTTTAAACTCTTACCCTATATAATTTCGAAACTTGCCGTCGTTTAGCATTTTCAAAGAAAACGTCTTTAAGTCAAACTTTGACATTTCTTCTAAAATAATTTTCTTATATAATAAATAAAGTCTTTTCGAATATTAATATCATAAAATCACTTTTTATAATATCTCGGAATTTCTTGTGTAAAAATTAGCAGTACTAAAAAAATTCCACGGTTACGCTCTCACCGTGACTTATAAACTTCTTTTACACTAATAAATCATTAAAATAATAATATTTCTCAAAACTCATTATTTTTCCAAAATCATATTTTCCTCTACTATTATATTCCAACATTCCCCATAAAACGTTGAATATAACTTTCACAGCTTATTAAATCTTTTATCTCATTAATCGGTTGTGCACTGACCACTGTCAGGCCTCTCAAACAACATTCAACATTCAACAACATCATCATAATTATATCCCCAGGCAGATCATGCATCATAACAACATAATATACTACTGCAGATAATTAAAAGAAGATCAATCATCAATACACAGATAAACAACACATCATAAACAACATAAACAATTAATCACAAACCACATATAAATCATATAAGCCACACTAAAAGCAAATAGTTATAGAGAAAATCCCTCAGGTAAGCTCCCCTTACCTCTTAAAGACTCAAACTAACATTTTCAAACAACCTCCCGATTTAATCTGATTTCCTCCGTCGGCTTTAGGTCAAACCAACCCGATTGATTCCTTCAAACAAATTGCAATCAAATCAAACCACAACATACTTAACTCATGAGGGTTAGGTTTCGGCCAAGGGCTGACTTTTAGGGTTCAAAATCCTTAAAATTGCTAATCATGATTAAGTCATAGATTAATGGTCCTTAATTAACCTAAATCATAGATTAGTGACTAAACCACTAAGTTTCAAACTCAAAACTTCCTAACTCTCTAAATGATAGATTCGGCCAACACAAGAACATAGGATTAGGGTTTTTAGTTTGATAAACCAACTTGGATTTATTAAGCATACATACTAATAGCTTGATTACTAAGATCATTTATGAAAACTTTGAACAAAACTCATCTAGTTCCAAGAACTAGGGTTTCGGCCAAAACCAGAAATTTTGGAAAGAAATTTCTCATGATCATATGCTTCTAGATGATGAAAATAGAGATGATTATAAGATCATACCAATTGGTTTCATGTCAAAAGGATTTTTCTAGAATTAGTTATGAATTTTCAAAGTTCTAGATCTAGAAACTTAAAAGTGATGAACAACTATGAAATAAACTTTGAATCAAGAAATTGATTGAAGAACATAGACATGATTAGAGAAGAAGAATAGGATTCACCTCTTGAAGATCAAAAACAAGTGAAGATCCAAGAACTTGCTTCACAAACTTGACATTCAAAGACTTATGAACTTTAGGTTTTTGAACAAAAGGCAATAGAAACTAAGTGAAAGGTGAGGAAGGGTATTTATAGGCATGTGGGCTGCGCCACTTTTGAGGACCAAGTAGAAAGGGGTGGCTTTTCAAAGGATTAAAGTGAAAATAACTCATAGGGACCACTTTGCAAAGATTCCAAAAGTTTAAGGACTAGTTTGCAAATTGTCAATAGTTTGACATGATGGCCATGTGCCACATTAAATGTGGTCTTATCTTTACTCATCTTGGCTGATTTTTCTTCAAACTTTTTGGAAAAACCGAGAAGGATGGAGAAAACTTGAGAACTTAGTAGAATGTAGTAGAATCTTGGAGAATATGGTGGAATTGTGTGGAAATTTCAAGAATCATCTTGATTCTTCCAAACTAAGGCAGCCCCCACTCCATATTGGGCCTGCGCATGGGCCTTAAAATTTTGGGCTTGAATTCATCTTTGTGGGGCCCACCAAAAAGATTTAAGTATTAAGCTTAAGATAGGAAACTTATATGGCTTCAAATGGGCTTTATGAAACTTAAGTCATGGGTAAGGAATTTGGGCCTCAAAGCCACGTCCACTAAGAGATTAAGAGCAAGGATTCTGACCCAATTCACTTAAAAAAACTTAGAAACTAACTCAGGGACAAAAGGGTAATTAACAGAAAGTTCAGGGACTAAAGCGTAAAATCCATAAATTCACTTTAACCCTGAAAACCTTCTAGACTTAAAAATATGATTCATCCCCATGAATCATCTCAAAATCCTAAGATAAACTCTTTATCTGCTCTTGGAAACTCCTAAAATCCACTCCGTCGTCTACCCGATTACGTATTCCGCCCGTAAAACATAAATTATTTTATTTTTTTACCAAAATTTTCAAAACTTCCAGTATCGTAGAAAATACGATAAAAACATTTTTCATCTCGTTCACGAATTAAAATTAGGTCTTCTGAGCAGTAAACTTTTACTGTCAGTGAAAACACAGAAAACGGCACACCGGTTTCCGTCTGAATTTTCAACCCACAAACTTCCCCGTAACTTATGAAAATAAGTATATCATGGAAATGACCTTGGTTTATCCAAAATCATTTTCTAAGCCTCGGATAAAAATATATTTATATATTTATTACCGATATTACAAAGCAACGAAAATCGGGGTGTTACAATACTCATAGGACCAAATTTCAACCCAGAGCTAGCAAGGCTGACTGTTAAGGCTACAAAGAGGGCACTAAAGGTTACGTACTCTATGACCCTTCCTCCCATGAACAATTCATCTACAAAAATGTCTTTCTCTGCCTGACACCTCGCCTCCCTCTATCTCTTATCCTAACCTCCCTGATGATTCCACACCTTCACCTTATATACCTTCTGCACCTCAATAGGGCCGACCCTCAGGCAAAGCTGGTAAAGCAGCAACTTTAGGCCTCCCAAAAAAGTTCTACTTTTGCAAGTACTTTTGGCTCAAAAAAGTCTCAAACTTGTGAACACCCATTTTTGTCCGTCTTCATTTTATTTTTTTCTAATTTTATTATTATGTTATTATATTTCAGGGAGCCTAAAAAATAATAGTGATGAAAGAAAGAAGAAAAAGAAAATAATGAAGGAAGGAGGAAGAAAAGAAGGAGAAAAGAACAATCAGCAAAAGGAGAAGAAATAAGATTGAGTTACTGCTCCTAGCCCAATATCTACAAGAAGAAAAAATAAGTGATACTTCAAAAAAATAAAAAATAAAAATATCCAGCCCAATCCAGAAAAAATACTCACAAAAAGGCCCAAACCCCCACCTCCAAAACCGGGTCGCGCTTGACCCGGTTCATGGCCCACGACCCACACATCATTTTTCCCTTCCTCCCTCATTTAACCTAGCAGCCCCACTCCTAACCCTAAATAATCACATTTTACATATCAGACAAAACCTCTCTTCCTCTACCCATTGGTCCCTCATCTCCCTCATCTCCTCCACTCTCTTAACCTCACCACACTTCCTCCTCTCTTCAAACATGCAACCTTTACATCAAATCGCCTCCTTTCCTCTGCTCGCGCCACGTCCATATGGACACACGCGATCTCTGCTCAGAACCGCCCAAGCTCCGAATTTCATGGGACCAACCTTGAAGCCGCTGGGTAAGGAGAAGCATAAAGCCCTCTCCTCCATCTATAAATTGAGACGCGAAGATAGAGAAAGAGAGGAGGGGGAAGAACGAAAAATCTGAGGAGATACGGAGGAAGGATACGAAGACAGAGGGAGAGAGATTTTTATATGATGTTTTCTTTGTGAAGAAAAAGAGATTGGGTTTGAGCTAGAAATGGAGGGGATCTTCGTTTTTTAAATGGAAAGAGGGGATTTTTGGGTTAGGGATTTGAGTTTTTTTTCCTCATCTTTGTCAGTAGAGTGGTTCCAAATTTTCAGAAGAAGAGAGAGTTAAAAGAGTCAGTGAAACTGAAATGTAAGGCTTTTGATCTAAAAATTTTAATACAGGGTGAAAGCAAAATCATTGTTATTCTGCTCTCATTTGGTAATCCTTGTCCTCTTTGTTGATATTATTCATGAGTTTCTCTTGACATTCTTATTTTTATGAGTATCTGTTTATGACGAAAAGAAAATCCATGGATATTGAAACTGAATGAGTTAGTATGATATTTGCTATATGAGTTGTTATGTCTGTTTCAGAAATGGTGTATCGTAGGGTTCCTATTTCATTGTTTGCTGTCATATGATGAAATGAATGATACAGTTGTAGTCTTCATATGGCTATACCGTTAATAAACACTTAAAATGTTTCATTTTTGTTCTATTTTCGTATAGGCATTGTTCTGTTGATAGTTTTCTTATGCCCCACCCTCATTGTGTCCAGTTCGTCTTTATCGTTAATGGGCAGAAGATAATGCATGTTGTTGTTTGCTATTATCTTTACCATTAATTTCTGGTCAATGTTAACCACCCTTTCCTCATTAATCATGCTGCTCTAAGTTAGACAAATCATTTTAAGTACCAACCTTATACTTATTTTTATTTTTATTTAAAAAATTCAGTTTCGTGATAAAATAAAAATTCAAAATGACCACTAGAATAATCCTTTGATTTGCATCCCAAAAAAAAAACATTTCAATAGTAATGAATCAATGTGATTGTTCAATTGATTGGTTTTCAAAATCTTTTCATGGGCCTTTATGATTATTTAATTCACCATCCAAAGTTCCTCATGTTAGAAATAAGGCAAAACTATTTGTTTACATTAAAATAAAAGATGTTCACTTAAACCCCCTTCAACCGGTTTGTTCCCTTTTTTACAAAACAAAGAAAATTTCCTTTTGATAGATAAATAATTGAACTTGTTTTATTTAGGGATGGCCTATGGACTTGGTTGCCATATTCAATCCCTTAGAATAAAGGTTGTCCTATGAACTTATGTGCCATGTTCAACATATTTAGGACTTTTCAACATTTAATCAAAAAGGTAGAATAAAATAAAAAAATGAGATCATGAAATAACATTTCTCTTCCTAATTCCTATGTGGCATTTTTCTAAATACTTAATTAAATCAATGTTATTTTTTGGTTGCTCTATGATAAGTGTCATGCTCAATCTTTTAGATTTTGAGGTTGACCTGTGTACTTATGTGCCATGTTCAACGTCATTTAGGTTTAATAAAAAAATTTCATAAATACAAAACCAATAAAAATTAAAAAATATCTTAAAATTAAAAATAAATTTTCCTTTAAATGATTTTTGGGGTAAAATAAATATTTTCAAAGTTAATAATAATTTACACAACTAATTTTGGGTAACCATTTTTATGGATGTTCTAGGGTGCTGTGGGGTTAAGTCTCCATGCCTTACCTAGACGTAATCGGCTCCCGAACCCAAAGTTTTTATTAAAGGGTTTTCCAACTTTTCCGAAATTAAATAAAATTGGTGGCGACTCCATGTTTATTTTATAAAAGAAAAACAAGTTTTCTTTTTGTTCGCCATTGCGTCGTGATCACGGTCACGACAGATGGCGACTCCACTAGGGATACTTTTAAGAGAGTCAAGCCCGTAAAAAATAGTTTTGTAATTTTTTTATAACTTGTAGCTTATTTGTTTTACCTTTTTTTATTGCTATATCTTGCTGTTTTTTTCTTACAATAATTAAATATTAAAAACAAAAACAAAAACAAAAAAAATGTTTCTTTATTTTTAGTTGTATATATATTTTAACTCATGTTATTTTTGTATATGTTTCACTAACAATGTTTTTGTTTCCTCCTCCTTTCTTTTCTTTTTTCCTATATTTTAACAATAGGGTAGAGGACTTATAACCATTTTTTTATATACCTATGTTTTTATTTTGTAGGTTTTTCTTGTCTTTTCTTTTGTTTTTTCTTTTTAAGTGTTACAGGTTTGTATGCCCCCTTCACACACATCACTATCACATATTACACACACTCTTGGCTCTATACCCGAGCTTGCTCAAAACCCAAGGATTAGGTCGTGCTCCGACATTGTCATTGAAGAGGCCTTGTACCTCCCTGATACATGCTCTGGTTCACCACTCATATTGTACATGAGATCATGGAATAGTCATATTGAGAGGGTTTATCGCTACTTGTGACTAGATTCATGAATCAGGTCCTTATAAGGGCAATCTGGGGACCATGACTTTTAGAGGTCTAGACCCGTCCCAATTTTCACTAATAGAGCAAACCTAGTGGCCGACCTATTTAGAGTCCTAACTTAGGGTGTGTCCATCCTTAGGTTTTACCTGGCTTAGGACAAAAAGGGGCGTACTTTTCTTTTCTCTCTCTATCTTCATAAGCATAAATTGTCATGCATGTTCATTGTGAATATTCACAAAACTAGGGGCGTCACATTATCGCCTCAAACCTGAATGACATATTTGAATATTATTGCACATCTAATAGGCGATATGTCATAATGAAGGTGATGCATTGGCAGTATACCCGTCAAGGTTTTCAACCCCATTGGGTCTCATACAACATGAATCATGCAAGATATATTTGTTTCACTATACTCATTTTTGTTTTTTCGCTTGTGCCTCTTAGTTGGAAGACATTGGTATTCATCTTATAGCAAGAAAATGGAAAAGTTTGGTTCCGAAAAGAGTACTGGCAATACGAGCTATTCCAAGAAAAGTATCAAGATCGATGTGACACTCAATGACGTGAAGAGTTTATGTGAACTTAGACAGCAAATTCTATAGAAAGCACGCTCAGGCTTTGTCAGCAAGTATGGTAGAATATTGGACCTATTGCGTGTTCTGGTGGAAGTCCCCCGCTCTGAGTGCGTTGGCCCAATATTGGAATTCAACTTTGAGGTATTTTGAATTGCCTGACTTAGACATCACTTTGACCATAGAAGAGTATGCTTATATGCTAAGACTGCCAATTCAAAAGAGGACCCGTGTCTACATGCATTATGGCCAATATGTAACAGATTAGAAGATAGCAAGTCTATTGGAGCTTCAACCGGAACAGCTAGAGAAAGCGGAAAAATAAACCACCAAAGGATTGAAGAAGCGATTTTTGGAAGTGTATCTCAACGAGCTGGCCTAGCAACAACGATGGGTTACTTTCAACAAAGTACTAGCCCTCATGATATATGGATTGGTGCTCTTTCCTTTTGTACCAGATCTGATTGATCATTCATCCATGAATGTTTTCTATAGGGTTGAAGAATATGGTGTGAACCCAGTCCCTGCTATCTTAGCTGGAACTTTCCTCTCCCTACAGGTTTGTCATCAAAATCAACAAGGGAAACTACGATGTTGTGCATCAATATTGTATGTCTGGATGATGACTCACATGTACGCTCGTGATAAAATTGAAAGAAAAGATGACTGATAAGCCTTCGGCTTATCTAGTTTTATAACTAGATGGACCGTGGTTTTTGTGCAAATTATTCGAGTTCAATCTCGTTTTTGCCCAAATTTGCCTTGTTTTGTTCCTAAGTTGGACTTTGACTCGTTTTGCGTCTTTTGTGTAGTTTTTAGCTTATTTTGGATAGAATTACGCTTGTGGTTGCTTGTGTTGTTTTCAGGTCAATAAGTGAAGCTCCGGGAGTCAAGGAAAGTCAAGAAGCAGTGGAAAAAGCACTTCTGGAGACACTCGCCTCGCGAGTGTATGCTCGCCCTGCGAGCCTGAAAGTCAACAAAACAGCAAGGTCATCAATTCTGTCTCGCCACGCGAGAATATGTTCGCCCCGCGAATCATGAAGACCTGCAAGACAGAGACCATCACGGCCAAGCCGTGACGAAGACCGCGCCCGTGACAGTTTAAGGTTTGAAGACTCGCCCCGCGAGAGACAGCTCGCCTCGCGAGAGAATGAAGACTTGGAAGTCAGAGGCCATCACGGCCCAGCCGTGATGAAGGTCACAGCCTAGAATTGAAGACTCGCCCCGCGAACAAACTTTCGCCTCGCGAGAGTTCAAATTGAAAGCGCGCCAATTTTAATTCTCGCCTCGCGAACGAGCACAGATCAGGAATCCTATTTAAAGGCTGTTGCAGATCAGATTGGGGATCGATCTTGAGGAGGCTGAAGGGCTTTTGGAGGGCCGCGAATCCTAGTAGTTTTCCACTGTTTAGAGTAGCGTTTAGGGTAATTTCTTTTCTCTTTGGAGCTGCGTCTCCCTTTTTCTTATGGAGATTATGTCCGATTGTTTGTCTATGAGCATGAGGAACTAATCCCCTCGTCCGAGGGAACGATGAAGCCACCCATGGCAGTGTAGTGTTCATGTGATGTATGTCTTTCTCCCCTACTTTTAATTGATGTTTTCCGATTCTGAATTGAATGCTTGATCATATGTATTGCGTGATTAATCAGTTAAACGTGTTTGAGGCCGAACGGCGATTCGCGTTTTAGAACTTGAATTGGAATCATCGGTCGAGTATTGCACGAGAGTGAATAGGAGATCGGTGCAACCTTATAGGGAACAAGAATTAATCAAATTCGAGATTAGGATTATGAGACCTAGAAAGTAATTAATCCAATCGTCGAATACGTCCTAATGAGGACGAGAGTGGAATTAGGAGAATTTAGGGGTCCCGGTTGACATTGTAATTGAACTTAGGGAGGAATTCATCATCACTTGGGTGTACATATTGGGTAGGTGGATTTGTGACCTTGGATATTTTAATTTCTGATTTTTAGTTAATTAGTTTATTAGATTCGTTAATTGAATTTCTTATATTAATCTCTTCTATCTCTCAACCACCTTCTGTAACTTGACCAAACATATCTGATTTCCCGCGGATTAGTCGAATTGGTGGCCCAATCCCTGAGTTCGACCTCGGTAATTACTTACCGTGTTTATTTTATTACTTGCGACGACCCGGTACACTTGCCGGCGTAACAACAAGTTTTTGGCGCCGTTGCCGGGGATTGGCACGACCAATTTTCCTAATTTTTAGGAAATTTGATTGATTGGTTAAGTTGATTTTTCTTTTTATTTTTTCTGTTATATCTTTATTATATCTCTCTACTTCTTTGATTCCACTTGGTCTTGCCGTGTTTTTGTATGCGAGGTACCCTCTCACAAGAGGACTTGCTATTCGATTCAGAGATCACCAGGACCGAGAAGCAATTAAGAAAAGAGGCCAGAGAAAGGAAGAGGTTGGAAGCAATTAAAATAGAGGACATGGCCGAAGAAAATCCTCCTCCTCCTCCTCGTTACAAGCCTCTCTTCGAGTACGATCTACCCAGCTTGGGAGATTGTGACTCTTCTATTGTGAGGGGCAACCTGAACACAGACTCCTTCAGAGTTGAAGCATGTGTCACATTCCAGATCCGGGAGAATCAGTTTGATGGCAGTGGCAAACAAGACCCGCATAGACACATCACTCGCTTCCTTGAAGCTTGTGACTTACAGAAGACAAGAGGAGTCTCTCAGGATGAGTTTCGCTTGCGGCTTTTCCCTCTTTCTCTTAGGGATGTCGCTCGCGATTGGGTTGACAGTTTGGATAGGAACAACATCAGAACTTGGGAGCAGATGGCACAGAAGTTCCTAACCAAATATTTTCCTCCTCAGAAGGCGGCACAAGCAAGAATAGCCGTCACATCATTCAGGCAGACGGAGGATGAAACTTACAATGAAGCGTGGGAGAGGTACAATGGGTTATTGAGAAGATGTCCCTCAGCGTTCTTTGACCCGGTTTCCAAAGTTCAGCATTTCTTTAATGGGTTGAGGGGACGCTATCAGATGAACTGTGATGCCGCAGCTGGCGGTTCTTTCTCTTATTTATCAGCGGAGGATGGATGGACATTGTTAGAGAAGATGTCATATAATGATTACAACCGTGGTAGGGAGACCTCAAGTGGAATCAGTTCTGGGACAATGGAAGCCATTTTAGAGCAAAATAGACTTTTGAAGATGCAGAATGAGGCTTTGTCCGGGAACAAGAGGGTTAATGCGATACACGAGGGAATGCCTCCGGGTTGTGCAAATTGTAATGGAGATCATGACACTCAGATTTGCCCGCTAAATTTCCCTCAGGAACATGTGGACTCTTGCCACAACTTTTATGACACTGTGCCCCAGAATAACTATCAGAGGAACAGATAAAATGACTACAATCAGAATCAGAATAGAGGGTACATGAGGAGAGACCATCCGGGTTTCGCTTGGAGTAATGCTAATGGTGGTCTAGCCGGTCAACAACCTCCTCAACAGAATTGGCAACAACCTCAGCAGGGTATAAGGCCGAACATTGGAATTCAGCAGTGCAATACCCAGGCAGGCTCTTCCGGGGCCTAATCGATTTGCAAATAACAGATGGTGGAAGACAACCGTGGGAGCTGGCTTTTGAGAAGTTGTCAACCTTTACAAGCACATCTTTTGAGAAGGTGAACACTGCCATTGACAAGTTGGCGACTCATACTGAGATCGGCAATTCAGAACTGGAGACACAAATAGCGCAGCTCACGAAGCAACTTAATGAGCGTCTTCCAGGCACTCTCCCAGGTAATACCGAGAACAACCCCAAGGGACAATGCAATGTCATATCTACTAGAAGCGGAAGGGTGTTGGAACCTAACAGGGGTACAACTAGTTCTCAGGATGACAAGGCCCCGGAACAACCACACATTGAGGAAGAGCAACCTGAAAAAGAAAAGTTGGCAAGCGACAAGGCACCGGAGCAAGGGGGAAGGCTGAAGCTTGTAGATGAAGAGTTCCGAAAGAAGAAATGGGTTGAACCCCAAGACCTCCCTCCTTACATGAAGGTACCGTATCCTGAACGATTGAAGAAGCCTCAACAGGATAAGCAATTCAATAAGTTCCTTGATGTCTTCCGGAAACTTCAGATTAACATTCCATTTGCGGAAGCCTTGGAACAGATGCCATCATATGCTCGGTTTATGAAGGATCTTCTCACCAAGAAGCGGAAATTAGTGGACGAGGAAACAGTTGCTTTGACCGAGGAGTGTAGTGCCATTCTTCAGAGAAAACTCCCTCCAAAGTTGAAGGATCCCGGTTCCTTTTCGATACCATGTACCATTGGGGAGATGACTGTAGGGAAGGCATTATGTGATCTAGGGGCAAGCATCAACTTGATGCCCCTCTCTATGATGAAGAGGTTGGGGATCCAAGAAGTTAAGGATACACGGATGTCGCTCCAACTGGCCGACCGCTCTATAAAATATCCTTATGGGGTGGTAGAAGATTTGTTAGTGAAGGTGGACAAGCTTATATTTCCGGCGGACTTTGTAGTACTTGATATGGATGAAGACGCTGAGATCCCTCTCATATTGGGTAGGCCCTTCTTGGCCACTGGGGGTGCCTTAATAGATGTGCGACAAGGGAAACTCACTCTAAGGGTGCAAGATGAGGAGGTAGTTTTCAATCTCTTTGAAACAATGAAGCACCCTGCAGAGAGGACGGAAGTGTATCGATTGGATATGGTGGATCCAACTGCCAAGGCAAGGGCAACTAGGGAAGCCCATGGTTCTTCACTTGCTCAAGTGTCGGTAAAATCCCATGATGGGGACAGTGAGAAAAAAGACCCTTTGGGGGATGAGGTCTATCTCGAGTGGTTGAAAGACATGGAAGCCTTACCGAGTCTCCCAGGGGAAGAATGTGCAAAGGAAGAGCTCAGCAGCAAGGGCAAGAAAAAGAAGGGTAAAGCACCAAGGTTGAAAGGTGGCACAACCGTGGTGGTCAATGCAAACAATGAGTTGATCCCAAAAAAGACCATCACGGGGTGGAGAGTTCGTGCTGATTATAGAAGGATGCTGGACTTAAATGATTTGTCCGGGAACAGTAGGAGAGCTTATGAAAGGGCAAGAGCCTACAGAATACGGACTGAGGCATGGAATGGCAAGGAAGATCTACGTCCGGATTAACCCTTAGGGGTGACTTGAGTCAGGCTCGGGACGTTAAACTAGCGCTACTTGGGAGGCAACCCAATCTAGGTATCCTTTGGTTTTAGTTTCTGTCATTTTCACAAAAAAAAAAAAAAAAGCTTGATTCGCCATGCGAATCCACATTGGCCACGCGAGACAGAAGCCCTGAATCTCTGGGGTTGCTTACTTTTCTGTCTCGTGTCGCGAGGTCTACTTTCGCCTCGCGATTCTGGGCATCAGCATCTGTGGGAATTCCAGATTCGCCTCGCGAGATACTACTCGCCTCGCTATTCTGGAAAGTGTGAATAACAATTTTCCAGATTCGCCTCGCGACTGAACTCTCGCCTCGCGAATCTGCACTTAAGGTCTTAAATTGCAGGAGTTCTTCCAGGATGCTATGCAACAGAAGGGAGGCCGTGAGACCAATTGATGAGGAGGCAACCATGGAAATTTGATCAGGGAGTATTCTCTCCTCTCCTCACTTTTGTTTGTTTTTGTTTTTGATTTTCGTTTTGCTTTTGTTTGTCACTCTTGAATAATTTGAGAATATCAAGAGTTGTTGTATGAATGTCGTGTCGGCAAGCTTGTTGGTTTCTAATTAAATTGAGCACAGATTGCATGAATTATTTTGATCATTGATGATTTCCCCCTAGGTTCTGAAATTAGAAAATTGATCCCCACTTAAAAATTGAAAACTGAACTTTGAGAATTTTATTGTGATTACTTGATTTATGATAAGTTTGGGGTGAGGGGGTGCACACACTAGGAATCGTATCTCGGTCAAACAATTTGCAAACTGTCCAGGTGAGGATTTGAGCCTCCAACTTTGTTTTTGATTGTGTGAATCACTGTTAAGTTGCACTTCCCCGGATTTGCTTGAATCTCTTCATGGTTTGCATGTTTATGTGTTGCATCAAATGATTTAGGCAATTTTCTTTGAATTAACTACTTGGCCATAAATTGAACCAACCTTAATGAATGATCCCTAGTTAGCCACATTGAGCCTTGAAGCCTATTGTTCTTGATAACCTTACATCACAATCCATTAACTCATAAAAACCATGATTTTCCCCTATCCTAGGATTTAGGAGAGTATGGAATTTTAGCTTTGTGAGTGTTGTTGTGGAACTAAGTTTGGGGTGGCTACAAGTTCATGAATCATAGTTGAGAAAAAGAAAAACGGAAGTAAGGGACTAAGGCTTGAAAAAAAAAAAGGGTGATGAAAAGCATTGAATATGTGCCAAAAAGGGCAAAGAAAAATGAAATATAAAAAGGAAGAGGTGTATAGCCACCAAGTGCAAGGAAGAGAATAATATGAGAGTGAATTCAATTGTTGTGATATTAGTTTCATGCTCTCATTGATCCTAGGGACTTAGCCTCTATCCTTGCATATCCTACCCTGAGCCAGGCCTCATTACAACCTTTAAAAGACCTTCTGATGTTGCATGCATGTTTTCGTGGGAACCATTTTTGAGATGAAAATCAAATTCATGGGAAGTGCTCTTGATAAGTGAAACTGAGTGAAAAAGTTGAAAGCCTTGACGAATTTGAGCGAATGAGTGAAAGTTTACATACCCTTGTGAGGAAGGCAATTGTTTGAAATAGGTGATCTTCCTTTGTGTGTATCTTTGAGCCTCAACTTAGAGTAATTATGGCATGAATGATAAATTCTCAATTGTTTAAAGTAGATGAATGTGGGGATTACATTGATGAAAAAAGGGGGGGAATCAAAGAAGAAAACTGTTTTGTAAAGTTGCATGAAATTTGTGCGAAATTGATTAGATCTTTAGGCTTGCCAAGTCTTGAGTCGTTTTTGAGTTTTAAGCTTGCTTGGGGACAAGCAAGGTTTAAGTTTGGGGTATTTTGATAAGCCTTCGGCTTATCTAGTTTTATAACTAGATGGACCGTGGTTTTTGTGCAAATTATTCGAGTTCAATCTCGTTTTCGCCCAAATTTGCCTTGTTTTGTTCCTAAGTTGGACTTTGACTCGTTTTGCGTCTTTTGTGTAGTTTTTAGCTTATTTTGGATAGAATTACGCTTGTGGTTGCTTGTGTTGTTTTCAGGTCAATAAGTGAAGCTCCAGGAGTCAAGGAAAGCCAAGAAATAGTGGAAAAAGCACTTCGAGGCACTCGCCTCGCGAGTGTATACTGCGCCTGCGGCCTCGAAAGTCAACAAAACAAAGCAAGGTCATCAATTCTGTCTCGCCACGCGAGAATATGTTCGCCCGCGAATCATGAAGACCTGCAAGACAGAGACCATCACGGCCAAGCCGTGATGAAGACCGCGCCCGTGACAGTTTAAGGTTTGAAGACTCGCCCCGTGAGAAATAGCTCGCCTCGCGAGAGAATGAAGACTTGGAAGTCAGAGGCCATCACGGCCCAGCCGTGATGAAGGTCACAGCCTAGAATTGAAGACTCGCCCCGCGAACAAACTTTCGCCTCGCGAGAGTTCAAATTGAAAGCGCGCCAATTTTAATTCTCGCCTCGCGAGAGGCTGCTCGCCTCGCGAACGAGCACAGATCAGGAATCCTATTTAAAGGTCATTGCGGATCAGAGTGGGGATCGATCTTGAGGAGGCTGAAGGGCTTTTGGAGGGCCGCGAATCCTAGTAGTTTTCCACTGTTTAGAGTAGCGTTTAGGGTAATTTCTTTTCTCTTTGGAGCTGCGTCTCCCTTTTTCTTATGGAGATTATGTCCGATTGTTTGTCTATGAGCATGAGGAACTAATCCCCTCGTCCGAGGGAACGATGAAGCCACCCATGGCAGTGTAGTGTTCATGTGATGTATGTCTTTCTCCCCTACTTTTAATTGATGTTTTCCGATTCTGAATTGAATGCTTGATCATATGTATTGCGTGATTAATCAGTTAAACGTGTTTGAGGCTGAACGGCGATTCGCGTTTTAGAACTTGAATTGGAATCATCGGTCGAGTATTGCACGAGAGTGAATAGGAGATCGGTGCAACCTTATAGGGAACAAGAATTAATCAAATTCGAGATTATGATTATGAGACCTAGAAAGTAATTAATCCAATCGTCGAATACGTCCTAATGAGGATGAGAGTGGAATTAGGAGAATTTAGGGGTCCCGGTTGACATTGTAATTGAACTTAGGGAGGAATTCATCATCACTTGGGTGTACATATTGGGTAGGTGGATTTGTGACCTTGGATATTTTAATTTCTGATTTTTAGTTAATTAGTTTATTAGATTCGTTAATTGAATTTCTTATATTAATCTCTTCTCTCTCTCAACCACCTTCTGTAACTTGACCAAACATATCTGATTTCCCGCGGATTAGTCGAATTGGTGGCCCAATCCCTGAGTTCGACCTCGGTAATTACTTACCGTGTTTATTTTATTACTTATGCATAACCCGGTACACTTTGCCGGCGTAACAACAATGACCCGCTAAAAGGATTCACTCGCACACAACTAAAGCCACGTAAGCTATATGAATGGAAACAAGAGTTTGATCAGATCGACCCGCGGTCATTTAGTTGGATGTGTCCATGGTACAATGGAGATTCAGCTGTATTTAGCTGTGGAAGTTTTTCAAATGTTCCATTGTTAGGTCCCAGAGGTTGTGTATCATATTCACCAGCTTTGGTGATGAGTCAGCTCAAGTGGACAAAGGATGAACCCCCCGAAGAGCTGCTCGGTGGGGCATTCTTCCTATACCAAGAAAGTGAAAGCATCAAGAGTCAAACAATAGCAAGATAAGGTCAGCATAGAATGGTGTTCATATGAAAGGACCTTATGAATTAGGAAGGCGAATCATAGCTCACACAAAAAGATATGAAGTATGGAGAGAAGTGAGAAGAGGTTACCCCCCAAGACCTGCATCCCCTCTCCGTAGTGAAAATAATCCTCTTACCGAAGATCAAATATTGAAAGAAATCGAAATTTTAAAAGCTCAGATGTGGGTTTTGGATGAGAAGAACCAAGCTGCCGAAATAACTATTGTCACGCTCCGAAGCCAAGTGCAAAAGTTAAGTTTACAGATTGAGCATTTGAAAGACGAATGCACCGATGCCTACGAAGCCCCGAGTCATGCAAAAAGGGTAAGAAAAGAAAAAGAAGCAGAAATTCAGGAGTTGCTGGCAAAGATAGAATATCAAGAGAAGATGCTTGTCAAACTTCAAAGGAAGAAAAATGAGCTCAAGACAAATGTAGGGGTTCATGTTGAAACAATACATATACTAGAAGAGAGAGTTGAATCCCTGGAAGAATCCTTGTCCCAAACAGAACGGTACTCTAATCGAGGATGGAATGAAGCAGCCAAGTACCGCGAGCTACTAGCAGAGGCCAACATGAGAGAAAATTGGCTCAGAGCCAAAATAAAAGACACTGAAAGAGTTGAAGCTCAACGTCACGCAGAATGGGTAAAGGGATGGAAATTGGTAGTGAAGGATGTAATGAATGAAAAGGAAGCATGGAAAAGAAAATACAAGGACATGATGGATAAGCTCCAATATCACACTTCCTAGCTGGTGGAGGTTTGAAGAAGAATCCATCCACATTCGTATGAACCGTATTCTTCAGATACCACCAAAGGTGTCCGAGTTCTTCAATCATTTTGGGAAACTTGCCAAAGGGTTCAGGAAAAAGAAGAAGAGACTCTTAACATAGTGCTTTGTGGACCTAGGAGAGAGATGGAAACTATCAATGTATTTCTTTTATTTTGATCAAAGACTCGTGATTTGTATCAAAATATTTATAATGGAATGGAAGTTTTCATCAATATCTGTCGAGCATTTTTTTCTTAGATGATATCTATCGAGGAATGCGTTATCCCTTAGATACGTCATCAACTATATTTTTACCCTAAAAATGGCATGTTGTCTGCGTAAAAATAAGAACGTTGCTAGTACGGGTGTGGTCTATCGAGGAGTGGATTCTCCCTTGGACTTGACACCAACTGCATTCAAGCTAGAGGGAACCGTACCACTAGATCTGATTGCAGGATGAGTATTCTTGCTATAGGTGTATACGACAGTCTTCCTAAGAGCACTCTTGCGATCAAACAAAGGATGTTAACTTGGACATGTATACACACACACACACAAAATTTTGGGTTTACTAATGAGATTCTTGGATGCTTTACAGAGTCACATACTTCTGAGAATCTGGGAACCATTGCGCGACCTAGGAAAGGCGACACCAATCAAACCCGAGTTCACAATACCAGATCTCGGACCAGGATGGCTGCCAACATGCTTGAGGAAGGATGAAAATTAAGCTCTGAAATAGATGAAGTTCTCAATAATTGGCGATTTGAACCATTTGTTGATGTTATTTCCATGAAGTAATTATCTTATTGTACTAAATTTAAACTAATGTTTACTTTGTTTGAGACATGAATGAGAATGTAGCACTTTGTCTGGTGTTTTCCTTTTGGTTCCATCGTTTCTTTTCTCTCTCTTTCATTTCTTTGTTTTGTTTAAGCTTTTCTTTCATGAATAAGACTCTTGCCTATATTTCTCCTATTCCTGACTTTTTCTTCCATGAATGCTTCTTCCACTAAAGATTTACTTCAGGAGAGGAACTTTGAAAACTCATTTATTGATTCCCTTGCAGCCGTTGATGAGTGCAACCTTGAATCTGATGAGGAAGAAGAAGACATTGAAGAATTCATAAAGATGGTGAAACGGTCATAAGAAAGGATTAGCTCGAATGATGAGGTTGCAGAAGTGATCAATATGGGAACCGAGGAAGACAAAAAGGAGTTAAAAATAGTGGATAACCCAGAGCGTGAAGAAATGGTTGCACTGTTCAAAGAGTATCTGGACGTTTTTGCATACTACAGAGATATGCCAGGATTAGATCCTGAGATAGCATCACATAAAATTCCCTTATACCCAGATGTGGCTCCAAAGAAGCAAAAATTAAGGAGGATGCATCCTGAGATGTCGCTGAAGATCAAGGAAGAAGTGACCAAGCAGTTAGAGGCTGGCTTTCTGGAAGTAGCTAGACACCCGGAATAGGTAGCTAATATTGTTCCAGTACCAAAGAAGGATGGAAGGGTCAGAATGTGCGTGAACTACCAAGATCTGAATAAAGCCAGTCCAAAGGATGATTTCCCTCTACCTCATATTGATGTCCCTATAGACAGTACAACCAGAAGTCATAGGTTTTCTTTCATGGATGGGTATTCTGGGTACAATCAGATCCTCATGGATGATGATGACAAAGAAAAGACAACTTTTATCACTCCTTGGGGGCACTTTTTGTTACAAAGTGATGCCTTTTAGGTTGAAGAATGTTGTGGCCACTTACCAACGTGCTATGGTAGCATTGTTCCATGATATGATGCATAAGGAGGTAGAGGTATATGTTGATGATATAGTGGCTAAGTCCAAGGAAGAAAAAAGTCATGTAGTAGTTTTACGAAAGTTGTTCGAGCGGCTAAGGAAGTACAAGTTGTGGCTCAACCCTGTAAAATGTACTTTTTGTGCATCCACAGGGAATTTACTTGGCTTTGTTGTCAGTAAAGAAGGAATAAAGATGGAACCTAACAAGGTAAAAGCAATATGTTGTTGGTGTAAGCCCTAGAGGCCAGTGTATTTCTTAGACTTACATTTGTATCTTGCTATTATATATATATATATATGATATGAGGCATTCCAGTTTATTGTGTTACTTGTTTAAACATAATAAAGTCCTTAGAATAGAAATTTCAGTTTAATAGAATATCAAGTATATGACTTGATCGTGAGACACTATTGAACAATGAAATCCTATTCTTAAATATCCGTAGTCAAGTATTTTATTAATAAGGACAATAATAATACATTGAGACTATTATGTGTGCAGACTGATGACCATATCTCACGGGTCATGGATATGAGATATCGAGTCGCCACATAGGTACACATTAGAGTAATGATGTACTGGATTGACCCACCATGAGAACACTACATGGAGCATTGTGTGAGTGTTATAAGTAGTTTTCATAATGACAATGGTGTATGCAATCCTTCGACCTGAAATCGCTACGATCCCTACATGAGGAGTCGTGTGCTTTAATATCGTCAAACGTCATCCGTAATAGGATGATTATAAAGACGGTCATTGGGCATACCACGAGCCATGCAGAGGGATGTGAGTGACCTAGATGGAATTTGTCCCTTCTACATAACAAGAGTAATATCTGCGGGCCCCCTGATAGAGTGAGACTGTAAAATGCATGGCCGTGCTGAAATGAGTCAATATGAGATATTGACCTCATTTGTTGTTAAGTCTACTCGGGTATCAGGGAATATGATATTGAACCATACAAGGGTGACACATTCCATGTCTTGTGTTCAATATAGATATATTGACAAAGGGATAATAATGCACATGAATATTTGTCACGAAAGGTTTCGTCAAATCACCGACTTTCTCACTAGTTAGGTAGCAAGTGATGTATTGCTAGATACTCACATCGTTTGTAATATTAAATGAGATTTAATATTACTACTAAAGTTTTGGGAACATATAGGGTCACACACATAAGAGCGGATTAAAAGAAGCATTAAAAGGAGAGTTGGACTTTTCTATTGGGTCTAGCGCATAGTACATGGGGCTTAGGTCAAACGCTGCTCACTAACTCACTTAAGGAGGTGTTGCTATAAGTAGACCACTTAAGCTATTGTGCCTACACGGTTTTGTTTTACCCTAGCCGCACATAGAGAGTGATAGTGAACAACGAGTCTTGGTTTTGAACTCGCTGACGTAGACGCTGAGAGGATGGACGCTCAGTTGTCGTGGATGTTGGACGTTCACGGATAGACGATTTTGATCAACTGTCATCGCTTCAAGAGGTAAATCTTCTAACCATGAATCATGACCATTCGCAAGGATCCTTCGATGGGAATTTTTTCGCTGTGTTATATTTTTTATACGCAAATTCCCAACATATGTGACATGCCAGCACCTAAGTACGAGTGAGAAGTAAGGGGTTTTCTTATAAGGTTGAACTACATTGCATGCTTCATTACAAATTTGACTAGCACATGCGAGCCAATCTTCAAACTCTTCAAAGAATAATCCGGAAGATGGGATGATAATCGCCAAGAAGCCTTTGACAAGATAAAGGCATATTACTGAATCCCCTAGTATCGGTACCACCTACCCAAGGTCGTCCATTGATACTCTATCTCACTATATTGCCAACCTCAATGGGGGCAATGTTGGGACAACAAGATGAATCTGGCAGGAAGGAGCAGGCAATTTACTATCTGAGTAAGACGTTTAATGCCTATGAGGCTCGTTATATGGCAATCAAGAAGACTTGTTGTGCGCTAGTGTGGACCTCCAGAAGACACAGATAGTATATGTTATATCGCACCACTTGGCTAGTTTCTCGAATGGATCCTTTGAAGTATATCTTCGAAAGTCCTCATATCTCCTTAAGAGTTTCGAAGTGGCAAGTGATATTGTCAAAATTTGACATCAAATATGTGACTCAGAAGTCCATCAAAGGAAGTGAGATTGCTAATCATTTAGCAGAGAATCCTCTTGAGGATGGTAGGCCTGTCAACTCCGAGTTCCCAAATCGAGAGATAATGTCCCTCGAGGAAGATTAAGAACAGGAAGATGCGTGGAAGATATATTTTGATGGAGCAGTCAATATGCATGGCATTGGTATAGGAGCAGTGGTTATCTCACCAAACGGTAAGCAGTACCCGGTGGCCATAAAGCTGAAATTTGAATGTACGAATAACATTGCAGAATACGAGGCATGTGCTAGTGGATTATAAATGGCACTTGAACTTGGTATAAAGCAGTTGAAAGTCTTCTGGGATGCAGCTATAATCATTAACCAAGTTAATGGTGAATGGCAAAACCAAAGACTCCAAGTTGATTCCGTATCAGAAATACTTGACTTAGTTGATTGCGAAGTTTGACGAGATTGCTTTCTCGCATTTAACTCAAGACAATAATCAGTATCTTGATGCTTTAGCCACACTAGCTGCCATGACCAAGCTGGACATCCATACCAATGTCCAACCCATCCAAGTTAGAGTATACGATGAACCGGCATATTGTGCCCTTGTGGAAGGAGAACCTGATGGTAAGCCTTGGTATCATGATATCAAGTAATAGATTCAGAATAAGAAATACCCGGCAAAAGCGAGCGAAGCAAATAGAAAGACCATCCGAAGACTGGCTATGACCTTTTTCATAAGCAAGGAAGTCCTGTATAAAAGAGGATATGATGGTACCCTACTTAGATGTGTGGATACTCGTGAAGCTAAGTTGATCATCATCGAAGTTCATGAAGGAATCATGGAACTCATGCCAATGGACACATGATGGCTCGGAAAATCTTGAGAAGTGGCTATTATTGGTCTACTATGGACTTGGATTGTATAGAGTATGTTCATAAATGCCAAAAATGTCAGATGTATGCAGACCGGGTCAATGCACCTCCATTTCCACTGCAAAATTTAGCATCCCCATCTCCTTTTTCAATGTGGGAAATAGATGTCATCGGTCCCATTAATCCCAATGGTTCCAATGGTCATCGTTTCATTTTGGTGGTGATAAACTATTTCTCTAAATGGGTAGAAGCTGCTTCATATGCCAGCATAACTCAAAAGGTGTTTCTCAAATTTCTCAAGAAGGACATCGTTTGTAGATACGGGATCCTAGAGAGGATAATCACGGATAATGCTGCTAATCTTAATGGTGCCGAGATTCAAAAGTTTTAAGATGGTTTCAAAATCAAACACCACAATTCAACTCCTTATAGACCTCAAATGAATGGTGCAGTTGAAGCAGCAAACAAAAATATCAAGAAGATCATTGCCAAGATGGTTGTAAATTATAAATACTGGCACAAAATGCTGCCATATGCTCTACATGCTTATTGGACTAATATACGATCAAGCACTGGGGCAACCCCTTTCTCTTTGGTGTACGGGATGAAGGCTGTCTCACCTATCGAAGTAGAACTCCCTACTCTAAGAGTCTTCATGGAAGCAGATTTAGAAGAATCTGAGTGGGTGAAAACTCGATATGAGCAGTTGAAAATGATAGAAGAGAAAAGACTGGCAGTTATTTGTCACGGGCAATTGTATCAAAGCAGAATAGCAAGAGCTTTCAATAAAAAGGTTCGCTCTAGAGAATTTTGCGCGGGAGACCTGGTTTTAAAGAAAATCCTCCATAATCAGGATGATGCCCGAGGAAAATGGGCGCCCAATTATGAGGGTCCTTATGTTGTCAAACAAGCATTCTTAGGAGGAGCTTTGATTCTTTAAAACATGGATGGGGAAGAGTTACCAAGGCCAGTAAGCTCTGATGCTGTGAAAAGGTTCTATGCTTGAAAAAAAAAGGGGTGCCCGCTAGGTTGAAAACCCGAAAGGGCAACCTAGGCAAAAGTTAGGGCAAAGAACAACGAAAAAAAAATAAAAGAAAAGGCCCACTAGGTTGAAAACCTGAAAGGACAACCTAGGAAAAAGTTAGAGTAAAGAAACTTTAGGTTGAAACCCGTAATCTGCGGCCTAGGGGAGGATATGGTCCAACACTTCTGCAAGCACTCACCACAATGGGGCAGTTTTATCCGATTGAGTATACTGGGGCAAAATTGTTGAGAAATGATTGAAGAAGGTGTGTTTGAAGAATCAGAAACAGAAGCTAAGATCTGTGTCATCAAAAGGCCGTGGGGAATCAATTAAATGAAAATCAAAGGACCAACAATGGGGCAAATTTTATGTGGTTCTCATAATTTTCGTTGTTTATCTTTTATTTTAATCTTCATGATCCCTTTTGTAATTTTGTTCTCACACTGTTATTTTCTTTTAACAAACTAAATTCTCGTATTAAGGTAAGAGGCTTTTCCTTCATACTCCCCTGTCGTGTTCACTCTCATGTTTAATCACTATGGTCATGTCTCAATAAAAGTAAATATAAGTTTAATGGTATGATTTGATAATTCTAAAGGTAGCACCAATGAATGGTTTGAACCAGAAGGACTCAATATTTCAAATTCAATGGAAGAGATAGCATGCACTGGACAACAAAAGAATGATGCAAATAAGCTTGGGAGAATAAACATAACATCCACCTCATATGTTATCAGATTCTTGGGTGACCCATGTTGATAAAAGAATGAATAATGCCTCGGCTCATAGTGGTCGGTGAGCAAGGGTTTGGTTGGTGGAAGTTTTTCCATGGAGCATTTGGTTCCGCTGTATTTAAAAGGAAAGGATTCTTATTAGTTTCATATTACTGAGTGAAATTTCGAGTTCTGAGGCTCACTGCAAGTTTATTTTTGAGCTCGGAGGCTCGTTGCATTTTATTTTGTGTGATCAGAGGCTCATCGCACTTTTCGAGCTCTGAGGCTCGCTGTATATTTAATTTTCTGTAACACGAGGATGTTTCGTCCCTTGCATATTTAATTTTCTATTGGACGAGGAGGTTCCGTCCACTGCAATTATATTTTCAAACTGTGAGGTTTTCTTTTGAGCTATTCACGTTTTGTCGAACAAAATATGTGTTCATTTTCTTTACTTGTTCATTAATACAATACATGAAAAGCCATGACTAATCATGTCTTCTAGTATGCAACAAGTAAAGATGGGCAACTGTGAACACCTATTTTTGTCCGTCTTCATTTTATTTTATTTTATTCTAATTTTATTTTATGTTATTAGATTTCAAGGAGACTAAAAAATAATAATAGTTAAGAAAAAAAGAAGAAAAAGAAAATAATGAAGAAAGGAGGAAGTTAGGTCCATTAGATATCTAATTTTCTGTTAGGCGAGGAGGTTCCTTGCATTGCACATTTAATTTTATTGGACGAGGAGGTTCTGTCCATTGCATATTTAATTTTCTGTTGGACGAGGATCTTCCGTCCAGTGCATATCTAATTCTATGTTGGACGTGGAGGTTTCGTCCAGTGCATATTTAATTTTTTGTTGGATGAGGAGGTTCCGTCCATTGCAAATCTAATTCTCTGTTGGACGAGGAGGTTCCGTCCATTGTATATCTAATTTTATGTTGGACAAGGAGGTTCTGTCCATTGCATATCTAATTCTCTGTTGGACGAGGAGGTTCCGTCCATATTTAATTCTTTGTTGGACGCGGAGGTTCCGTCCAGTGCATATTTGATTTTCTATTGGACGAGGAGGTTTCGTCCAGTGCATATCTAATTCTCCGTTGGACGAGGAGGTTCCGTCCATTGCATATCTAATTCTCGATTGGACGAGGAGGTTCCGTCCATTGCATATCTGGTTTTCTGTTTCTGTTGGACGAGGAGGTTCTGTCCATTGCATATCTAATTTTCTGTTGGACGAGGAGGTTCCTCCCATTACATATTTAATTTTCTGTTGGACGAGGAGGTTCTGTCTACTGCAATTTTATTTTCAAACTGGAGACTAAAAAATAATGGTGAAGAAGGAAGAAGAAAAGAAGGAGAAAAGAACAACAAGCAAAAAAAGAAGAAAGAATATTGAGTTACCACTCCTAACCCTAAAAAATCCCATTTTACATATCACACAAAACCTCTCTTCCTCCTCCCACTCTCCAACCGCCCCTACACCTCCTCTACTCATTGGTCCTTCTTCTCCCTCATCTCCTCCACTCTCTAAACCGCACCACACTTCCTTCTCTCTTCAAACACGCAACCTTCACATCAAATCGCCTCCTTTCCTCTGCTCGCGCCACCTCCATCTAGACACACGCGTTCTCTGCTTAGAACCGCCCAAGCTCCTGATTTCGTGAGACCAACCTTGAAGCCGCTGGGTAAGGAGAAGCATGAAGCCCTCCCCTCCATCAATAAATTGAGACACGAAGATAAAGAGTGGGGGAAGAACTAAAAATTAGAGAAGATACGAAGGAATGATACAAAGACAGAGGGAGAGAGATATTTTTATCTGATGTTTTCTCGATGAAGAAAAAGAGATTGGGTTTGAGGTAGAAATGGAGGCGATCTTCATTTTTAAACGGAAATAGGGGATTTTTGGGGTAAGGGATTTTAGTTTTTTTCTTCTCTGTCATTAGAGTGGTTCCAAATTTTCAGAAGAAGAGAAAGTTAAAAGAGTCAGTGAAATTGAAATGTGAGGGTTTCGATCTTAAGATTTTATTACTAAGAGAAAGAAAAATCACTGTTATTCTGCTCTCATTAGGTAATCCTTGTTCTCTTTGTTGACATTATTCATGAGTTTCTCTTGACATTCTTATTTTCCGTGTCTCTGTTTATGACAAAATGAAAATCCATGGATATTGAAACTGAATGAGTTAGTATGATGTTTGCTATATGAGTTCTTATGTCTGTTTTAAATGGTGTATCGTAGGGTTCCCCTTTCATTGTTTGTTGTCATATGCTGAAATGCATGATACACTAGTAATCTTCATATGGCTATACCGTTACTAAACACTTAAAATGTTTTATTTTTGTTCTATTTTCATAAGGTAAAACTATTTTTTACATAAAAATAAAAGATGATCACTTAAATCCCTTTCAACCGTTTTGTTCCTTTTTACAAAACAAAGAAATTTGCCTTTTGATAAATAAATAATTGAACTTGTTTTATTTAGGGATGGCCTATGGACTTGGTTGCCATATTAAATCCCTTATATTAAAGGTTGCCCTATGGACTTATGTGCCATGTTCAACCTATTTAGGAATTTCCAACATTTAATCAAAAAGGTAGAATAAAATAAAAAAAATGAGATCATGTAATAACATTATTCTTCCTAATTCCAATATATCATTTTTCTAAATACTTAATTAAATCAATGTTATTTTTGGATTGCTCAACCCTTTAGACTTTGAAGTTGCCCTGTGGACTTATGTGTCATGTTCAACCTCATTTAGGTTTAATAAAAAATTTTCACAAATATAAAACCGATAAAAAATACAAAACATCTTAAGATTAAAAATAAATTTTCCTTTAAATGATTTTCGGGGTAAAATAAATATTTTCAAAGTTACTAATAATTTACACAACTAATTTTGGGTAACCATTTTTATGGATGTTCTAGGGTGCCGTGGGGTTAAGTCTCCATGCCTTCCCTGGACGTAATCGACTCCCGAACCCAAAGTCCTTTTAAAGGGTTTTCCAATTTTACCGAAATTAAATAAAATTGATGGCGACTCCATGTTTATTTTCTAAATCTCGGTAGCGACAAGCATCACATAAAATACCCCTATACCCAGATGTGGTTCCAAAGAAGCAAAAATTAAGGAGGATGCATCCTGAGATGTCACTAAAGATCAAGGAAGAAGTGACCAAGCAGTTAGAGGTTGGCTTTCTGGAAGTAGCTAGACACCCGAAATGGTAGCTAACATTGTTCCAGTACCAAAGAGGGATGGAGGGGTCAGAATGTGCATGGACTACCGAGATCTGAATAAAGCCAGTCTAAAGGATGATTTTCGGCTACCTCATATTGATGTCCTTGTAGACAGTACAATCATAAGTCATAGGTTTTCTTTCATGGATGGGTATTCTGGGTACAATCAGATCCTCATGGATGATGATGACAAAGAAAAGACAACTTTTATCACTTCTTGGGGAAATTTTGGTTACAAAGTGATGCCTTCTGGGTTGAAGAATGCTGGGGCCACTTACCAACTTGCTATGGTCGCATTGTTCCATGATATGATGCATAAGGAGGTAGAGGTATATGTTGATGATATAGTGGCTAAGTCCAAGGAAGAATAAAGCAATGTAGCAGTTTTACGAAAGTTGTTCGAACGGCTAAGGAAGTACAAGTTGCGGCTCAACCCTACAAAATGTACTTTTGGTGCATCCGCAGGGAATTTACTCGGCTTTGTTGTCAGTAGAGAATGAATAAAGGTGGACCCTAACTAGGTAAAAACAATGTGTGACCAGCACTGAAGAACGAGTGAGAAGTAAGGGGTTTTCTTGGAAGGTTGAACTATATTACGCGCTTCATTGCAAATTTAACTAGCACATGCGAGCCAATCTTCAAACTCCTCAGGAAGAATAATCCGGGAAGATGGGATGATAACTATCAAGAAGCCTTTGACAAGATAAAGACATATTTACTGAATCCCCCAGTATTGGTACCACCTACCTAAAGTCGTCCATTGTTACTCTATCTCACTATTTTGCCAACCTCAATGGGGGCAATGCTGGGACAACATGATGAATCTGGTAGGAAGGAGTAGGCAATTTACTATCTGAGTAAGAAGTTTAATGCCTGTGAGCCTCGTTATATGGCAATCGAGAAGACTTGTTGTGCACTAGTGTGGACCTCTAGAAGACTTAGACAGTACATGTTATATCACACCACTTGGCTAATTTCTCGAATGGATCCTTTGAAGTATATCTTTGAAAGTCCTGATATCTCCTTAAGAGTTTCGAAGTGGCAAGTGATATTGTCAGAATTTGACATCAAATATGAGACTCAAGTCCATCAAAGGAAGTACGATTGCTGATCATTTAGTAGAGAATCCTCTTGAGGATGGATGGCCTGTCAACTCCGAGTTCCCAAATGGAGAGATAATTGTAAGACTCAATGACCTAGAGATTTTGATATATGAAAAATACAATTTAATGTGTGTGCAAGTGTTTTAGTGTCAAATTGCAAAGACAGGTATCAAGCAATGATCAACAAGTTCATTAAGCAAATTCAAGGAAAATATTCAAGGAAGAACTTGAAGGAATCAAGGAGTTGCATGTAGAAATCAAAAGAGCAAAGTCAAAGATCAAAGGATCATCAAGACCAAGCTTAAAGGAGAATTTTAGATTTAAGTCTTAGATGATTTGTAGAAGAAAGAAACCTGTTAGTCACAAGATAACTCAACTAAAAAGATGCATGAAGAAAATCAATTTTCATAACCTGCATTAAAAGGAATAAGGTTTTTATTAATGAAAATGATTTTTGGAAATAAGAAAAATTATTTGTCAGGTACAGCCATGTAATCAATGGATGTATGTCTGCTACTGTAACTGACAAATGAATTTAAGGTTATCGATTAAGTAACACCTATGCACAATATGAAATTAGATCAGTTATAAATGGTTAACTGAATACAGCCCTGTACATATGCTAGGTACGCGTGTATTCAAGTTTCAGGAAAATCTGATGTTCATTAATATATAGAGTACTGAATGGATGTACTGATGGATTAACCAACTTCAAGACTATCAGTATGAAATTGGTTAATACAGCCCTGTACTCAACCCATATTCAAGAACCAGAATCAGAATCAAGAAAACAGATTCTGTTATCAGACTGAAATCTGTTTTAATTGATCCCAACGACTATAACTTGTTTCCTATATATAGAGGGATCAAATGAACACTTTTAAAATAGATCAGAAATTTTACAAAATCAATTTGAGAGATCAATTGTGTAAATCATTCATCTTCTTGCTTGAGCTTCATTGTGAAAAGGAGTGTATCAATTCTCATAAGAACTTCAATTAGTATATCTGACTATTGAGAGTTTCGGAATCGATCTTTTCTTTCTATTTGATTGTTAAGAGAGAGGGAGTCTCTCTGTGTGATTAGGGTAAGGTATCCCTAAGGAAGAACATTGAGGCTCTTCACAAGAGTGTGGTATCTCGAGGTGAAGAAGTGCTCTGTGGTGTAAAGATTTTTCAAGCTACCTAGCTAATGCTTGTTGTGTTAGTGTGTGAAAACCCACAAGTGGAGTGGGAACTTGATGTATGTCACATTGGTGGTGACTGCACCAGGATAAATCTGGTTGTGTGGTATCTCTAAACTCAAACTCTTTAATTTCCGTCTTGCGCATATAACTGTGATCTTGATGTTCTAAGTTTTCAATTGATATCAATTCTTGATCTGTTTAATATGAATTAAAACCAGAGTATTACTGCAATCAATATTGAGTTAGTAATTGTTCAAAACTGAGTTGATTAAAAATGTTCTTGATAACTGAAACAGAAACTGATATATTGTAACTTCAGTTCTTGACTGACTAAGGCCTGTATCTAATACTTGTACGACCCTGAACTGATTTACCTCATCACCTTCTATTCGAGATTTCATAAAAAGCCCTTCACTGTTTCTGTAAAAGATCCTGAGGCAACTCTGATTTGAAAAGTAAAGTTTTTGAAAAGGAAGAATTTTTGAAAACTCAATTCACCCCCCTTCTTGAGTCTTTGAAGCCAAAAAAATAGTTGGCATCGGAGCTAAACTCTTAAGTTTGGCCTAACAGCTATAAGAGTATGGCTTCCAATGATTGTTTGAATGAAGGGGTTTCCCTTGCACGCCCTCTTGCCTTCAATGGATCTGAGTATGTCTATTGTAAGGAAAGAATGGTAATCTTTCTTGAGGAAGCATGTGTTGACATATGGGATGCAATAGAAAAGGGACCATTTGTCCCCTCTACTGTAGATGCTAATGGTGCTCCAAGAAATAAGCCTAAAACTGAATGGAATGAGGATGATAAGAAAAGAGTTCAATATAATGCACGTGCTAAGAATATTATAACATCTGCTTTAAGCCGTGATGAGTTTTTCACGGTTTCAAATTGCAAATCAGCAAAGGAGATGTGGGATACATTTCAAGTAACACATGAAAGAACCACAGATGTCAAAAGAGCAAGAATGGACACCCTCACACATGGTATGAGTTATTTCTCATGAATCGAGGAGAACCAATGGAGGTTATACAAATGCGATTCTCACATATTGTGAATCAATTGGCAGCACTAGGAAAGACAATCTCCAATGAAGATCAAGTTAACAAAGTCATGAGATGCCTAGGTAGAGAATGGAAACCTAAAGTAACAGCGATTTCAGAATCCAAAGACCTCTTATCAATGACCATTGCCACATTGTTTGGAAAACTACAAGAACATGAAATGGAGTTGACTAGATTGGTGCTAAGTGAAGAAGAAGACAAGAGCAATAGAATCATCACATTAAAAACCGTAAAATCTACAAAGGTTGACAGAAATCTTAAGAATGTAAAGAAACTTAAACGTGCATACATGGATTAGGAGGATAACAATCTTGGCTCAACGAATGATTCCAATGATGAAAAATCAAACTTGTGCTTAACTGCTCATCTTCATAAAGAAGATGATGAGGTAAATGATTCTAACCTTGATGAATTACCTTCTTATGATGAATTGCAAAATGCTTTTGAAGAACTTCATAAAGAATCCATTAGACTTGCTAGATTGCTAATTAAGTCTAAGAAAACCATCATATTCCTTGAAGAGAAAAATTATGTTTTAAACAAAGAGCTAGATGAATTAAAAACAGGAAATTGTGCTGTAAAAGAAAGATTGGCTACTGTTTTGGAACCACCTATATGTGATAATTGTCCTAAGTTTGAGAAACATATAAATCATTTGAATGGTGATCTATCTAGAATTACTAGTGATAAAGACAACATGAATGCATTACTTGGACAACAAAAAGAAATCAAAAACTAAGTTAATTTAGTGTATAAAATTGAGAGAAAAGGCAAAAACCTTTAGAAAATTTCACGTTTCTCATTATGCTAATGCAATACAATATGCTAGATGTCATTATTGCAATAGAAAAGGTGCTTTCTGGAATTTGAGAAATAATTATTCATTGCAAATAAGGCAAATATGGGTTCCAAAATGAACTTTATCATACTCTAACCATGAAGGACCCAAGAAAAGTTGGGTACTTATAGCACAAACATGAAATTTTGTTTTGTAGGTGTGGTAGAAGGTCAATAGCAAAAATTGGAATCATGACATAGAGCCTTCACCAAACACAAAAATGGGACAATAAAGAAATAATGTTGACTTATATATCATTGTATAATATGTCTATATTGTTGTATTAAAGTTATTTGATCAATCTTGGAATAATCATATGGCTTTTGTTTCACAAATTGAATCTAAGAAAATTTATGAACCCTAAATGATTTGTTTTGCTTACTATGCAACAATTAACTTTGAACATGATCTCTATCATAAGAATTTTATTCAAAGTAGAGAAATTGAGATTGAATATATTGATACAACTAAACAACTAGCTGATATTTTTACCAAGCCCTTGAACAAGGAAAGCTTCTTTTTCATTAGAAGAGAATCGGGCATAATTGATCAATCTAATATCTAATCTCTAAAGAAACTATTTATATGACTGTATCTTTGTGTAAATATGCTCTGATTCTTGTATGATTTGATTTGGAATATCTATGAACGATCAGAAGAGAGTTTCATAAGAAATAGATTTGATCAGGAACACCTATGTACCTAACCCATGTACATGTGTAAAAACTGGAAATTTGTTTTAAACATGGATGTGATCAATAGCTGTATAGAGGTTCAGGAATGGATCCCCTGTGTTTTTAGTCTGATAAACTAAGAACACACAAGATTCTAATTCTGCTCGTTCACTGAAGTGGTAGAAGCACTCGTCCACTAAAGAGATAGAAGCGCTCGTCCGCTAAAGTGACAGAAGCGCTCATCCACATAAGTGATAGAAGCGCTCGTCCACTAAAGTGACAGAAGCGCTCGTCCACACAAGTGATAGAAGCGCTCGTCCACTAAAGTGACAGAAGTGCTCGTCCACTAAAGTGACAAAAGCGCTCATCCACACATGTGACAGAAGCGCTCGCCCACACAAGTCTTTGGACTTGCTAAGTCCTTAATGAGAAGTTCCGTCCAATGACGTGGCATATGGAACTCGTCTACTAGGTTACTTTGTGTTTTAGTACTTCCATCTGCCGACGTGGTAAGATGGACGCGCTTATACACCCATGTACGCGAATGCTATAAGAATTGATGTAAAATCTTAATTCAAAACTTCAAATCTTTTGAAACCACTCTTTCTTCACCTAATTTCGTAACCCTAGCAGAGCTAACCTTAATCTTTCTTGTACCCAAACCAACCCTAATATGGCAGGAACCAAAAATACTGGATCTTCACCCTCAAAAGCTACTGAGAAGAAGAGGAAGGAAATATAAACTTCTAAATCAGCTAAGAAGAAGAAAGGAGTTGAGACTTCAAAGGCTCCTAAGAAAAAGAGGAACAAAGGAAATGAAGTGGAATATTCCAAAGAAAAGGAAGTCACTGAAAATGTTGCTCCAACTTCATACATGGACAATGATGCTTTTCTTCAAAGGTATTTTTCTTCTGATGAACAAAAGGAATACTTTAAGCGAAACTTCAGATATAGAGAAATTCTTGAACCTTGGGTAATGGATGTAAAATATTTTGAGGATAATGAGTTTAACTTTCCGGAAATTATAGTCTGTCAAAAGCTCACGGAGTTTGTGCAAACTCAGTTTGACTATCACCCCTTAGTGATCAAAGTCTTTTACTCGAATTTGGAAATGAATGCTAATGGAATTAGCTCTGTAGTTAAGGGAATTAAGATAAAAATGTCATTAGAGGAATTCATCAATCTTGCTAACCTACCTTATTATGGACCTAGCGTTGCTGGAAATGGTCCAAAATCTGAGTGGTAAAATGAGTATGATAAAGAACTGGCTAGACCAGATTTAGTTACCTCAAATGAACCGAAAGGTAGAGTTACCTATACCAGTATAATGAGTGTAGAGGATAGACTTCTGCATTATGTTGTCTGCAGAATTTTAATTCCAAGAGGAGGAAATCACTATATTCTGCAAAACTGTGATTTAATGCTTATGTGGGCTATGCTGAATGAGAAGCAAATCAGCTGGGGGTACTATGTTGCTGCACACATGATAGAATGCAAGAAAAACAAGATGATGCTTGCCTACCCTGCACCGGTCTGCATAATCCTAGCTCATTTTAATGTTCCTTTTGATGGAGAAGAAAAGAAGCTTGCAAGAAGAATAACTCACAATTTTGGTGAAGAAATTGTGAGCAAAATGAAACTGAAGAAAGAAGAAGGAAGATGGATAAGGAAAGCTGGAAACAAGGAAACTATTACTGCTGGTACTTTAACTAGACAAGAAAATGCACCTTCTGATTTCCTGAAGAAACTAATGAAAATGTTGGAAAATGTTGAAGAAAATCAGAAGAAAAATCATGAAATTGAAATGGCTGCAATTGCTGAAGTGAATGAAAGGATAAAAAGGGCAGAAAAGGACATTGAAAAACTCAAAGATGACCTAGGAGTGGACTTTCATTTCCCTGCACCTCCAGCTCAAACAGAAGATGTTGCTGTTACAAACATTGCAAGAGCTGCTGTGAAGGAAGCTGAGCACACCCCTGCTGAACCATCACCTAAAGGCCGAAACAAAAGAAAATCAAAAAGGAAGAACTAGTTCTAGGAATTCATAGGAATTAGAACTTGGTTTTTGAAAGGTAAAATGCCTTAGTTTGTAATTTTGGCTGATGGTTTCTATTCTTTTTGATTTGTCCCTGCACCTATCCCTCTATCATGAACAATTTTATATGCTATTTTTGAATGTTTAAATGCTTGCCTTCTCTATTGCTTTGAATGTTTTTTTTCTTTAACATTTTGATAATGCCAAAAGGGGGAGGAAAAAGTATGATATAGAGAAAGGGGATAATAAAAAATTATACATGCATATGGTGTCGGGGGGGGCTTATAAGCTTACATGATTAAGGGATAGTAAATCAAATTATGCTCTGATAATTTTTTTTCTCTGATATACTTCTGCTCTGATACCATGATATAAATATGTCAAAAACACTTAGCTTCTGAGACACTTATACTCCGATCTTATAATTTGTTAAAAGATTTGTCATAATCAAAAAGTGGGAGTTTTTAAGACTCAATGACCTAGAGATTTTGATATATGACAAATACAATCTAATGTGTGTGCAAGTGTTTTAGTGTCAAATTGCAAAGACATGTATCAAGCAGTGATCAACAAGTTCATTAAACAATTCAAGGAAAATATTCAAGGAAGAACTTGAAGGAATCAAGGAGTTGCGTGTAGAAATCAAAAGGGCAAAGTCAAAGATCAAAGGATCATCAAGACCAAGCTTAAAGGATAATTTTAGATTTAAGTCTTAGATGATTTGTAAGAGAAAGAAATCTGTTAGTCACAAGATAGCTCAACTAAAAAAATGCATGAAGAAAATCAATTTTCATAACCTGCATTAAAAGGAATAAGTGTTTTGTTAATGAAAATGATTTTTGGAAATAAGAAAATTATTTGTCAGGTACAGCCATGTAATCAATGGGTGTATGTCTGCTCCGACAC
This sequence comes from Sophora flavescens, assembly GCA_030762895.1. Classification (NCBI taxonomy): domain Eukaryota; kingdom Viridiplantae; phylum Streptophyta; class Magnoliopsida; order Fabales; family Fabaceae; genus Sophora; species Sophora flavescens. The sequence goes on along the minus strand of CM061064.1, from coordinate 107,415,580 downwards.
CCTAAAACCCGGCGTCACATGGTTACCTATTGCGGAAAAGAAACTTATTGAAAACACTGGTCGCCTTCTTAAAAATAACCTTTTATATAAGGTTACTGAAAAAGGGTACTCATTTTTTTTTAAAAGCAGTTAAGAAAAGGTGATGAACATTCAAAACATGAAAATCAACGTCACACATATAATGATAACTGTCTCACTTGGGATCTTTTGTTTGATTACAAGATAGGCCTTTGTCGAACTGGCCAACATACGCTAAAACAGCTACTGAAGAAATAGGTAAAAATAAAACATCAAACTGGGAATAGGGAACTGGGTACAAGACTCAAAAGATGGCTGTAAAAGCCTCGGGATTATCAGGACAACTCCAAAAGCCGACAAACGATCTACCAATGCCTCCTGCATGCAGAGTGACCACAGACGTTACCCTCAGACGAGATATCAGATGCCGGATCAATAACATCACCGCCATATTTGATAGGGACGTCGTCATCACCGGGATCCTGTGGATGGTACTCAGGCTCCTCCTCCTCCTCGTCCTCGACCTCTATCAACTCAAAAGGTTCTTCCTCAGGATCCTCTTCGGGATCCTCCTCCATTGGATCCCCTGCAAGCGGTTCAATTGGATCAAAATGCTCATGAAGGAGTCCGGTGACTTTGAGCATATGAAGGTAGTACCATGGAGGTGGAAGCATCACAGTCCTCGTCTTGACGGTATGAATCCTTTGTACGGGTACTCCGTTAGCATTCGTCTCGATAGTCGTGACTGGTCCTCGATACGTTGCGGTCGTCGCACCCTCATGTATAGTCCATTTCCTTGCCATCCCAGCATGATCAAATACTTCGCTCCTCGAGCTCTACTGTGCCAAGGGAACGTCCGGATCCATCTAAAAGCACGCGCATAGCCGATACAAGAAGAAAAGAATAGAACAAAAAGTTGTGCAAGAGTGAGATACCTTCATAAGATATATCCCACAACAACCATATACATGATACATACATCACAGAATCATATAAGCAGTTAAATCATGCATATACATAGCATAACAGTGTTATCTCAAAGTGTCTCAAACCCGCACAGTCAATCTTTGAAAATATGCATGGCACTTCAATATCAGGCTCTAACTTAATCTCATCAGATATCAACACCGTTTTCCACTGGATAAGAATTAGAGTTGGTCAATCTCTAGCCCACCAGGCAGTTGCCTCCTTACCCTCATGCATTTAAGGTCTCAGGACGAGCAACGTCACATGTGCCTCGGAACCGGTCACATGAACTGACTCCCAGATACCACCTTGTATCTGATATGAAGAAAACTTTGAAATAAAAGATGAAACTTTGAAAAAGAACTACATAGAAGTATTACCCTTAACAAGATGAAGAACTTTGATGAAGAACTTTAAGAGAACATCTTGATAAAAATGCAAACTTTGTAAGAGAGAAGAAGAAGAAGAAGAAGAAGAAGAAGAAGAAGAAGAAGAAGAAATGTAGTAAAGTGAAAATATGAGAAATGGAGGAAAGTGATGAATAGTGAAAATGAAGAGTATTTATATAGAATGAGGGAGAGGGTCACGGTTTTGGAAGAAGAAAGAAGATAAGAAAGAATGTGTGTTGCTTGTAGAGAGGATAAGGAGTTAAGGTGATGTGATGTGATTGGAGAGAGAAAGATGAAAAAGTGAGATTTTGAAAAAAAGTCAAGATTCACTTTTTGAGGTGTGTCGTAGCCTTCACATCAAGTCACTTCATGTCACTTCATCCTCTTGATGCTCTGCTCCATTACGTATCAGATGACTTCCCCGATCGTATTTCCCGACGATTTCTCCCAGGAAATCCCTAAGATTTGGCCCCGAACAAGATTTTTCGAAAAACTCCAAACCCACACAAAACATCATAAAAAAACTAACCGTCTTGTTCACGAATTAAAATTTTGTCTCTAGCTCATTAAACTTGTACTGGCAGTGAGAACCCAAACCGGTTTTAGTCTGAATTTTCGACCGAAAATTTTTCCGTGACTTCATACGGTAAAACAACACAAGAAAATGATTTTATTTTAAATAAAATCATCCTCTGGATTTTATCAAAAATAAATACATTAAAGCATGTATTTACTGATAAAGAAGCATACGAAAAACAGGGTGTTACAACTCTACCCCTCTAAAAAGAATTTCGTCCTCGAAATTACGTAGCTTGAAATAACTCAGGGTACTGCAATTTCATCTTGTCCTCAGCTTCCCACGTTGCTTCTCCGGTTGTCTCATTCCAGATAACTTTGACCAAAGGAATTTGCTTACCTCTGAGCTGCTTTGTCATCCTATCCGCGATTTGTGCCGGAGAAGTCACAAAGGACATGTTCTCTTTTAACTGTACTTTATCAGGCTTTATGATATGTGATGGATCAGGAATGTATTTTCTCAACTGAGAGACATGAAAAACATCATGGATATTATAAAGAAAGGGTGGTAAAGATATTTTATAAGCTACTGGACCTACACGATGAAGAATTTGGTAGGGTCCAATGAACTTGGGTGTAAGCTTTCTGGACTTTATTACCCTGCCAATCCCAGTCGTTGGTGAAACTCTCAAGAATACATGCTCACCTTCCTCAAACTCTAGAGATCGTCGTCTCTTGTCTGCTTAACTCTTCTGTCGGCTCTGAGTAGTCCTCATTTTCTCCTGGATCATCTTCACCTTTTCCGTCGTTTGTTGCACGAAGTCTGGACCCAACATCAAACTCTCACCATCCTGGTACCAACACAAAGGCGTCCGACATCGTCGACCATACAAGGCTTCATAAGGTGCCATTCCAATGCTTGAATGGAAACTATTATTGTAGGTGAATTCTATCAACGGTAGGGACTCGTCCCAACCCCCGACATCCTCCAAAACACAAGCTCTCAACAAGTCCTCTAGTGGCTAGATTGTCCTTTCCATTTGTCCATCCGTCTGTGGATGATATGCGGAAATCAATTTGAGTTTTGTTCCAAGCGATTTTTGCAAACTCTGCCAAAGCCTCGATGTAAATCGCGGGTCTCGATCTGAAACAATGCTCGAAGGCACACCATGCAGTCTAACAATCTCTCCGATGTACAGTTGGGTTAACTTCTTCATAGAGTATCTCATATTGATTGGTAAAAAGTGAGCTGACTTAGTCAGTCGGTCCACTATTACCCATATAGCCTCATAACCCTTCTCAGTCCTTGGTAAACTGGTCACGAAATCCATCGAGATTCCATCCCATTTCCATTCTGGAATATCTAAAGACTGTAACATTCCTGCTGGTCTCTGGTGTTCCACTTTGGCTTTCTGACATACCAAACAAGAAGCGACATTTTCCATTACATCTCTCTTCATCCCATACCACCAGTACAACTTTTTTAGATCTTGATACATCTTCGTGGCCCCTGGGTGCATACTCAACCCGCTCTTATGAGCCTCTTCTAAAATCAGCTTCCTCAGCTCAACATCTTTAGGTACACAGATTCTCTCGTCAAACCTCAAGATTCCATCTGTTCTTTCTCTAAATTTGGACAGAGCTCCTTGACGTACTAAGTCTCTTTCTGTCTGCAGATACTGATAAGTCTCTTGCTTCTCCTTTATCTGCTCCATTAATCCATTTGACACGATGGTCCTGTTCAGACACAGTTTTCCTGGCGTACTCTTAACTGACAAAATTAGATCTCGGAATTGTTCCAGCAATTCCTGCTCTTTAACCATCATCACTGATGTGTGAATTGACTTCCTTCTCAAGGCATCAGCCACTACATTCGCCTTTCCAGGGTGATGCTATAGTTGAAAGTCATAATCCTTCAGGAATTCTAACCAACGTCTCTGATGCATATTCAACTCCTTCTGATTAAACAGGTACTTCAAGCTCTTATGGTCACTGAAAACATTAAAAGTAGCCCCATACAAGTAATGTCTCCAGATTTTTAAAGCACAGACCACAACATCCAGTTCTAAATCGCGCGTCAGATAATTCCTCGCATGAATCTTCAACTGCCTCGAAGCATAAGCTACAACTTTCCTATTTTGCATCAGCACACAGCCCAAACCTTGATGCGAAGAATCACAGTAAACCTCAAAAGATTTATTGGGATCAGGTAGGATCAATACCAGTGAGGTTGTCAACCTCCTTTTCAGCTCTTGGAATCTTCTCTCACAAGCTTTTGTCCACAAGAATGCTTGGTCCTTATGCGTCAACTGGGTGAGAGGTCCTACAATCTTGGAAAATCCCTCAATGAACCTCCTGTAGTAGCCAGTCAAACCCACAAAACTACGGATTTCTGTTGCCATTGTCGGCCTTTCCCATTCCAAAATAGCCTCGACCTTCGTCGGAACCACAACGATTCCTTCGCGGGATATTACATGACCTAAGAATTGAACTTGATCCAACCAAAACTCACACTTATCTGGTTTCGCATAGAGCTACTTCTCTCTCAGGATCTGAAGAACAATGCTAAGATGTTCAGCATAAGTCTCCTTGTCCGGAGAATAGATCAAAATGTCATCAATGAAGACGACTACGAACTGATGCAAAAAGGGACGAAAGATCCTATTCATATAGTCCATGAATATAGCAAGTGCATTCGTCACTCCAAACGACATCACCAAATACTCGTAATGCCCATAGCATGTTCGAAACACTATCTTAGGAACATCTTCTACTTTTACACGTATCTGGTGGTATCCTGACCACAGATCTATCTTTGAAAACACTATCACGCCACGCAACTGATCCATAAGATCATTTATCCTTGGAAGAGGATATCTTTTTTAATCGTGACTTTGTTTAACTGACGAAAGTCCACACACAGCCTAGCAGTTCCATCTTTCTTCTTTACTAGCAGGACTAGAGCTCCCCACGGTGAGACACTAGGTCGTATAAACTCTTTCCTCATCAGCTCCTCAAGTTGGTCCTTCAAGGTTTCTAACTCTGATGGCGACATACGATATGGTGCCATGGATATTGGTCCAGTGCATGGAATCAGATCAATCGCGAATTCGATCTCCTGAACAGGTGGCAATCCAGGTACATCCTCAAGGAAAACCTCCGGAAACTCTCGAACGATAGGTACAGATTCCAAGTCAAACTCGCTCTTGACGTCCAAGGAAAACAGCAGCATGTAACCTTGAGCTCCTTCTTTCAAAGAAGCTCTTACCTGACTAGCAGATAAAAATCCAGAAATCTCCTCCCTAAAGATTAAGGTTTTCTGAGCACAACCTATTAGGATATGGTTGAATGATAACCAATCCATGCCTAAGATTACATCTAACTGTACTAAAGGCAAACAGATCAAGTCTACAAGGAAATGTCTATTCTGAACGATGATAGGACAGTTTAAGCAAACGGAATTAACAGTCACAGGTTCAACAGTTGGGGTAGAAACAATCAGATTATATGGCAAGGAAGAAACAGGAAAGTCTAGAATTTTCACATGATCCATCGAAATAAAAGAATGAGTTGTACCTGAATCGAAAAGTACAGACAAGAGATTACCAGCAATTTCGCACTTACCTTGAACAAGATCAGCGAAGTTCGATGCCTCGGCACCACTCATGGTATACATTCTTCCCTTAACGGTTGGCTTGTTTACTCTGGCCTGGTTCACATAATGCCCCCTCTTCGGTGCACGGTACTCCTTTGCCAAGTGTCCCACGCGGTTACAATTGTTACACTTGCAATCCTTCTTCGGGCAAGCATTGGCCAGAAAAGGGATGTGAACCACGATTTATCACACATTACCTCAAAGAAGTAATTCAAACAACATCCAGAAAGAGAAAAACACAACTTCGACACAACAGACCTAAACCCAAACATTCTCGAAAGACTCGATTAGCTCTGATACTAACTAATGCGACACCCTAAAACCCGGCGTCACATGGTTACCCGTTGCAGAAAAGAAACTTATTTAAAACACTGGTCGCCTTCGGAAAAATAACCTTTTATATAAGGTTACTGAAAAAGGGTACTCATTTTTTTTAAAGTAGTTAAGAAAAGGTGACGAACATTCAGAACATGAAAATCAACATCACACATATAATGATAACTGTCCCACTTGGGATCTTAGGTTTGATTACAAGACAGGCCTTGTCGAACTAGCCAACATAAGCTAAAACAGCTACTGAAGAAATAGGTAAAAATAAAACATCAAACCGGGAATAGGGAATTGGGTACAAGACTCAAAAGATGGCTCTAAAAGCCTAGGGACTATCGGGACAACTCCAAAAGCCAACAAACGATCTACCAATGCCTCCTGCATGCAGAGTGACCACAGACGTTACCCTCAGACGAGATATTAGATGCCGGATCAATAACGTCACCGCCTTCGTCGTTAGGGACGTCATCATCGTCGGGATCCTGTGGATGGTACTCAAGCTCCTCCTCCTCCTCCTCCTCGACCTCTATCAGCTCAAAAGGTTCTTCCTCAGGATCCTATTCGGGATCCTCCTCCACTAGATCCTCCGCAAGCGGTTCAACTGGATCAAAATGCTCATGAAGGAGTCTGGTGACTTGGAGCATATGAAGGTAGTACCATGGAGGTGGAAGCGTCACAGTCCTTGTCTCGATGGTATGAATCCTTCGTATGGGTACTCCGTTAGCATTCGTCTCGATAGTCATGACTGGTCCTCGATACGTCGCGGTCGTCGCACCCTCATGTATAGTACAGTTCCTTGCCGTCCCAGCATGATCAAATACTTCACTCCTCGAGCTCGACTGTGCCAAGGGAACGTCCGGATCCATCTAAAAGCACGCGCATACCCGATACAAGAAGAAAAGAACAGAACATACAGTTGTGCAAGAGTGAGATACTGTCATAAGATATATCCCACAACAACCATATACATGATACATACATCACAGAATCATATAAGCAGTTAAATCATGCATATACATAACATAACAGTGTTATATCAAAGGGTCTCAAACCCGCACAGTCAATCCTTGAAAAAATGCTCGGCACTTCAATATCAGGCTTTAACTTAATCTCATGCGATATCAACACCGTTTTCCACTGGAGAAGAATTAGAATTGGTCAATCTCTAGCCCACCGGGCAGTTGCCTCCATACCCTCATGCATTTAAGGTCTCAGGACGAGCAACGTCACATGTGCCTCTAAACCGGTCACATGGACTGACTCCCAGATACCACCTTGTATCTGTTATGTAAGAAAGGCACGTCTGCCTGGGGAAATGCACATGATAAAATATTTTATTTAAAAAGGTTTTCTTTGTGTTCTTCTTTTTCGCCGTCGCAGCTCAAAGCTAACAACTCAATCATCATTTCCCCATCACTTGAAAACTTAGAAGCATATGACACACAGTCCGAATGCTCAACAACGCTCGAAACCGATGCACCAGTCCTAGGCTTGTGGTCGTAGAAAACAACATTCAACTTTAACAACGTTCATCACAATGTGGTTAGGACACACAGTCCACAACAACGTGATTAGGACACACAATCCACAACGTGTTTAGGACACACAGTCCACAACAATGAAATCAGAACGCACTGTCCCCGATTTCAATAATTGGACCCTCAGTCCAGAACATCATGAATAGGACTCATGGTCTCGAATTAACACTGATCCAAGATCATGTGCGTATAAATGAATACAAGAGGCGACATCTCGTGTACTAGATTCTCTTTCTTAAGTACTTATTTTTCGTTCAGTGAAAATTAAATTCAAAACCGACTCCTCGATAACCTATCCAGGCTATCGGAAAGTTTCTAAAACATTTCGGAGAAAACCTTTTCTTTGACAATCTTTTATAAAGCATCTTTGAAATACTTTTATCTTTGAAAATCCCCAATTGGATATTGCCAAATAATCTTGAAAGTTTTCACTTGAAGACACATAGTTCGAAAATGATTTTTCTCTTGTATAACAATAGTTCACCAAAACCATTTCAACATTTAAAACAAGTACTTTAAGTTAATGAGCTTCTGGAAAAGAACACCAATCCCTTCGTCTTCAAAGCTTATTAAAGTTTTTAATCCTTATAACAGTTGAGCAAATACACAAGTCTGGCTTATCAAACTTTCAATCAACAATAGTATATATTATCAGTTCAATGTTAATATCACAATTGGAAGCAGTTCATCACAGATATGCATTATAACATTTAGAACAAGCACAATTCTACATCAAATAATAGCATAACAGTTCAAGTACATTAGATGACCAAGTAATCTCAATCAACATATAAATATCCAGTTAAACACCTACACACATGCATACAGTTATTGAATATCTTTAGGAAATCCCCTCTTACCTCACGTCGGAGTTAAGAGTTTTGGATTTGAAAAGAAGGTTCACGAACGTCCTCGCTTCTCCAGCGATGGAAGTCTAAGGTTACCAACATAAAATCATGAGTTAAAAATCACTCGAGAACACTAACCACAAGGTATAGGTTCGGTTCATACAATAAACTAGGATTAGAGGTTTCCGAAATTTATGCGACTCTTGGATTTTTGATGCTTAAGTGCTAGAAATTCATAAACAACAATCTCTTAACAAAGTTGAATTAAAAATCCCACTAAGTACTTGACTTAGGGTTTCGCCCAAGCATAGGTAAATAGGCTAGGAATTCTTATACTTTCCAATCTCTATAGGTTAGCATCCATACATAGTAAGGAGATTGAAACCATGATCATTTCGGAAAATGGAAAAATCAAATGCCTTAGACCATGAACACTTATGTTCGGCCTTAACAAGTTTGTGAGGTTAGAGGTCTTTAAATCATCCAATCTTTTGGACATAACATCCTTTAACATGAAGGAGCTTTAATCCATAATCATCTTGGAAAACAAAATGAAATAACACATCCTAGGTCAAATGTTACATTCGGCCATCATAGAAAAATAAAGCTAGAAATATTTTAAACTTTCCAATCACTTAGACATAGCATCCTTTAACATAAAGGAGCCTTTTAGTCGGAAAAACAAAACTCAACATCTTTGCCATAACCATTGAAGGTTTCGGGCTTTTTAAGAAATAGGGGTTAGATACCTTCAAACTTTCCAATCTCTTGGACCTAGCATCCTCCTATATCAAGGAGTCTTAATCCATGATCATTTTGGAAAACAAAACTTAAACACCATTGCCTTAAAACTCATTGGTTTTGGTCTTTACATAAAAATAGAGTAAAAATCTTTAAACTTTCGAATCACTTAGACATAACATCCTTTAACATAAAGGAGCCTTGGTCCATGATCATCTTGGAAATGAAACTCAAATACAAACTCATACATGTAAAAGTTGAAACAAGATTCATCTAAACCATATACATGGTTTCGGCCTCCTTAGAAAGAAGAGGTTTGGAAACTTTGTTTTACACAAACTTTTAGTATGTGATAGTATGAGTAAATACAAGAATATAGAAAGTGGTTTCAACCCAAAATGAGTTTTCTACCATTTTTGAGAGGTTTTAGAAGTTAAAAGCACATAAAGGACATATGAAGAAAACTTTGAAATAAAAGATGAAACTTTGAAAAAAGAACTACAAAGAAGTATTAACCTTAACAAGATGAACAACTTTGATGAAGAACTTTAAGAGAAAAGCTTGATAAAAATTTAAACTTTGTAAGAGAGAAGAAGAAGAAGAAGAAGAAGAAGAAGAAGAAGAAGAAGAAGAAGAAGAAATGTAGTAAAGTGAAAATGTGGGAAATTGAGGAAAGTGATGAATGGTGGAAATGAAGAGTATTTATAGAGAATGAGGGAGAGGGTCACGATTTTGGAAGAAGAAAGAAGAGAAGAAAGAAGGTGGGTTGCTTGTAGAGAGGATAAGGAGTTACGGTGATGTGATGTGATTGGAGAGAGAAAGATGAAAAAGTGAGATTTTGAAGGAAAAAAAGTCAAGATTCACTTTTTGAGGTGTGTCACAGCCTTCACATCAAGTCACTTCATGTCACTTCATCCTCTTGATGCTCTGCTCCATTGCATATCAGATGACTTCCCCGATCGTATTTTCCGACAATTTCACCCGGGAAATCCCTAAGATTTGGCCCCCGAACAAGATTTTTCGAAAAAATACAAACCCACACAAAACATCATAAAAACACTAACCGTCTCGTTCATGAATTAAAATTTTGTCTCTAGCTCAGTAAACTTGTATTGGCAGTTAGAACCCAGACCGGTTTTCGTCTGAATTTTCGACCGAAAATTTTTCTGTGACTTCATACGGTAAAACAACACAAGAAAATGATTTTATTTTAAATAAAATCATCCTCTGTATTTTATCAAAAATAAATACATTAAAGCATGTTTTTACTGATAAAGAAGCATACGAAAAATAGGGTTTTACATCTGCTACTGTAACTGACAAATGAATTTAAGGTTCTTGATTAAGTAACACCTATGTACAATATGAAATCAAATAAGTTATAGATGGTTAACTGAATACAGCACTGTACATATGCTATGTACGCGTGTATTCAAGTTTCAGGAAAATCTGATGTTCATTAATACATAGAGTGCTGAATGGATGTACTGATGGATTAACCAAGTTCAAGACTATCAGTATGAAATTGGTTAATACAGCCCTGTACTCAACCTCTGTTCAAAAACCAGAATCAGAATCAAGAAAACAGATTATGTTATCAAACCCAAATTTGTTTTAATTGATCCCAATGACTATAACTTGTTTCCTATATAAAGAGGGATCAAAGGAACACTTTAAAAACAGATCATAAATATTACAAAACCAATTTGAGAGATTAATTGTGAAAATCATTCGTCTTCTTGCTTGAGCTTCATTGTGAAAAAGAGTGTTTCAATTCTCATAAGAACTTCAATTTGTATATCTGACTATTGAGAGTTTAGGAATCGATCTTTTCGTTCTGTTTGATTGTAAAGAGAGAGGGAGTCTCTTTGTGTGATTAGGGTGAGGTATCCCCAAGGAAGAACATTGAGGCTCTTCACAAGAGTGTGGTATCTCGAGCCGAAGGAGTACTCTGTGGTGTAAAGGTTTTTCAAGTTACCTGGCAAAAGCTTGTTGTGTTAGTGTGTGAAAACCCATAGGTGGAGTGGGGATTGGATGTAGGTCACTGGTGGTGACTGAACCAGGTTAAATCTGGTTGTGTGGTATCTCTAAACTCAAATTCTTTAATTTCTGTCTTGCGCATATAACTGTGATCTTGAAGTTCTAAGTTTTCAATTGATATCAGTTCTTGATGTCTTTAATATGAATTAAAACCAGAGTATTACTGCAATCAATCTTGAGTTATTAATTGTTCAAAACTGAGTTGATTAAAACTGTTCTTGATAACTGAAACATAATCTGATATATTGTAACTTCAGTTCTTGACTGACTATGGCCTGTATCTAATACCTGTACGACCCTGAACTGATTTATCTTTCTGAACTGATTTACCTCATCACCTTCTATTCAATATTTCATAAAAAGCCCTTCACTATTTTTGTAAACGATCTTGAGGCAACTATGATTTGTAAAGTAAAGTTTTTGAAAAGGAAGAATTTTTGAAAACTCAATTCACCCCCCTCATGAGTCTTTGAAGCCAAAACAACAATAATGTCCCTCGAGGAAGATGAAGAACAGGAAGATGTGTGGAAGATGTATTTTGATGGAGCAGTCAATATGCATGGCAGTGGGATAAGAGCAGTGGTTATCTCACCAAACGGCAAGCAGTACCCGGTGGCCATAAAGCTGAAATTTGAATGTACGAATAATATTGCAAAATACGAGGCATGTGCTAGTAGATTACAAATGGCACTTGAACTTGGTATAAATCAGTTGAAAGTCTTCGGGAATGCAGCTCTAATCATTTACCAAGTCAATGGGGAATGGCAAAGCAAAGACTCCAAGTTGATTCCGTATCAGAAATACTTGACTTAGTTGATTGCGAAGTTTGACAAGATTACTTTCTCGCATTTAACTCGAGACAAGAATCAGTTTACTGATGTTTTAGCCACAATAGCTGCCATGACCAAGCTGGACATCCATACCAATGTCCAACCCATCCAAGTTAGAGTGCAAGATGAACCGGCATACTATGCCCATGTGGAAGGAGAACCTGATGGAAAGCCTTGGTATCATGATATCAAGCAATATATTCAGAACAAGAAATACCCGGCAGAAGCGAGCGAAGCAAATAGAAAGTCCATCCGAAGACTGGCTATGACCTTTTTCTTAAGCAAGGAAGTCCTGTATAAAAGAGGATATGATGGTACCTTACTCAGATGTGTGGATGCTCGTGAAGCTAAGTTGATCATGATCGAAGTTCATGAAGGAATCTGTGGGACTCATACCAATGGCCATATGATGGCTCGGAAAATCTTGAGAAGTGGCTATTATTGGTCTACTATGGAGTCTGATTGTATAGAGCATGTTCGTAAATGCCGAAAATGTCAGATGTATGAAGATCGGGTCAATGCACCTCCATTTCCACTGCACAATTTAGCATCCCCGTGACCTTTTTCGATGTGGGTAATAGATGTCATCGGTCCCATTAATCCCAAGGCTTCCAATGGTCATCGTTTCATTTTGGTGGCGATAGACTATTTCACTAAATGGGTAGAATCTGCTTCATATGCCAACATAACTCAAAAGGTGTTTCTCAAATTCCTCAAGAAGGATATCGTCTGTAGATACGGGATCCCAGAGAGGATAATCACAGATAATGTTACTAATCTTGATGGTGTCGAGATTCAAAAGTTTTGCGATGGTTTCAAAACCAAACACCACAATTCTGCTCCTTATAGACCTCAAATGAATGGTGCAGTTGAAGAAGCAAACAAAAATATCAAGAAGATCGTTGCCAAGATGGTTGCAAACTATAAAGACTGGCACAAAATGCTGCCATATGCTCTACATGCTTATCGGACTAATATCCGATCAAGCACTGGGGCAACCCCTTTCTCTTTGGTGTACGGGATGGAGGCTGTCTCACCTATCGAAGTAGAACTCCCTTCACTAAGAGTCTTGAAGGAAGCAGATTTAGAAGAATCTGAGTGGGTGAAAACTCGATATGAGCAGTTGAACATGAAAGAAGAGAAAAGACTGGCAGCTATCTGTCACGGGCAATTGTATCAAAGCAGAATGGCAAGAGCTTTCAATAAGAAGATTCGCTCTAGGGAATTCTGCACGGGAAACCTGGTTTTAAAGAAAATCCTCCCTAATCAGGAGGATACCCGAGGAAAATGGGCGCCAAATTATGAAGGTCCTTAGATTGTCAAACAAGAATTCTCGGGAGGAGCTTTGAATCCGCAAAACATGGATGGGGATGAGTTACCAAGTCCAGTAAACTTTAATGCTGTGAAAAATTTCTATGCTTGAAAAAAAAAGAGCCCGCTAGGTTGAAAACCCGAAAGGGCGGCCTGTGCAAAAGTTAGGGAAAAGAACAATGAAAACAAAAGAAAAGAAAAGGCCCGCTAGGTTGAAAACCCGAAAGAGCAACCTAGGTAAAAGTTAGGTCAAAGAACAATGAAAACAAAAGAAAAGAAAAGGCCCGCTAAGTTGAAAACCTGAAAGGGCAACCTAGGAAAAAGTTAGGGTAAAGAAACCATAGGCTGAAAACCTGTAAAGGCGGCCTAGGGGGAAGATATGGTCCAACACTTCTGCAAGCACTCACCACACTGTGGCAATTTTATCCGACTGAGTATACTGGGGCAAAATTGTTGAGGAATGATTGAAGAAGTTGTGTTTGTAGAATCAAAAACAGAAGCCAAGATCTGTGTCATCAAAAGGTTGTGGGGAATCAATTAAATGAAAATCAATGGACCAACACTGGGGCAAATTTTATATGATTCTCGTAATTTTCTTTGTTTATCTTTGCTTTTAATCTTCATGATCCCTTTTGTAATTTTGTTCTCATATTGTTATTTTCTCTTAACAAACTAAATTCTCGTATTAAGGCAAGAGGATTTTCCTTCATACTCCCCTGTCGTGTTCACTCTCATGTTTAATCACTATGGTCATGTCTCAATAAAAGTAAATATAAGTTTATTGGTATGATTTGATAATTCTAATGGTAGCACCAATGAATGGTTTGAACAAAAAGGACTCAATATTTCAAATTCAATGGAAGAGATAGCATGAACTGGACAACAAAATAATGATGCAAATAAGCTTGGGAGAATAAACATAACATCCCCCCTCATATGTTATCAGATTCTTGGCTGACCCTTGTTGTTAAAAGAATGAATGATGCCTCGGCTCAGAGTGGTCGGTGGACAAGGGTTTGGTTAATGGAAGTTTTCCATGGAGCATTTGTTTTCGCTGTCTTCAAAATGAAGGGATTCTCATTATTTTCAGATTACTGATTGAATTTTGTCGAGCTCTGAGGCTCACTGCAATTCAATTTTTGAGCTCGGAGGCTCGCTGTATTTTAGTTTGTGTGATCAGAGGTGCATCTCACTTTTCGAGGACATATTGAATATGGATAAAGCCTTATTTTTCCAAAATAGGGTGGTCGAACGCAAACATCAGCACATATTGAACGTGGCTAAAGCCTTATTTTTCCTGGCTCGTCTCCCAACCAAACTTTGAAACTTTTTTGTACAACATGTAGTTCACATTATTAACAGACTTCCTAGCCCTATATTTCAACATAAATGTCCTTATGAGCTCCTGTACAATGAAGCACCCAACTGGTCCACCTTAAGGTATTCGAATGCTTAAGTTGTGCCTCTACCTTGGAAGCTCATACTCATAGGACCAAATTTCAACCCAAAGCTAGCAAGGCTATCTTTTAAGGCTACAAAGAGGGCACTAAAGGTTACATACTCTATGACCCTTCCTCCCACGAACTATTCATCTCCAAAAATGTCTTTCTCTGCCTGACACCTCGCCTCCCTCTATCTCTTATCCTAACCTCCTTGATGATTCCACACCTTCACCTTCTATACCTTCTGCACCTCAATAGGGCCGACCCTCAGGGCAAGCTGGTAAAGAAGCAACTTTAGGCCTCCCAAAAAATTTCTACTTTTGCAAGTACTTTTGGCTAAAAAAAGTCTCAAACTTGTGAACACCCATTTTTGTCCGTCTTCATTTTATTTTATTATAATTTTATTATTATGTTATTATATTTCAGGGATCCTAAAAAATAATAGTGATGAAAGAAAGAAGAAAAAGAAAATAATGAAGGAAGGAGGAAGAAAAGAAGGAGAAAAGAACAATCAACAAAAGGAGAAGAAATAAGATTGAGTTACTTCTCCTAGCCCAATATCTACAATAAGAAAAAAAAGTGATACTTCAAAAAAATAAAAATTATCCAGCCCAATCCAGAAAAAATACTCACAAAAAGCCCCAAACCCACACCTCCAAAACTGGGTCGCGCTTGCCCTGGTTCATGGCCCACGACCCACACATCATTTTTCCCTTCCTCCCTCATTTTAACCTAGCAGCCCCACTCCTAACCCTAAAAAACCCCATTTTACATATCAGACAAAACATCTCCTCCTCCTCCCACTCTCCAACTGTTCCTACACCTCTTCTACCCATTGGTCCTTCTTCTCCCTCATATCCTCCTCTCTCTTAATCGCACCACACTTCCTTCTCTCTTCAAACACGCAACCTTCACATCAAATCACCTCCTTTCCTCTGCTCGCATCATCTCCATCTGGACACACGCGATCTCTGCTCAGAACCGCCCAAGCTCCGGATTTCGTGGGACCAACCTTGAAGCCGCTGGGTAAGGAGAAGCATGAAGCCCTTTCCTCCATCTATAAATTGAGACGCGAAGATAGAAAAGGAGAGGAGGGGGAAGAACGAAAAATCAGAGGAGATACGGAGTAAGGATACGAAGACAGAGGGAGAGAGATTTTTATCTGATGTTTTCTTTGTGAAGAAAAAGAGATTGGATTTGAGGTAGAAATGGAGGGGATCTTCGTTTTTTAAACGGATAGAGGGGATTTTTGGGTTAGGGATTTGAGTTTTTTTTTCCTCTTCTTTGTCATTAAAGTGATTCCAAATTTTCAGAAGAAGAGAGAGTTAAAAGAGTCAGTGAAACAGAAATGTGAGGGTTTTGATCTTAAAATTTTACTACTGGGAGAAAGCAAAATCATTGTTATTCTGCTCTCATTTGGTAATCAGTGTCCTCTTTGTTGATATTATTCATGAGTTTCTCTTGACGTTCTTATTTTTGTGTCTCTATTTATGACAAAAAGAAAATCCATGGATATTGAAACTGAATGAGTTAGTATGATATTTGCTATATGAGTTCTTATTTCATTGTTTGCCATCATATGCTGAAATGCATGATACACTAGTAATCTTCATATGGCTAACCGTTACTAAACATTTAAAATGTTTCATTTTTGTTCTATTTTCGCAAAGGCATTGTTCTGATGATAGTTTTCTTATGCCCCACCCTCATTGTGTTGAGTTCATCTTTATAGTTAATAGGTAGAAGATGATGCATGTTGTTGTTTGCTATTATCTTGACCGTTAATTTCTAGTCTTCCTTATAAGCTTTTGTTTAATGTTAACCACTTTTTCCTCATTAATCATGCTGTTCTAAGTTAGAAAAATCGTTTTAAGTACCAATATTATACTTATTTTTATTTAAAAAATTCAGTTTCGTGATAAAATAAAAATTCAAAATGACCACTAGAATAATCCTTTGATTTGCATCCCAAAAAAAAAACATTTCAATAGTAATGAATCAATGTAATTGTGTAATTGGTTGGTTTTCAAAACCTTTTCATGGGCCTTTATGATTATTTAATTCACCATCCAAAGTTCCTCATGTTATAAATAAGGCAAAACTGTTTTTTTACATAAAAATAAAAGATGTTCACTTAAATCCCCTTCAATCGGTTTGTTCCCTTTTTATAAAACAAAGAAAATTGCCTTTTGATAAATAAATAATTGAACTTGTTTTATTTAGGGATGGCATATGGACTTGGTTGCCATATTCAATCCCTTAGAATAAAGGTTGCCCTATGGACTTATGTGCCATGTTCAACCTATTTAGGACTTTTCAACATTTAATCAAAAATGTAGAATAAAATAAAAAATGAGATCATGAAATAACATTTCTCTTCCTAATTCCTATGTGGCATTTTTCTAAATACTCAATTAAATCAATGTTATTTTTGGGTTGCTCTATGACAAGTGTCATGCTCAATCCTTTAGATTTTGAGGTTGTCTTGTGGACTTACGTGCCATGTTCAACCTCATTTAGGTTTAATAAAAAAAATTCTCAAATACAAAAAGATAAAAAATACAAAATATCTTAAAATTAAAAATAATTTTTCCTTTAAATGATTTTCGGGGTAAAATAAATATTTTCAAAGTTACTAATAATTTACACAACTAATTTTGGGTAACCCTTTTTATGGATGTTCTAGGGTGCCATGGGGTTAAGTCTCCATGCCTTTCCTAGACGTAATCGACTCCCGAACCCAAAGTTTTTTTTAAAGGGTTTTCCAACTTTCCCGAAATTAAATAAAATTGGTGGCAACTCCATGTTTATTTTCTAAAAGAAAAACAAGTTTTCTTTTTGTTCGCCGTTGCGCCGCGATCACGGTCGCGACAAAACTCAATATATATCTTGTTTGTTTTGTTTTGTTATCTACAAGTGTGTTTGTATGTAAATACACAACAAATATTTACAATAATTGGTGATAGATGCATGTGCATATCATGGATATCGTTGGTCAACCTTGTGGGTAGCCGCAACAACCGTTTGAGATATTACTAATCTGAGGTTGGTAGTGGTTAATGACTACAACGATAGATGGACAGTTGTCACAAGGGAGCCGTATGAATAGCTACAAAAGCCGTTTGAGTGGCTGTCATACGAGATCGGATCATACTTGTGTATAACTCCAATATCCGTTTGAGTGGTTACTACACAAAGGAGGTGACCGTGTCGACTACATTGATCGTTTGAGTGGTTATCACGGTGGAGCCATGTGAACAGTTGGAACAGATGTTTGAGCAATTGCCACATGAGATTGAGGTGGACAATCCGGAGTGACCAAGTTGGTGGAACTTAGAGGTGGAGCGACGCGGGTACTTTCTCATCATTGGAGGCCCACTATTGCACTCTCTTGGTAACACGGTAGCCAGTAGCCCAACTACTGACTTACGTTGTTGTAGAATTGGTCAATCATGCATGTAAGACCAGTTGCGCACATAGAATAGGTAATGATCCTAGTTGATGAGTTTTCGAGGTTGATTGTTATGATGATAATCCTCAGAGACGGTTGTGACTGTTAACATGCATGTTAATATGATATTCTATATTGTTTCCTGTTTCATGATAATTGTAGAGTTTCTTACCTCATGTATGTATATGTTCTCTATTCTTTATATGATGATCCAGATCGTGGTTCAAAGGAGGAAGTGAGTCATCAGCTGGTGAAGACACCGAGAAGGTTTGAAGTGATCAAGGTGAGAGTCATTCTTCACTGCGACAAAGATGCTGATATATCGTGATTGAAGAGACCTCCGAGGATGTTGTTAAGTCTTTTAGTGTTTATACCACGGCCAGTGGAGTGTGTGTTACTGTATCTTTTATGTTGTTGCTTCCTTAGTAGCTCTGATGTTATATATGAATATATGTTTTTAATGTTTTAATTTTTCTCTGTAACTATATGTAATTGTAATGTGTTAAGTTTCATGTGGCACTCTGTAACACCCCTTCGGTCCTACATGCTTAACTTGTTGCGGAACTTAAAATAAAAAAAATTAATGCTGGTTGCTTTCCGAAAATAATTTAGGTATATAATTATGTTTCAAAAATTGCGGGTCTAAAAATTTTCTCATGATACGAACATTTACAAACGTCAAGGTAAGAAACTTAATTCATAATACATACATCACAATAAAAATCTCCAAATAATCATTAAAAGATTTTTTTTGCCGGGGCATACAAGTTTTCAAATAACCATAATAGACCATAATAAATACTTAGAAAAAGACTCCAAAACCCTTACAACAAAAAGACGACTCCACAGCTGGTCAAACCTAGAGATTTCTATTGGAAAAGTCTCCAACGTCATCCCCATCATCAAATACCTCGAAACAAACAAGGCGTCGTAGCTCGTCCTAGTGAGTGGTACAAGAGGGAAACTGGGTCTTGGACACAAGAGCTCACACATCGTCATTGTTAGCATCATAACCTTCAAATCTCAGGGTCTTGTAGTCATATGGAATACCATTAAGACGAAACTTTACACGTATCCACAAATGCCACAAGGCATTTCACATGTACATAGCAAGGGTGAGATACCGACACGTAAGTTTATCACAGTAGTCACATACGTGACACAACAATCAATAACATATGACAACAGCGACATGTAAAACAATATGAATCATAGTCCTAATATCAATGCTATTTAATCAAGGGGATTCATACCCAACAACCATCATAGGTTTTTAAAAATGCATGACACTTCAAAAATTCACTATCTATTTCGTAATCTCCGAAGATCCTAACTTCCCTTCGTCGAGCAATGATTAGGCTGCAATACCCCTTACCACAATTGTCTCATGAGGTCGGTATCTCAATTTAGGTCCGGGATCCAATTGTTCAAGGGTATCACACTCAATTACCTAAAATAATATCGAGTAGTCCCTGATTGAGTACATCCACGTTTGGCAGTCGTTACGTCCACGGCTTGAGGTCACGAGGCCCAGACTTTTTGTGGTTCACAAACGTAGATGTCCTTATAGACCCACTTTGGTCTTGACTTCCCCAACTTGTCATTCCTAAAAGGATTATAGCTCGAAAACTATGGCACGTCTGCCAGCTTATGCATGTAAAACAGTTGATTCGTTGTTTTTCTTTTTCGTCTGTTCTTTCTTGTCCAAGCTTAAAGCTCACAACTAATTTTATACAGGCATCAAGCCCATTCACACTTAACACAGGACACGCAGTCCGAGTATTCATTTATGAAACTCTAGGCCGAATCATCGGTCACTAGGTGCGTCAATATTTGACACGAAGTCAAGTCGCCAACGTGGAAATTTTAATCCGCGACCAAATACTACTCAGAAGAACTATAGTCTGACGCCTCGGTTACTATGTCCTCACAACTTTCATAATTTTCAACATTTGTCGGAATTTTTTTTTTCACTCTTTTAAACAACATTTTACAGAAATCCTTTTTCTTTAAAATTCATTTGGGAAAATGTCAAATCATTAAAAATCATTTATAAAACTTTTTGACTAAAACAATAAAATTATTATCAAGATCATAAGGCATTTTTCTAAATATTTTCATTTAGAATAAAATTTTCGTAAACCAAAAACTTTTCTTTCAGAAGGCTTTAAATGGACATCCTCACTAACACTCATTTCTTAAGCATTATTTTAAAATCATCTATGATTTCTCAAAAACGTAACTTTTAACAAAAATATACTTAAGACACATTATTTTTATTTTTAGGGTAAAGGTCCATTTTTAGTCCCTGACAAAAAGTGTGGAGGCCATTTTAGTCACTAACAAAAAAAAAAAAACTACATCGTTAGTCCCTGACAATTACTAACGTGGGACACATTAGTCCCTATGTTGACTTCCGTTAGCCAGCGTCCGTTAGTTGGGTGACATGGCCGTTAAATCGTCCTAGCTAGCCCCGTTATCTTTGCCCATTTAAAGTGAGACTAATTAGTCCCTAACAATTAGTATCGTGGGCCAATTTAGTCCCTATGTGACTGATATCAACCTGTGTTACAACAGGTGGTTCTTATGCTGCTTCTGTGCTCTGTACTCCTTGTGCTGCTTCTGTGCTTTGCTTCTATGCTCTGCACTGCATTGCTCTCTTTCTTCACCTTTTCAAGACTCTTATTTTGAGTTGGTGGCAGATTCCCATTCACAGAACAACCTTAACAATCACTTCCTCCCTTTTGCTATTTACATTTTCATTTCTAAATTAAGGTTGTTCTGTTCTTCCCCATTTCGGTTTTTTCTTGTTTGTGTTTCATCTTTAATTTTGGATTTAGGGTTATGAATAGAGTATAGGGTTGGTTTTTATAAGGTTGATTGTGGGACGAATATGGGTGTGGGTGACCATTTTTAAGTGGAAGAAGAACGATAAGCTGAGAGCGCGAGCACTTTTTAAGGTTGAAGACTATAGATGGCTTGCATACTGTGCTTGGAGCACCATGAGTAAGAGTTTTTAGTTGAAGACATATGTAGATGAACACACCTGCTGCAGAGTGTTTAAAAACAAGGCTGCCACTAGGGATTGGGTTGCAAAGAAGTTGGAACAGAAACTTTTGACTCAACCTAACCTTAAAAGGAAGCAAGTCTTTGACATGTTTAAAGAGGGATTGGGTTGCAAAGAAGTTGTTGCGTGTTGTTTGATTCTGCACTTTACTGACTTTGCTGCATTTGGTTTGATTATGGAAAATATACAGGGACTATTTTGTCCTCCGATAGTGATTGTTAGGGACTAATTTGTCCATTAGTAGTAATTGTCAGGGACTACTTTGTCCATTAGTACTAATTTATCTATTGTCATATATGTTGTATGCAAGGACTGATACCTGCATTGAAAGAAGTGATGCCAAGTACACAACACAGGAACTATGTCCTGCACTTTTGGAAGAATTTCGTAAAAAATTTTAAGGATAGGGAGCTAAGAGGGTATACATGGGATTGTTCTAAATGCACAACTGAGTCTGAGCTTAAAGCAGCAATGTTGAGGTTGAAGTATAAGAATGATAGAGCTTGGAGTTACCTAAACAACATTGAACTAGCCGCATGGGTAAAGGCCTATTTCAGTCATTGGCCTAAGTTGGATAACATTACCAACAACATGTGTGAATCTTGGAATGCCAAGATTGTCAAATATAGGGAGAAGCCCATATTGACTATGTTAGAAGAACTGAGGTGTTATCTGATGAGGTGGAGAGCCAAATACATAAGGAGACTAAGTTCTGTGAAAGGTAATCTGCCACCAACTCAAAAGAAGAGACTTGAAAAGTTGAAGAAAGAGAGCAATAGAGTGCAGAGCACAAAAGCAACACAAGAACCACCTGCTGTAACACAGGTTGATATCAGTCACATGGGGACTAAATTGGCCCACAATACTAATTGTTAGGGACTAATTAGTCTCACTTTAAATCAGTAGAGATAACGGGGCGAGCTAGGACGATTTAACGACAATGTCACCCAACTAATGGACGCTGGCTAACAAAAGTCAACGTAGGGACTAACGTGTCCCACGTTAGTAATTGTCAGGGACTAACGGCGTAGTTTTTTTTTCAGGGACTAAAATGGCCTCCACACTTTTTATCAGAGACCAAAATGGGCCTTTACCCTTATTTTTAAAAGTTCTTCCACTTAAAAAAATTGAAATCTTAAATTTTCTGCCTCAGATTTTTAGTATCTTAATCTCGTTATCAAGTTATGACCATTGTCATGCTCTCAACCAATACAATCAACAACAATCTCATGAATAAACATACATAAACAAATTTAAAGCACAATTCATTTATCAATCCAATATTCATCACAAAACTAGAAATCATTAATTCAACATCGCACAATAGTTACAATTAATCACACATACCAAACAATTAAGTATATGACTACATAACTCATTTAAGTAAACTCCCCTTACCTCTTGAAGAACAAACTTTTCTTTGATTCCGAACCCTCAAAGCTTTTTCTTTCACCACACAAGATCACAACAACAAGCTAAGCTCTCAACCTTCATCTAAACAACACATAAAACAAGTTAAACAAATAAAAGAAGTTCATTGACCCACCAAGCTAAGGTTCGGACAAGACATACAAAAGAGGGATAGGGTTTTCCATTTTCTTCAAACTTTTAAATACAAGATGTTAGGGTCTTAGATAGTAGAGAAAAATTGTCATAATTCACAAATTCCATTTCTATGATTTTCTGGAAATATTTCCATGAAAGCCAATGAAAATGGAAACTTGAACTATGTTAATGGAAATGAAAGGAATCATGAAGGAAAAATGATTAGATGATCTTAGATCATGAAATTTTACCTCTAGGATGTTGATAAAGGAGAAAATTGTGAAGAACAAGTCAATAACACTTTACAGCTCTAGAAAAACTATATGGTAAAGGTGCTCCAAATGGAAATTTATGTGTGATAACAAATGTGTGAATGATTAAGGGAAGTAAGAATATGATATTATAATGTTTAAACAAGGCTTGGATTATCTCCATCAAGCCTTGGCCGAAATTCATGGTGGTTGGGTGGAGAGAAAAGAAACTAAGTGTTTTTTATCCTTAATAGTTAGAAAACTTGACAACTTTAGTGTTTTTATGAAAAATGAAGTGAGATGGGGCTTACAACACCCCATGGCATGAAAATATAAAGGGATAGGGGAGGGTATTTTGGTCCACAAATTGTGGGATCAAATTGGAATTAATAAAGAAGGTTAAGGGCATTTTGGTCTTTTCATGGCTAGATATTTTGTAAAATAAGTAAGTGCCATTATAGCAAGGGTGAGTCATCACCATGACTCACCATGATGACTCATTATCAATGAGTTATCATGAATGACTCGTCGTTCTTTCTCTCGATTTTCTCTGCAGTTCCGTATCTGGTTCCGTCGTTTACCCGATTTAGGTTTTGTGTGTTTTCTTCGAAAATTTCGCCCGAATAAAATATAATATTTTATTTTTGAGTGAAATTTTTAAAATATATCATATCACTAAAAAAGTGATAAAATCTAAAATTACTAAGTTTCGGGTCAAATTAGGGTTCTTCTGACCAAATACAAATGTACTGTTAGCGAAAAGACCGGTTTTCGTCTGAGTTTTTAACCCAAAATTTAACCTTAACTTCCTACAATATAATAGGTTCTAGCTATGATTTTGTTTTCTCCAAAATCATTTCCTTGGTCTCAGTTAAAAATATAAATAGATATATCAATACCGATAATA
Organism: Sophora flavescens; assembly: GCA_030762895.1. Classification (NCBI taxonomy): domain Eukaryota; kingdom Viridiplantae; phylum Streptophyta; class Magnoliopsida; order Fabales; family Fabaceae; genus Sophora; species Sophora flavescens. Next base: position 107,391,735 of record CM061064.1, on the reverse strand, counting down.
CAGTGTAGATAAAAAGCAGGGTGTTACATTACTATCCCACAAAAATAAATCCGTCCTCGAAATTTCATGACTCGAAACTTAGATAGGATCTTGTTAGTGCATCTTAACGCCAAGATCCTACATTTCATTTCCCTTCGCTTCCTTCCCCTTAAGTGACATCAGTAACTTCATAACATAATTCATTCTTATGTCATTCTATTTATTCTTGAAACTATCCATCACTACATTAGGTTCATTGTCTTTAAAATTTCACCTTAGTCTATCACATTCGAAGGACATAATCAAAACTTAATCATTTCTCTTCTTAATACTGGTCCACTAGAAAACCTTATTCCAAAATCTAACTATCACAATTAACACCAAGATCAACAATACCTTTACAGCAACATTCATCAACTTCCTACTAAAAGTATCAAATCGTAGTCTTAGTCCTATTAAACGTTGTCCACCATTCCATATTATATCAGAATCGCACATCTCAATCCTCAAAAAAAAATTATTGCACCCCTTGATGTAACTGGAACTAAAAGAAACCACGTCGGGTAGGATTATCAAACTCATCAATCTTTTTTTTTCAACTTCTCTAGCAACCTAGTAAAAAAAATATCATCTTTTTCGCTCGAATCTACTTAGGTGAAATTACTATAGGTACTTTCCTTTTAATCTTCCAAATTCATACAATCAACCTTAACTACAAGATCATTAACCAGGATTCCTTTAGTGATATTCTGCCTTGACACATTATAAGATCTTTTTTAATTTACTTAATTAATAACGTTGAGCTTAGGGTTTCTCATCTTACCAGTCATATCTACACCTCAAAAAAACTCCTATCACCTCTTGTCTATCCTGCTATAGGGGTGATCGTTTCTTTCTTGTCCATCTAATTGAGGGTGATAAACTAAACCCAGTCTCAACTTGGTTCTCAAAGCTTGATGCAAACTTTACCAAAAACGGGAGGTAAGTTTCTGGTCTTCATTTGGAACGATGCTGGAAGATACTCCATGAATCCTTTTTAGTCCTCTTACTCATACTTTGGTTAGCTTCTCCACTATATAGTGGATCTAAATAGGTAAGAATGGTGTCGACTTCGTTAGCCCGTCAATGAGAACTAGAAACAATTCAAGACTCTTAGAGTTCCTCGGTAAACCTACGACAAAATTCATTGCGACGTTAGCATCTTAACAAGGAAGGTCTCAAATGTCTAGTTATCTTTTTATTGTACTCGACTAAATCTGACATCGTGATATGGATCATATAAACATCCTCATGACTTCTGAGGTAGGTCACACGTCAATGACGTTTAGAAATGATATATGGTAAAATTGATCAAAAAGTGATAAGTTCTATCGAACTGCAATAAGACATGGCTTTGAAGATTAAGGAAAGACAATTTCTTGGTCTTACCCTCACAAGAAAGCAATTAGAAGAATTTTACCAATCAGAAAGATACATGAATATTCAGTATGTAAAAAGATTCTTCAATAGGTTCGTCAGTTTAAAAATGCTTGGTACATTCTTACAAACATGACTCTACTAAAGTTCTGTCTTTCACAAGAACTTACAGTGGATTAGGAAATCAAAAGACGAACAGTTCCTAATCCCAAGAGGATTCATTCTTAGTTCAAGGAATTGACAAAACGAAAATTTAAAAAGGGAAACAGTCTGACCAAAAAAAAAATCAAACTACGTCACATTTACCAAAAGTAAAAGTGACTAGCGTAAGTTTCATCAAGAAACTTATATTACCAAGAAGTCATCTGTGTTACAACTCAAGAAGTAGTCATAAAATTTTTTTCAACGAAATTTGAAAATATCCAGACCAATGGAATACTATCAAATCAATCCACTCAAATGTCTAATACACTGGCGGGTATTTGAGAAGCGTGAGTATAAATTTTTACATACGAGGAGTCCATTGGAGTAAACTAAAATTACAAACTAGCATGAACAATTGAAGAGTCATGATAGACTTTAAATCAAGATCATAAAAGTCAGTTCGACACGCACAAAATTGATAGTTGTGATTGTCTAATACAACCATAAGGATTAGAAAAACAGTGGTCAATACACGAGTTCGTAGAGAATGCTTTAAATGGAATAAAACAGTAGAGATTAACTCTGAAGGATAGAAATGAATGAACTGGTATGATAATTTACAGAAATAGAGAAGTCCAATATTCTCACTCAGGGCGGAAAGTGAAAGTATGACCAATAAAAGAGTTGAATAGTACAGTTAAAAGTTTTCTTAGTCATGTGACACTCATCCAAGTTGAAGATTCAAATCGGCTCGCCTTGGTCTCAACAAGCACAAGGTCCTTCCAGACTCGCTTAGCCAGGTCGATTGTTGTTTCCTATGTTCTCCTCTGAATCGTGCAAGATCACGGGAAACTTAGTCAGTTCCTCCAGTCATGCGATGAGTTGGTCTTTCCACACAAGCTAAGTCAACGGCACAGCAATCTTTGGTAGGTCCTCACTCTAATCTGGTGATAATTCATCCTCAAGTCGATATTTGAGAAGACAAAAACTCCTCGCAATTAATCTATCAGATGAACTATGCGTGGCAGAGAGCACTTGTTCTTGATCGTCACTTTGTTGAGTTGTCGATCGGAAATCCACGCATAGTCTCGAACCTTTGTACAACGATGGTGGTTCCTACGAGAACACACTCCTGGAAAATCCTCTACAACAGGCATGCTGTTTTTACAGTGTTTAAAACCATCTTAAATTGTTCAATTGATTTCAAAAATGACTTTGATAATTGTTTAGGTAATAAAGGAAAAAAATCATGTTTCAAGAGGTAATGAAATTGAGTTTTTAAAGAGTTCAAAAATGGTAAAATGGACCAAAAGTAAATAATTCGTCCAACCCTATTTTTGGGAGTTGGAAACCGTTTTTGACACTTAACTAAGTGTCCTAAGGCTCCAAAGTGAATTATTAACCTTGAGAATCAAAGAGTTTATGGAAATGGATTTCCCAATTTTCAAACTTAGAAGCTTTCGGTTAAGTTTTAGGACTTTTGAGTGAAATGTTATTTAAGATCTTACTTTGGTATTTTAATACCTTCAAAGGAGTATTAGAACCTAGATAATTGATGATTTTGAGTAAAGGAAGCTTATTTTGAAAGTTTAGGGGTTTCGGCCCTAAATAAAGTATAAAGGGGAAAATCGTCTTTCAATACTTTTATGGGATTTGAAATACTGTTTTGAAAGATTTGGTATCAATATACCTATTTGTCAATCTTATTTCCTAATGGTTTGGTTTTGTCAAATGAGTGTTGATTTTGAACCAAAAGGATTTTAGTCGCTACGATTAGTATTTCAAGTTAAATGGAAAACCTAAGTTGAGGATGGCTGAGTGAAAACAAACACTTAATGATTATGACTCATGGTGGAGCAAGACCATATGTCGTAAATTAAGGACGATTCACTCATCCTTACATCCATAATACTTAATGACAAAGAGTATTTTAAGGTTACTTGCTTCATAAGTAATCCTATTCGGGAATGGACTTAAAGAGGCATAATCGAGTTGGTGATGAATGTCCAACCTTCATAATGTACTAAATCTTTGAAACATGGACAGTCCAACGAGGGGTGATTCCCAACAGGTTGGTACTGTCTGCTTTACCTCTAGAATGGCTTTTGGTTTCCGTAAGGAACCCCGAAATTTATCCGGTGGATAAATATGAACGTACACGCCATTAAAAACGTTATTGCCTAAACACATAATTAATACTATGTTCCGTAGGGTCTTTGTGACTAGGAAGTTGAGCCGACATGCAAGTGCACATGATGACGTGCTAGTGACGATCTTAAATGGTCTTGGGGATGGTCAGGGAAGGAGGGTCACGAATGGGCAGTTGGTGATTCTTCTTCTTGGCCGTGGCATTCCATGCAATACACTGACATCAATGACTAGATGCTAGCCGGTCAAGGTTATCGAGAGTGTTTCACAATCAATTATAGTACCACTATGTGGCTGTTACTATTGAACGCACAAGATGCCTACTATTGGAAGTTGTGAAACATGTGCTATAATCACTCCTTCTGAATGTTCTGTTAGCTCCGAAGTTAGGGTCAGATCTTCCTTGAGGCTGTGTAGGTATGGGACTTTGCAGTTTCAATCAGTTACCTCTATTCTCGTGTCTCTATGTACTAACAGTGTCCAATCATGCTTGATGAGATTATGGTTACATTGATATTGTGTACTGTTGGCTATACGTGCATGTGTTATCTGTTACTTGTATATACTGGACTGTTTGACCGAGATATACGTTTACATGGATATGAATGTATGCTATGTGGTGTCGTGCAATTTTCATATATGCCATATGCTGTGATTTTTGGGAATCTCACCTCCTTATTTTATATTGCCTATGTTGGCTGGCTATGTGCCTTCTGTGTTCTTTTGAGAAGACTGAGATGTCAAGGTGTCGCTTGGTCAATTCATCGTAGAGGTTGAGGTTCGAACATGCTGACGATATGTTGAAGTTTCTAGTGGACGTCTTCCAACTTTTAGATGGTTCAAGATGATGGTCTTTGTGTTTTTTGTCATGCCTGACCTTTATTTTCTTGAGACAGGCATGATTGTCATTGGTCTGTAGGCTACGACTTTCTCCTTAGTAAGGGAAATGGCTTAGTCTGAGAGCTACTTTTGTAATGGCTCTAGTGATGTCTTTTGTGACGAAGTCAGTAGTGGACTCAAATAGAGTTTCCGCTAGATCTTGTCAGTTGGGTTTGTTCTTCTCACGATGTGCAAGAGAGGATGGTCTTTTATATTTTGGTTTGGCCAGCTTGGGATGTCTGGGAGTTAATGTAACCGTTTATGGAGCTGCGACTCCAGGTATCTTATACTTTAGGAGTTGCGTCTCCAAAGCTTTATGTTGGATCTATGTATTTTTATGTTTTTTGGTTATGAGTCGGGTTGGGTTTTTATGTAAATGACTTTCGAACTTATAATCTTAATTATGACTACAAAATATTTTATTGAACAGTCACTTGATTCCAAGTATTTATATTGATGTCTTGTGAAAAAGAAAAATATTACCCCATTATATTACAGGGAATTTAATTAAACTACTTTTCGGCCTTAAAATGTCACAGTAAGTGTAGCGCCCGAGAAGGGTGTTACATTTCCAACACCCCATGGCATGAAAATATCAAGGGATATGGGAGGGTATTTTGGTCCAAAATTTTGTGGGATCAAATTGAAATTAATAAAGAAGGTTAAGGGCATTTTGGTCTTTTCATGGCTAGATATTTTTTAAAATATCAACGTGCCATTACTGCAAGGGTGAGTCATCACCATGACTCCCCATGGTGACTCATTCTCAATGAGCCATTATGGATGACTCGTCGTTCTTTCTCCGGGCTTATCTCTGCAGTTCCGTATCTGATTCCGTCGTTTACCCGATTTAGGTTTACCGCGTTTTCTTCGAAAATTTCACCCGAATAAAATATAATATTTTATTTTTGAGTGAAAATTTTAAAATAGATCATATAACTAAAAAAGTGATAAAAATCTAAAATTACTAAGTTTCGGGTCAAATCAGGGTTCTTCTGACCCAATACAAATGTACTGTCAACGAAAACGCAGACCGCTTTCCATCTGAATTTTGAACCCAAAATTTAACCATAACTTCCTACAATAAAGTAGGTTCTACCTATGATTTTGTTTTCTCCAAAATCATTTTCTTGGTCTCAGGTAAAAATATAAATAGATATATCATTATCGGTAATACAATGTAGATAAAAAGCAAGGTGTTACACACTCGAAAGGGTGTTATATAGAAATCATAAACTATTTGGTTATATTTCTTCTTAGCCTACTCTTAATTAAAAATATTAATATTAACTATTTCGACCTGAACTCCTAAAACTCTACCATGGCCTAGGGACCATAAGTTATTTGGTCCTTTCTTCTGCACATATCCTTACTCTATTGAAGGTCTTCTTTTGCATTGCCTCATACCGGCATGAATGGCTCTGCACTCGACATTTTTAAATTATAGACCTTCATTCTATGGTTAATATTTAAAAACAGATTAACCTCAATGAAGGGAAAAATGTAAAAAACACACACACACACTCACTCTCACACACACACACAATAAAACCACTTTGTATCATTTATATGTTGTTATCCTTAATGATCCGATCCCATACCTTTTATTTTAGGATTCATATTGGTGAAAGTAGTCGACCTTGTATATTTAATTTGGAGAAAGCTTTAAATAAGATGGAAACTATGTTATTAATTTTAAAACTAACTTATTTAGGTAAAAATATTTTATTGCAGTATGTTATTTGTTATATGACTTTGTATAATATTAATTTAGGTAAGAATTTTTATTTCTTCAATATATTTTTATTTTTTTTTCTTTTCTGAAAAATAAAAATAATCTTATTTAGTAGGCAATAATGGTTTATTCGATGATTTTTAAAACTTTTTACTACCTGAAATGCATATATTAATTAATACACAATTAACGACTGAATTTAGCTACTATTTGACAAAGAAAGGGAAAGAGGCACAGTCCCTAATATGATAAATTGATAAGGATTTAATATAGATTTTAATAAAGGCATGGATGTCACCTCTTCACTGTATGACATATATGGTAAGCAAAATTAAGCTATTGCATTCTAGAAAAGATTTCAATACATTGAATTCAATGTTGTCAATCAAATACAGTTGAATGTTATATTTATTAAATATTTAGAATAAATTAAAATTATTTAATATTTAATTTTTTAATAATTAAAAACAGTTAATATGAGATAGTGTAATAAAGAAAAAAAAACGTATTATGAGATATTAAATACCTTCAACCTTTGAGGAAACCTTGTAACAAATAACAAGTGCTACTCATTTGACTATGTTTGAATTGATATAAAAGAATCAAATGAAGAGGAATAAAATAGAATGATACTAGATTATAAGTTTTGGATAGTTTGAAGTAAAATAGTCATGGGTATGGGATTAAATAATATAGAAGCAACTTATTATCTAAACAATGGTATAACCATTTCATTTCATTCCACTTGACTCCGCTTTATTGCATTCCATCACTGTTTTTTTTTTTTTTTTGATATAGAGCTATTAGTATGCTAGAGCATCACAATAGAGAGAAAGGAATCCCAACTAGGTTGGCACCCCAAACTCTAACAATAATTTGCAGCATACTAAAATATATTAAAAGGAGAAAAGAATACAAAATTGAGAAGCACATGGGGGGACATGTGCTGTACGAAATTGCCTTGATACTTTCTAGCATTTATGCTTATTTTATTCTACACTATATCAAAAAAGTGTTAGCCACCTTTACCCTGCAAAATTTTTATAGACATTTCAAATCTCTCGCGTCATCATCAGAAAATGCCAATAAACCTATTTCTCTTTGAAGACAAGAATCAGGAAGATCACCCTGCAAGTCTAGTCAAACAAAATAAATTGATAAAAAAATAAAATGCAAAAAGAAAGGGCATAAGGGTTCACGAGATTAACACCTAGACCATGATAAATGCCAAAATCGCCAACTCATCAAGTAAGATCTCACCACCGAATGTACGAAACTATCACCTAACATTCCACGTGACAAACGTTCATTGCCTACACTAACACTCCATTTCCAGTCACACCCCTGAACATAAAATCCCACCCTCTGAAAAATCAAGTCCTTCACTCACATGCTTTGCTTCTGCTTCTCTTTTCTCTTTCTCTTAACCAACAACATCATACTCTGCTGTCGTTATTTGTCTCCACAATCGCAGCCTCTGCCTCTTTTATCGGCTGCATAGAGTTTCAAACCCTTCAGCTTCCGAATGAGTTTCCAGAGGAGGATTTGCTCACTAGCAACGGAAACAACCATGAGCAACAAGAAGTTGAAGTCGGTGAGTGTCGTTTTCTTATGAATTTTTATGATTCAGTTAATTTCTTCCTCCATTTTCATACGAATTTCTATAATTTTTTTATAGAAGTCGGTCGAAGAGATTCTTTAAACAACAAGGACAAAAATGAGTATGTTTAGCTGAATCGTTGTTTCATATTTCTGCTATCGTTTAATTTATAATTTGTCATTTTTTTCTTTGTTAATTTTTAGCCTGTTATGTTACTATGTGAATTTTCAATGTGGATTGCGATTCTTTGTCTGCATGCTTTGATTTATGTTGCATGTTTTTGTATCTCGTATATCAGAGTCATTGGAATGTTTTGTTGTGCTTTTCACCAATTTATAAAGTGATGAGTTGACTCTATGTTTTTCTTTTCTGGTGTTGAATGGTTAAACCCTACTTTTTGGGACTGTTGGTGAAATACATATCGAATCCTTTTACATAGTCTCAAAACTTGATTGAAGTTACTGGGGATGGTATATATCTTTTTGTGCCAATTGTTGTTGAGTCCTTTTTTGAAATAGAGTAGAAATAACATAGAAAATTTCATATAGATAATAACAGTTTGGGATCAGAGCATACAACGCAAATAATGAACTTTGCTCCACTCTGAGAAAAATGTAATGTGGAAGTGTTTTCAATGATTCTTATATTTTCTAATGTGATTACATCATGGCCCTATGTGAAAAAGAGGCATTTTCGTGAATCTAAAATAGTTTTCTTAACTTACACAAAATAATGTAAAACCTTCTTCGATGTAAATGTTATTTTCCATCGCCACATACTTGTTATGTGAGATGCATTTTTACTTACGTTAGAAGTTACATCAAATTTTGTGCTAAGGAACTTTTGGCTTAGTCATTTATTCACATTAGAATTTAATGACATTTTCATGAGCTTGCTAGCTTGCTAAGCATAGAATCTGAAACACTCTTATGCAAGTATGCATATCTTAGAGGTTAGCAAAATGTTATGAAAATTATTTCCATACCATTCTTTTCCATGATCCATTTCTTCATTTCTAGACTAGTAATTGTTTATCGAATCAGCTAAGTTAGGTGACCTGTATTTACTCGAAGGATTAACTGAGACACCCAGTTGTGCCCCAGTGTTTTATTAGTTTAAAGCTTTCTTAATTAATTCCTTAATCGCTCACTTAACGTGAAAAGACGTAAAAATTAAAAACTTAACTTAAGGAGCATACAAACTTCAATTACTTAAAACTTCATACCATAATTTTATTGTGAATATAGCCATATGTCTTACACATATTACAACACACTGTTGAGGGTATCACCTCAATAGGACCCCCCACAGGCATAAACTTAACTAAAAGTCATACTTAGCGGAAACATATAAAAATACTTCTTAGACACACTGTCCATACTATCGATACTCTAATCACCATGGATCACAACTCGACCTCCTGCCTCTGGTTCATAATGAGTTTCATCCAACTCCTCCTCATTCAGCTTAGCCACAGGGTCTTCTTGTACGATCCCATAATAAAATAAGATACCACAAACAGAAAAAATACAGGGGATAAGAAGCAGTTCTATCATCAAAAAGCAGAAAAGAGTAATAGTAAATTATACAGTAATTCTCACAAGCAGTCAACATACATGATTAACAAATCATCCTCAAGAATACTCTATCATCCTCTACCCTCAATCTCATGCAAAGCAATAACACTATAGCTGCACACTTATTTCTAAGGTGGAAGTGGTCTCGCGAGAACTCTTGATTTTACATGTATTATATTACCAATACGCAGATATATTTTACGTGTATTATATTACCAATGCACGGTGTATTATATTACCAATACACAGATGTGTATTACGTGTATTAAATTACCAATACACGATGTATTATATTACCAATACACAGATGTCCTTGTGTATTATATTACCAATACACTTTTGTCCTTGTGTATTATATTACCAGTACACGGGTGTGGACAACAACACCTATACTTGAATCTCACCAACCTGTTTTAACAACATCCTAGTGCCTTAACCATCCATTAGAACTTGACACATATATTCTATGCCATAACACTTCTTTAACATACATCATCTAGGTTAGGCACTTCTAAATTATCATTATCCTCACACCCAAAACAATCATCTCTTAGACAACATATATATATATATTTACTTAAAAATCCACTAAGCATAATAATAAAACCCAGGTAGATCATGCATAACAAAATATTGATCAAAATAAAGTCAGATTCTGTCACAACCTGGCCGTGATAGCCATTGTAACACCCTAGTTTTTACACATATGATTAATTATTTTGTTTTGATGTTTATGTTTATTTTGTTATGTGTTTTAGTTTGAGTAATTAAATTACTCTCTTCAAATTATTTTATTGGGTGCGTTAGCACTGACTTATTTCAGTGAATGCACGCTTACTAGACAATAATTTATGTTATTGTCACTATTATTACCGGTAAAGAAAAATGTTTTAAATAATATGATTAAGAGAAAAGCATTTTCATATTTTCATTCTATTTAATTTTAGAGTTGAAAATAAACTGGTTTAACATTTATCGGAGATTAAATTTTGGACTGAGTATTTTCTTAGTTGATCAGTTCAATTATTAATCTTTGCATTAATTTGAATTTCGAAATCATATATTTATCAATCTTTATTATTAGATTCCAAAAAGTAAAAACATGTTTATTTTAGGCTTAATATCTATCACTCGTACCCACTAATACAAAAATCAAAATCTTTCTCTCTCCTCTCCCCCTTATCAGCCACGACTCCCCCACTCACTCTTGTCTTCTTTCTTTTTCCTTTTACCCAAGTGCAGACCCACACACACATCCTCATCTTCTCAAAGTTGCAAACTTGCTCATCCTTTATTCTAGCTCACAACAGTGTCGACCGCCGGCCTCACCACCGTCCAGGAACCTCCGCCACGTCGGTCGTCATAGTCGGTCACGTTCACGAGGAGACAACCACGACCCATCTCGTCTCGAACGCGGCTTGACCTCTGCTCCGCCATTCGACGCCGGCCGCCGCCGCAGGACCACTATTTTCAGCCACTGCAGTGCTTCCATGACATCTCTATTCGCGTCCTCCTTCTTCCACGTGGTGTTCACATAGAAACCTATGGTTCCAACCATATTTCAAAACTCGCCGGAGCCGCCGTGACGCCGCGCCGGACCACCTTCAGCCACCATGACAACTTCTCTTCCTTCATCTTGGGTAAGTGTTTTACCCTCTAATCTCTTTTAGTTTGAAAATCCCCAAATCTGATTTTGAAACCCTAACCCTAGCTCCTTGATTTCATGTTGTAATCTGAAATTAAACTATGTTTTTATGCAATTGGGACTAAAAGTTAGTGTTTTATTAAACTAATTTTGTTATCCTTTGATCAAATGAGTTTTCCCCAAATTGTGTTTAGGAACCCTAAACTCCAATTTGATTTTATTTGAGTTTGGTTATGTTTTTGTGAAATTAATTATGATTTAGTGCAATTAGGACTCTTAATTGATGACTCCCAAGTTCCTTTTCATGATCCTTTAATCAAAACAAAGTTTTCTCAAAGGGTATTGTGAAGCGTAAGCTCCAAACATGATTTTCTTTGAAAATAACCTTGTTTGGTAATAAGGTTAAGTGTTTAGATCAAATTAGAATGTGTGTTTGATCATGTGTAATTGATTTCTTGATTTCTGGTTGTTACACATTGTTGGATTCCCTCTCCGAGACGTTTGACACGGCTATGCTTGCTTGATGGAGTAGATATGAGCTAACGTGAGTATTAAGGCGAGGATCCTTTACTTGTCTTCAAAGGTAAGGGGAGTTTGCCTATAGATATTCAATAACTATATGCATGTGTGTATGTGTGTAATTGAGTGTTGTGAATATTATTGTGATGTTGAGCCACTACTTGAATAACTTGTTTACTTGAACTGTTGTGGTTATTACTTGAAGTTGAACATTTCTTGCTATAAAGTGTTATGAATTAATATTTGTGATTAACTGTCATTAAGTGTGATATTATTATTGTTGTGAATATATTACTGTTGATTGAGGTTTGAGAAGCCGGACGTGTGTCTGTGCCCAATGACTATAAGGATTAAAAGTCTTAATAAGCCTTGAATAGAACTTTGAAGGTTTTGGGTTCACTTATAGAAGTTCCTTATTTAAAGTGCTTACTTCAGGAGAATAAGATTTTTGTTTTTAGAAAAATGTTGAAGTTATTTTAAGTTGAAGGAAACCACCTTTTTATGATCAAAATTTTTGTACAAGAGAAAAATCCTTTTCGAACTATGTGTTTTCAAGTGAAAACTTTCAAGATTATTTGGCAATATCCTATTAGGGATTTTCAAAGACAAAAGTATTTCAAAGATGCTTTATAAAAGATTTTCAAAGAAAATGTTTTCTCCTAAATGTTTTAGAAACTTTCCGATAGCCTGGATAGGTTATCGAGGATTCGATTTTGAATTTGATTTTCACTGAACGAAAAATAAGTACTTAAGAAAGAGAATCTAGTACACGAGACATCACCTCTAGTATTCAGCTATACGCACGTGATCTTGGATCAGTGTTAATTCGGGGCCATGTGTCCTATTCATGATGTTCTGGACTGAGGGTCCAATTCTCGAAATCGAGGACAGTGCGTTCTGATTTCATTGTTGTGGACTGTGTGTCCTAATCACATTGTTGTGGACTGTGTGTCCTAATCACGTATTGGACTGTGTGTCCTAATCACGTGGACTGTGTGTCCTAATCATGTTGTTGTGGACTGTGTGTCCTGATCACGTTGTTGTGGTCTGTGTGTCCTAACCACGTTGTGATGAACATTGTTAAAGGTGAATATTGTTTTCTACGACCACAAGCCTAGGACTGGTGCATCGGTCTCGGGTGTTGTGATTGAGCATTCGGACTGTGTGTCCTATGCTTCTAAGTTGTAAAGTGATGGGGAAATGATGATTAAGTCGTTAGCTTGAGCTGCGACAACGAAAAAGAATGAACACAAAGAAAACCCTTTAAATAAAATATTTTCTCATTTGCATTTCCCCAAGCAGACATGCTTTCTTATATATAAGATACAAGGTGGTATCTGGGAGTCTGTCCATGTAAACCGTGTTCAGAGGCACATGTGACGTTGCTCGTCCTGAGACCTTAAATGCATGAGGGTATAAAGGCAATTGCTCGGTGGGCTAGAGATTGACCAACTCTAATTCTTCTCCAGTGGAAAACGGTGTTGATATCTCATGAGATTAAGTTAGAGCCTGATATTGAAGTGCCATGCATATTTTCAAAGGTTGACTGTGTGGGTTTGAGACCCTTTGATATAACACTGTTATGTTATGTATATGTATGATTTAACTGCTTATATGATTATGTGATGTATGTATCATGTATATGGTTGTTGTGTGATATATCCATTTGTCGGTATCTCACCCTTACAGATATATCAGGTTTCTTCTGGTTCGCTATCGTACCCTGGGTACTTTAGTACAGATGGTGCAGAGGAGTCTCCCTAAGTCACTCAGAGGCTTAGATCTGGTTATTTGATGAAGTATTTGATTGTGGAACGATCACGTGAGTTCTTCTCAGGAATAACTTTTAGAATGACCAGCTTAGGGTTTGAGACCTGGATTTTTGATAAGTATGTATGAGTATGACTCAGAGAGTCTATATTTTAAAATGGAACTTTTATGACTCGGAGAGCGTCTCTTTTGAATGAAAACTTAAACTTTTCCTTTTGGTCATGTATAGCTAATTGATATAACTATCTTTAGCATATTACTGCCTGGTTGTATTTGGTGTAACTGGAATTCTGGAATGAAAATGTAATTATTTTAGCAGGTGTTCTTTTACCTGGGATGTCCAAATTACAGAGGAGATTCTGTCGAAATTTTCGTAAAATACTAGCATTTATTCAAGTATATTCTTTAAATTAAATAGGCTTGCCATACTATGATAGTAAGTCTGTGTGTCGATCAAGGCTTAGGAGTCGTGACAAAATTTTTGTACCCAATTTCAGACACTTATGTACTTATATAAATTATTTTCCGAAAGCACCAACAAATTATCTTTTAATTTAAATTCTGCATGTGTTACGTAAGTAATGCCCAAGGGGGGGTGTTACAAGGTGGTATCAGAGCTGGTCGAGTCTTTCGGGATCTTTGGGGAATAGGTCCGTTAAGTTTTTGTTGTGTGATCTCTGGTTGGTTCTTGTTTGAATTGTTTCTTGTTGAAGCAATGTGTGTTGACGCACAAGTATATGTTTTCTTGATGGTTTTCCAAGGGTTTCATGTCCTGGGATACTGTAGATCTTGAATGTTACTTGGGTTCGAATATGACATTCGATTATCCTTGCGAATCATATCAGACATTCAAAACAAGGTGCTTGTGTAAAGGGTTTTTCCGGGAGTATTCCCTGAAAATATTCTAGGTTTATGGTTAGCAAAGGACATTGATTATAGATTGATCTAGTTTCTGGATTCGATCAGATCTCTGTCGCTTTGTGTAGGATGTTGCCTGCAAAGCTAAAACTAGTTGGACGACTCGATTCAACTGGAAGATCATTGGCCTGAACCGTTTGTTAGACGAGTGTTTTTCTTGTGAAGAACCAATGTTGTGTGAAGGCTCGTGTCACCGTGTGGATTTCTGACAACTAAGTGAATGGACAAAATATGAACAAGTATTCTCTGACTTGCGTAGTTGATTTGGTAAATCAATTGCGAGGAGTTGTCGTATACTCAAAGATCGACTTGAAGACGAGTTATTACCAGATTGGAGTGATGACCTATCTAAGATTTTGCGTCGTCAACTCAGTTTATGAAGAAAGATCAACCCTTTGTATGTTTGATCGATTGATTAAGTTGTCCGGGAGTGTACCCAATTCAAGGTGGTCATACTAAGCATGGCTAGAAAGACATGTATGTTGGTTGGAACCAAGACGAATCGAGTGGATTTTCGATCTTGGGTGAGTGTCTCGTGATTAAGGAACTCTCCACTGTACCCTTTGATTCTCTTATGTTTGTCAGTTGACATTTATTTCTCAAATCCTATGATTGTATTAGATAATCACAACGGTGAAGTTGGTACGTGTCAGACATATTTTCTGATTTTAATTTGCAGTCTGTCAGGACTTATGAATTAGTTATGCTAATCCATAAATTTCCAGTTATTCATTTCTTTGGTTGTGAGAAGTCGTACTCACACTTCTATATAATCCTCGATGTATTAGACATTTGAGTGAATTGATTTAACGGAATCTATTGGTCTGGATACTTTCACATTTTGTTGACAGAAGTGGTTATGTCTATTTCTTGAGTTATAACACAGATAATTTAGTGATAGCAAAAGTTTCTTGGTGAAACTTAGTTTTGTCACTTCTATTTTTGGTAGAGGTGAAAGTCATCATTTTGTAAATTCCTTGTACTAAGAATAAGAATTAATCCTTTTTGGATTAGAAGTTATTCACCCTTTGATTCCTTAAATCCGCTGGAAGATTCTCGTGGAAGAATGAACTTTATTAGATTCATGTTTGTAAATGTGTATTGATCATGCATTTTTACACCCACAAACCTGATGGAAGGATCTTTTTCCATACTGGATGTTCCTGTATCCTCCAAATTAATGAAATTCTTTTCTATGCTTATGTGAAAGTGAAATCAAGAAAAAAATTCTTTTCTTGAGAAATTCTTTTATGATCACCAAGGTCTTGTCTTATTGCGGTTCGAAAGTACTTGTCGTCGTTGATCATCTTAGTTCTACGTATTCTCCAAATGTCGTCGACGTGTGACCTATCTCATCAGTCATGAGTTGGATCTCTTCACACCAAGATGTACAATTGAAACCTTCCTTGTTAAGATGTTGACATTCCTTGAATCTTTGTTATGAGTTTGATGAAGGCCTACATGAGTTTTGTTTGAATTCAAGTGATCGTGGATCGATTGGTGAAGTCTACACCCTTCTTACGAGTTAAGATCCTCTATGCAGTGTTAGTGAATCGAATAATGTATCAGAGGATTGTTCAGACTTCATGGAGTATCTTCAAGTGTTGTTTTAGATGAAAAACGGAAGTTTACCTACGTGTGTCGGTTAAGTTTTCTTTGAGTGTTGAGGACTAAGTTTTGGCTAAGTCCAACTAATCATCCTCAGCGGGATGGATAAGTAATGAGATGACCTATCCTTAGCGGATTAGTTGGGAGATAGTGTGGTACTTAATTTTTGTCATCTCTATGGTAGGACAAACCAGAGTTGGTAGGAGCTTTGTTAATGTATAGATGTGAATGATACTATGAGAACCCTTAAGTTCAACATCATTGAGTGAGATGAGTACAATGGACCTTATCATGATCGAGGCAGATATATCATCAAAGGAATTTGGAGTAGTGATCAACGTTTATGGTTAATACTGACTTCGTGAGTCCGAGGATTAACGGAAAAATATCTATGGTAGTTTTCCTTAAGCTGAACGGAAATAGTAAAGAGGAGTTCTTGAGAAACTAATTTGTGAGAGGAGTTTGAGAGCTCTGTTTTAGAGTTTGAAAGGTCTAACCGTGATGAAATTTGGAGTGGTGGAATATGTTCAAAGGAAACTAAGACTACAATTGTATACTTTGAGTTGAAAGTTGATGTATGATGGGGTAAAGTTAGTGTGGACTTGATGTCCATCGTGAACATAAGGTGTTGAAGAAGTTCTTCTAGAGGGTAAATTTTGAGGCAAGAAGTGATTAAGTTTTGATTGTGTCTTTCGAGTGTGATAAGCTATGGCGAAATGTTTATAATCTTTGAGGTCTTATTCTGGTAAATATGTGGTTGATGATCCATAGTGGAAACTAGACATTTTAAATCCAAGATTTGCCATTGGGGAGTGTCCACCTGGATTTCTTGGCTTTGTTTTGGTGCAACTCCTAGGGGTAATGGCCTTAGAGAAACTCTGTTTTATAATTTTTTTTCTCGGCTGCAAATATATTAGATAAGGGCAGATATGATACAAGCACTTCCTTGCATAAGTGATAGAGCTATGTCTTCAGATGGAGGAATTGTTAGGAGTTGTATATTTTCCTTGGATAATAGGGTAGATGTGCATGTGAAATTTCTTAAACCAGGGATACTAACGGAGCTTGAGAACCAAATTGAAAATGAGAGGCAAATGAAGGATACAAAATTGAAGTAGGCAAAAGATTCGAGAGGAATTAAGAAGAGAACGGACTATGTTGGGTGTGGTAAGGTTCAATCTCAATAACAAAATTGAGTTTTTTAGGTTCTTGGCACAAAGTTATCATGTGCGACTCAGGCTCAGATGTAGTTAATTGATACAAAGGATGACATAAAAGTCGATCCTGTTATAGAGTTATAGATGAAAGGAATGAAGTGACGAGAATACAAAGTAAGATTTTAGGGTCAAGGCATGATTACAAAATCATGTTTAGTTCCGAGCTACGAAATTTCGAGGACGAAATTTTTTTAAGAGGGGTAGTAATGTAACACCCTAGTTTTTACACATATGATTAATTATTTTATTTTGATGTTTATGTTTATTTTGTTATGTGGTTTAGTTTGAGTAATTAAATTACTCTCTTCAAATTATTTTATTGGGTGCGTTAGCACTGACTTATTTCAGTGAATGCACGCTTACTAGACAATAATTTATGTTATTGTCACTATTATTACCGGTACAGAAAAATGTCTTAGATAATATGATTAAGAGAAAAACATTTTCATATTTTCATTCTATTTAATTTTAGAGTTGAAAATAAACTGGTTTGACATTTATCGGTGATTAAATTTTGGACCGAGTATTTTCTTAGTTGATCAGTTCAATTATTAATCTTTGCTCTAATTTGAATTTCGAAATCAATATATTTATCAATCTTTATTTTTAGATTCCAAAAAGTAAAAACATGTTTATTTTAGGCTTAATATCTATCATTCATAGTGTACCCACTAATACAAAAATCAAAATCTTTCTCTCTCCTCTCCCCCTTATCAGCCACGACACCCCCACTCACTCTTGTCTTTCTTTCCTTTTCCTTTTACCCAAGTGCAGACCCACACACACATCCTCATCTTCTCAAAGTTGCAAACTTGCTCATCCTTTATTCTATCTCACAACAGCGTCGACCGCCGGCCTCACCACCATCCAGGAACCTCCGCCACGTCGGTCGTCATAGTCGGTCACGTTCATGAGGAGACAACCGCGATCCATCTCGTCTCCAACGCGGCTTGACCTCTGCTCCGCCATTCGACGCCGACCGCCGCCGCAGGACCCCTATTTTCGGCCACTGCAGTGCTTCCATGACATCTCTATTCGCGTCCTCCTTCTTCCTCGTGGTGTTCACATAGAAACCTATGGTTCCAACCATATTTCAAAACTCGCCGGAGCCGTCGTGACGCCGCGCCGGACCACCTTCAGCCACCATGACAGCTTCTCTTCCTTCATCTTGGGCAAGTGTTTTACCCTTTAATCTCTTTTTGATTGAAAATCCCCAAATCTGATTTTCAAACCCTAACCCTAGCTCCTTGATTTCATGTTGTAATATGAAATTAAACTATGTTTTTATGCAATTGGGACTATAAATTAGTGTTTTATTAAACTAATTTTGTTATCCTTTGATCAAATGAGTTTTCCCCAAATTGTGTTTAGGAACCCTAAACTCCAATTTGATTTTATTTGAGTTTGGTTATGTTTTTGTGAAATTAATTATGATTTAGTGCAATTAGGACTCTTAATTGATGATTCCCAAGTTCCTTTTCACGATCCTTTAATCAAAACAAAGTTTTCTCAAAGGGTATTGTGAAGCGTAAGCTCCAAACATGATTTTCTTTGAAAATAACCTTGTTTGGTAATAAAGTTAAGTGTTTAGATCAAATTAGAATGTGTGTTTGATCATGTGTAATTGATTTCTTGATTTCTGGTTGTTACGCATTGTTGGATTCCCTCTCTGAGACGTTTGACACGGCTATGCTTGCTTGATGGAGTTTGCTTATAGATATTCAATAACTATATGCATGTGTGTATGTGTGTAATTGAGTGTTGTGAATATTATTGTGATGTTGAGCCAATACTTGAATAACTTATTTACTTGAACTGTTGTGGTTATTACTTGAAGTTGAACATTTCTTGCTATAAAGTGTTATGAATTATATATTTGTGATTAACTGTCATTAAGTGTGATATTATTATTGTTGTGAATATATTACTATCTATTAAGGTTTGAGAAGCCGGACTTGAGTCTGTGCCCAATGACTATAAGGATTAAAAGCCTTAATAAGCCTTGATTAGAACTTTGAAAGTTTTGGGTTCACTTATTGAAGTTCCTTATTTAAAGTGCTTACTTCAGGAGAATAAGATCTTTGTTTTTAGAAAAATGTTGAAGTGATTTTAAGTTGAAGGAAACCACCTTTTTATGATCAAAAGTTTTGTACAAGAGAAAAATCCTTTTCGAACTATGTGTTTTCAAGTGAAAACTTTCAAGATTATTTGGCAATATCCTATTGGGGATTTTCAAAGACAAAAGTATTTCAAAGATGCTTTATAAAAGATTTTAAAAGAAAATGTTTTCTCCTAAATGTTTTAGAAACTTTCCGATAGCCTGGATAGGTTATCGAGGATTCGGTTTTGAATTTGATTTTCACTGAACGAAAAATAAGTACTTAAGAAAGAGAATCTAGTACGGGAGACGTCGCCTCTAGTATTCAGTTATACGCACGTGATCTTGGATCAGTGTTCGGGGCCATGTGTCCTATTCATGATGTTCTGGACTGAGGGTCCAATTCTCGAAATCGAGGACAGTGCGTTCTGATTTCATTGTTGTGGACTTTGTGTCCTAATCACATTGTTGTGGACTATGTGTCCTGATGATGTTGTGGACTGTGTGTCCTAATCACATTGTTATGGACTGTGTGCCCTAACCACGTTGTGATGAACATTGTTAAAGGTGAATATTGTTTTCTACGACCACAAGCCTAGGACCGGTGCATCGGTCTCGGGCGTTCTGATTGAGCATTCGGACTGTGTGTCCTATGCTTCTAAGTTTTCAAGTGATGGGGAACTGATGATTAAGTCGTTAGCTTGAGCTGCGACAGCGAAAAAGAATGAACACAAAGAAAACCCTTTAAATAAAATATTTTCTCATTTGCATTTCCCCAAGCAGACGTGCTTTCTTATATATCAGATACAAGGTGGTATCTGGGAGTCTGTCCATGTAAACCGTGTTTAGAGGCACATGTGACGTTGCTCGTCCTGAGACCTTAAATGCATGAGGGTATAGAGGCAAATGCTCGGTGGGCTAGAGATTGACCAACTCTAATTCTTCTCCAGTGAAAAACGGTGTTGATATCTCATGAGATTAAGTTAGAGCCTGATATTGAAGTGCCATGCATATTTTCAAAGGTTGACTGTACGGGTTTGAGACCCTTTGATATAACACTGTTATGTTATGTATATGTATGATTTAACTGCTTATATGATTATGTGATGTATGTATCATGTATATGGTTGTTTTTTGATATATCCATTTGTCGGTATCTCACCCTTACAGATATATTAGGTTTCTTCTGGTTCGCTATCGTACCCTGGGTACTTTAGTGAAGATGGTGCAGAGGAGTCTCCCTAAGTCACTCAGAGGCTTAGATCTGGTTATTTGATGAAGTATTTGATTGTGGAACGATCACGTGAGTTCTTCTCAGGAATAACTTTTAGAATGACCAGCTTAGGGTTTGAGACTTGGATTTTTGATAAGTATGTATGAGTATGACTCAGAGAGTCTATATTTTAAAATGGAATGTTTATGTCTCGGAGAGCGTCTCTTTTGAATGAAAACTTAAACTTTTCCTTTTGGTCATGTATAGCTAATTGATATAACTATCTTTAGCATATTACTACATGGTTGTATTTGGTGTAACTGGAATTCTGGAATGAAAATGTAATTATTTTAGCAGGTGTTCTTTTACCTGGGATGTCCGAATTGCAGAGGAGACTCTGTCGAAATTTTCGTAAAATACTAGCATTTATTCAAGTATATTCTTTAAATTAAATAGGCTTGCCATACTATGATAGTAAGTCTGTGTGCCGATCAAGGCTTAGGAGTCGTGAAAAAAATTTTATACCCAATTTCAGACACTTATATACTTATATAAATTATTTTCCGAAAGCACCTGCAAATTATTTTCACGACTGTGACAGACATCAAACATCCTTAATATCATAATACATTCAAACACCGAAAACAATACGTCACATGCAGATGGAATACCTCAACCTGCGTATCACAGTAAAATCAATATCATAAAGTCAGACTCTTGGATCAATGGAGTTTTTGAAGAAAAATGAAGAAGAAATGGAAGAGATGAAGAAGTGGGTGAAAGGGGGAGGAAGGCCACGGTTTGGGGGGTTTTATAGGGTAGATCTTTGGCTTTGTTTGGTTTTTTAGGAATTGGATTAATGGGTTTTGTTGTTATTTATTTAATATATGATTTTTTAAGGCAAAAAGGCATGCAAAGGTATCACAATAGAGAAAGACATCCCATCTAGGTTGGCACCTCAAACTCTACCAATCATCTGCAACACACCTTAATAATATTAAAGAAAGAAAAAGAATACAGAGAAGCATGGGGGACATGAACCTAACCCATGAAGAATTAATGAAACCTATAATTAGGTAAACCAATCCTATTCCTGAAAAATTCTTCCTTAATAAAATCAGGAATAACATCCCACCAAACTAAGCCAGAAACACTATTGCCATAGCTAGCTAACTTGTCAGCACAATGATTACCCTCCCTATAAATATGGGATACAATGAATTGCATTTTCTTTGTGACAAAGACACAATTGTTCCATCTATTTCTAATCTTCCAAGGGACAATATATGTTGATATTATCAAAAGCTGCCACCACAACTTGAGAGTCACTCTCCAACCAAAGATAATGCCAACCCTTCTTGAAAGCAAGCTCAATACAAAACATGGCTCCTTGTAATTCAGCTAGCAGAGAGGATTGAGAACCAAGGTTGATTGTAAAACAACCTAAAAAATCCGAATTACAATCTCTAAAAAGACCACCACATGCTGCTGGACTAGTAGATCCAATTGAACTGCCATCGGAATTACATTTCACCATGTTTCTTAAAGGAGGATACCATTTCACCTCTTTTAACCGAGGAGTAGGGATAGGGTGATATTGCACATTGAAGCTTTTTATGAAAGTGAATTCAGATATGGAGTTTGTCATTGTTCCTCTGCTATACTGACCGGACAGAGAAACATTCGAGTGGATTAAGGCCATGGCAGATCTGATTGACCTAAGCTTATTATCGAACCTAGCTTTATTTCTACAAAGCCACACGACATAAACAATGTTAAGAATACCTGCAATTATCATATCCTAAACCTGCGACCTCCAGCCTTTATTGCAGATCGAGATAACAACATCAAATGAAGAGCAGTCAATAGAGCAGTTCAGATTGATCATGAACCATTGGCAAAGAGATTTAGCAAATTGACAATCTAAGAATAGATGCTTGGTAGTTTCAAAAGCTTTCTCACAAAGACTACACATTGAGACCACAATGCAGCCTCTACTTTGCAAATTTTCATCAGTGGGCATCTTATTGTTCATTATCCTCCAAAGAATAAAGGATTTTGAGGGAGGAACACATCTATTCCAGATTAATTTAGTCCAAGGAACTACATGGCCTCCTGGATTAATAAAAGTGAAAGCTTCCTTGAAGCTCAGGGTACTCGAATCTGTGCTAGACCACACCAAATGATCACTACTTGGAGAAATAGGAATAGCAGTTCTATCAATCTCCTCTTTGAGATCAGGGGATTTAAGGAAAAGAGCATTAGGAACACACCAGTTACCATCAATGATGAAATCTGAGACTTTAACCATGGTTAAGTTAAACATAAATATATAGATATTTTGAAATAAATATCTAGATATTTTCACTAAATATCTAGATATTTTCTAATAAATATCTAGATATTTTCACTAAATATATAGAAAAATAGAATTCCTCACGGACAAATTATACAAAATCTGCAAATTCAGTTTTCGGGTCAAATAGTGTTTTCTGTCAGTATAAAATTATACTGTCAATTAAAAAAACGCAGACTGGTTTCTGTCTGAGTTTTAAACCCAAATTTTAACCAAAGTTTCCTACCGTAGAGTAGGTTCGAGATATGATTTTGTTTTCTCCAAAATATTTCCTAAGTCTCGGATAAAATTATAAATAAATATATTTTTACCCGGTTAAACAGCATAATAAAAAATCAAGCTGTTACATTACTACCGCTCTTAGAAGCAAATTCGGTTCTCGGAATTTCTTGACTCAAAACTGGGTATAATCTTGTAATCGTATCTTAATCTCAAGATCCTACATCCATATAAGGATTACCTCATTTTCTTTATTATCCTTCGAATTGTGGGTACTAAACTATACTTAGCTTATGTGTTTGCCCAAACAAACCTGTATTCCAATCTATACCCATCAGAGCTTAAGGTGAAGTCCTAAACTCACCATATAAACAAGAACAACATGCCTAATTATAACCACTATCCTCAAATTCGATTTTAACTTGTCTAACAGCTATTCCACATCACTTTAAACATAACATGATCATTCCTTAATTCTAATTCTCACCTCAAAACAACTTTGCAACAATTTATCAACCTTACTTAAAGTATGAGGATCTTACTAAATTCAACTAGTAAGCCTAAGTTTACAAATCCTCAACTATAACTATCATTTCAACAACTAATTGCTCATTACAACTTATCCACAAAAGCTAATTATTCCCATAAACTTCTTGTCCACCATGCTATGCAGACAAACAGACAAAAGCTACCCGTCATCAAGTACATACCTTCTATGAGATCTGCAGATTGAGGGAGTTCAGCTCCCCTCACGATAAACACTCTCCCAGTGGCATGAGGTCTGGCCACTTGTGGTTTTACTACCGGAACTTATCTTCCAGCTCCACCTCTATTGTTTCCTGCTCCTCTTCCCGCAGCTACCGGTTGTTGCACAAACTGTTGTCTGCAGTCTCGTGCCATATGACCTGGTTTCCCACAGTTGAAACAACTAAGCCTATTCATACAATCTCTAGCATAATGCGGTCCTCCACATCTGAAACAAACTAAGTCTTGCGGTTGCTGACCCGCTCTAGCCATTCGTGCTGGTGCAGGGTTCTGTCCTGATCTAGCATATGGTTCCCGTCTCCACTGAGAACCACTATCTATTCTCCTCTGAACATCTGATCGATTAGGACCTCCAGTCCTTTGTTGCTTCTGTTCAGCAGCGATCCTCAGATCTATACTTTCAATGGCACTGCATCTCTCGAAGTCTTTCCTCAGCAGCGATCCTCAGATCTAAGTCTTTCCTCGAATCTTCTACACTGCCAGTCCTCACTTGGTATTCTTTGATAGAATTCCGAAAACTTAATCAGCGCCTCAAAACGTGACGCATAATCACCTACCGACATATTGCCTTGTTTGAGATTTGTAAATTGTTTTTCATTCTCACGTCGAACTTGACGCGGAAAATACTTTTCAAACAAGCAATCAGTGAATAAATTCCAGTTAATGTTTCTGTCCTCGACTTCCAACAATCTTTTCTTTCCTTTCCACCAGAATTATGCTCCTTCAGTTAACATGAAGGTAGCATAGGTCACTTTCTTCTCCTCGCCACAATGCATAGTAGCAAATATCTTCTCAATCTCTTATATCCACCATTCCGCCTTCTCTGGACCATACTCTCCTCGGAATTGAGGTGGCTTTCCGTTCATAAAATTAGTCAATCCGACATCTTCAGCTGTTACCTCCCTTCTCTGATTCTTTATTTCTAGCCGCTCTTTGTTCATCTGCAGCATCTCAGCATTCTGCTGGGTTTGCAATAGCATAGCAGCAGCTTATGTTTCTATTGTATTTGGAGTCGAAGATGATCCTCCTCCATTATCAGTATTGTTAGAATTACCATTGACAACTCCAATAATCATTCTAGAGTTTTGTCACCGCTGTTAGTTGGACGTCCTTTTCCGCGAGCCATGATTTTGTTAAAAGAAATAATCCGCTCTAATTAGTATGACATATAATACTACATTGTCAAGTATATAAATACCATATTCCATACCAATATTAATTTTTGCGTCGGGTTCGGACACACTACCCAACTTCTAAGCATAGCCAAAATCCGATGTGGATTCAACTAGACACGGCCAGTAACAACATCCTAAACCTCACAGTCCTTGATTCTGATCGGACATAACCCCACAGTCCGTTTTAGAACCAAACTGCTCTGTTACCAAATGAGACACCTCGTTGTGCCCCGATGTTTTATTAGTTTAAAGCTTTCTTAATTAATTCCTTAATCGCTCGCTTAACGTGAAAAGACGTAAAAATTAAAAACTTAACTTAAGGAGCATACAAACTTCAATTACTTAAAACTTCATACCATAATTATATTGTGAATATAGCCATATGTCTTATACATATTACAAAACACTTTTGAGGGTATCCTCTCAATAAGATCCCTTACAGGCATAAACTTAACTAAAAGTCACACTTAACGGAAACATATAAAAATACTTCTTAGACACACTGACCATACTATCTATACTCTAATAACCATAGATCACAGCTCGACCTCCTACCTCTGGTTCATAAGGAGTTCCATCCAACTCCTCCTCATTCAGCTCAGCCACAGGGTCTTCTTGTACGATCCCATACTAAAATAAGATACCACACATATAAAGAATACATGGGATAAGAAGCAGTTCTATCATCAAAAAGCGGAAAGAGTAATAGTAAATTATACATTAATTGTCACAGACGGTCAACATACATGATTAACAAATCATCCTCAAGAATACTCTGTCATCCTCTACCCTAAATCTCATACAAAGCATTAACACTATAGCTAGGACACCCCATTGTGCCCCGTTGTGTTGTTAGATTAAATCCTTATTAATTAATTTCTTAATCGCATGCTTATCGTGAAAATACGTAAAAAAAATTAAAAACTTATAAAGTATACAATTTCATATAGAATATCATATCACAATATAAGTATATTAGCAATATTACAAAACACTGTTGAGGATATCCTATCAGTAGGATCCCTCACAGGCATATACTTAGACAAAAAGTTAAACAACGGAAAACATAATAAAAATACGCATCACGAGATGCACTGGCCATAACTAACTAGACCCTAATCACCATGGGTCATAGCTCACCCTCCGGCTTCCGGTTCATAAGGAGTTCCATCCAACACCTCTTCGATCAGCTCATTAACAGGGTCTTCATGCACGATCCCATCAAAGATAAAATAACATACTGAAATATACAGGGGATAAGAAACAGTTCTATCATCAAAAAGCGGAAAAGAGCCATAGTAAATTATAAAGTAATTGTCACAGACAAACAACACACATAACTAACAGATCATCCTCAATTTAATATATCATCTCTATCCCCAATCTCATGCTACTCAAAGACACCATAGCTGCACACCTATTTCCTAAGGTGGAAGAGGTCTCGCGAGAACTCTTGATTTTACGTGTATTATATTACCAATACACAAAAGTGTTTTACGTGTATTATATTACCAATACACGGTGTATTATATTACCAATACCTAGATGTCCTTGTGTATTATATTACCAATACACTTTTGTCTTTGTGTATTATATTACCAATACACTTTTGTCCTTGTGTATTATATTACCAATACACGGTTGTGGACAACAACACCTATACTTGAATCTCACCAACCCGTTTTAACAACAACCTAGTGCCTTAACCTTCCATTAGAACTTGACACATATTCTATGCCATAACACTTCTTTAACATGCATCATCTAGGTTAGGCACTTCTAAATCATCATTATCCTCACACCCAAAACAATCATCTCTTAGACAACATATATATCTTTGCTTAAAGTTCACTAAGCATAATAATAAAAACCAGGCAGATCATGCATAACACAATATCAATCAAAATATTCCCATATCACCAACATAGCACAAAATCAATTCAATAAAGGTAATAAAATCAAATCAACCATCAACAATATAAAATTAACTTAATATCGATAAACCTACAATCCCCGAATCACCATTGGTTTTTCAGAAAAGGTTTCCAATGTGATTTTGGTCTTGTCGATTACTCGACTACTAGTAGCGTTTCGGTCGCCCTACACAGTTATTATATAATCTACTACTTATCCATTCCGACGATAGGTTGGTTCTTTCCCCCACCTGGGTAATCACCGAACTCCTGAACTCGAAGCTCCTAGTTGTCACACCACAACTACTAACTCCACCTTCAACCAATCAACATAATAACCAATAAATCAAACAAACTCATCTATGTTCTCTTTAGGCTAGGTTTGGCCATTTAATTCAAATTAGAGTTAGGATTCTTTTCTCAACATAAGCCTTTGGATACTTATCACTTAGGTTCTAGTTAACTTAGATAAATTGCTATAACATGAAAATATGGAATAAAAATCATCCAACCACTTAGGGTAGGTTTCCCCCTTGTATTACAAAATAGGCTAGTGTTTTCAAAACAACACAATTTCTTAGATCAGTGATCTTAGAGTATTAAAGAGTATGAATCAATCATTAGATTTCACAAATCAATAAAAAACCTTTCACCCCTTTTATGTTAGGGTTTCGGCCCTATGTAAAAAAATAGGTTAGAAAACTTTGTTGGATTCAAGCTCTTGGATTTAGACAATACAAGTATTAGAGAGTTCAAATCAAGCATTAACTTTCAAAAACAACAAGAAAACATCAACTCCTCTTTCTTACATAGGTTCGGCCCATACATGGAATTTAGGATAGAAAACCTTGTTGAAGTTAAGCTTCTAGATTAAGATCATAAAGGTATTAAAGAGTATGAATCAAGTGTTAGAATTTAGAAAAGACACAAAAACATCATACCCAATTTCCTCTCTAGGTTCGGCCAACTAGGGCTCTATAGGAAAGAAAATGTTTTTGATAAAAAGCTCTTGGATAATGAGAGTAGAGAACATAATTATATCATAGAAATTGGTTTCACATTTTTAGGATTTTTCTACAATTTTCTATGAATTTTTGAAGTTCTATATCTAGAAATGAAAAACCATGAAATTGAAGAACAAAAGCTTGGAAAAGAAAGGAGATGATTGTTACCTAAGATGACAAAGTAGAAGAAGAATTGATGATGATCTTGGCATGTTTTCACTTGAAAGCACTTGAAGCTTTTGAAGCTTTAAAAATGGAGTTTATGTGTTTATGAAGAAGAAAGTGAGGAAATGAAGATGATGAAGTATTTTTTATAGGAAAAGGAGGGTGTAAAACCGTGTGGGGGGAGAGGGAGAGAAGAGCTTGGGGTGCAAGTTTTGCTTAGGGGTTGTTTGGTTGGTAAAGTGAGTGATTAATGGGTTTTTAGATTAAAAAACCATTATATTCAAAAAGTGTAATGATGGTTACTTTATGATGTGCAATTTGACTCACATCAAAATGTCACTCATTTTTCATCAAGTCACATTGGTCATCTCAACTCCCCATCCTGCTTCGTTGTGGACCCCGTTAAAGTTTCTGATTGTATTTTTAGACGATTTCACCCACATAAAATATTATATTTTAATTCCGAACGTAAAATTTCCAAAATTACTAAAGTCATTGGTAACACGAAAAAAACACTAACCATTTCGTTCACGGGTCAAAATTAGGTTTTATGCTCAATAAACTTTTACTATCGGTGAAAATGCAGACCGGGTTTCGTCTGAATTTTTAACCAAAATTTTTACCGTAACCTTCTACCATAAAGTAGACTATGAATATGATTTTATTTTATTCAAAAACTCTTTCTAACTTTCAAATTAAAAGTATAATTATATTTTAACTGGTTGAACACATTATTAAAATCAGGCTGTTATAATAGCTGCACACCTATTTCTAAGGTGCAAGTGGTCTCACGAGAACTCTTGATTTTACGTGTATTATATTATCAATACACGATGTATTATATTACCAATACACATATGTATTTTACGTGTATTATATTACTAACACACGGTGTATTATATTACCAATACACGGATGTGTTTTACGTGTATTATATTACCAATACACAGATATCCTTGTGTATTATATTATTAATACACTATTGTCTTTGTGTATTATATTACCAATACACTTTTGTCCTTGTGTATTATATTATCAATACACGGTTGTGGACAACAACACCTATACTTGAATCTCACCAACTCGTTTTAACAACATCCTAGTGCCTGAACATTCCATTAGAACTTGACACATATATTCTATGCCATAACACTTCTTTAACATACATCATCTAGGTTAGGCACTTCTAAATCATCATTATCCTCACACCCAAAACAATCATCTCTTAGACAACATGTATTTCTTTGCTTAAAAATCCACTAAGCATAATAATAACAATCATGCAGATCATGCATAACACAATATCAATCAAAATAAAGTCAGATTCTGTCACGGCCTGGCCGTGATAGCCATCACGACCGTGACAGACATCAAACATCCTTAATATCATAAAACATTCAAACACAGAAAACAATACGTCACATGTAGATGGAATACCTCAACCAGCTTATCACATTAAAATCAATATCATAAAGTCAGACTATGTCACATCCAAGCCGTGATAGCCATCACGGTCGTGATAGACATAAAATTCAAGAATTCTACAAGTCAGAACATGTCACGGCATGGCAATGACAACCATCACAGTCGTGACATGCATTCTCCATCTCAATATTCACAAACTTAACCTATGCCGATAAACCTACAATCCCCGAATCACCATTGGTTTTACAGAAAAGGTTTTCAATGTGATTTTGGTCTTGTCGATTACTCGACTACTAGTAGGGTTTAGTTTGCCCTACACAACTATCATATAATCTACAACTTATCGATTTCCGACGATAGGTTGATTCTTCCCCCACCTGAGTTATCAACGGAATCCCGAATTCGTCGTTCCTCGTTATCACACCACAACTTAACATTTTCTCCTTCAACCAAACAACGCATAACAACAATTAATCAAACTAATCCAACTAGGTCCACTTTATGTTAGGTTCGGCCACTTAAATCAAATGAGGGTTAGAGTTCTTTTCTCAACCTAAGCTTTTGGATACTAATTACTTAGGTCCTAGGTAGCTAGATAAATTCCTATAAGTTGAAAATATGAAATAAAAAACACCCAACCACTTAGGGTAGGGTTTCGGCCTCAAATATAAAAATAGGTTAGAAAACTTCTTTTGATTCAAGTTTTTGGATTTCTAACTTACATACTTTAGATAGTTGATATAAATCATGACTTAAATAAAAATGGAACAAAACTTCCTTTATCCAAAAATACCTAGTTTCGGCCTCAACAAGAAGATAAGGAAGGAAAATGATTTTGATACATACTCTTAGATGATAATAGTAGAGATCATAACTAGATCATAGAAATTAGTTTCACATTTTTATGATTTTTCTACAATTTTCTAGAATTCTTTAAAGTTCTAGATCTAAGAAATGGAAACTCAAGAAATATGAAGAAAATGAATTCAAGAAGAGAGGAGATGATCATGTTACCTTAAGTGTATGAAGGAAATGAAGAAATGATGATGATCTTGGCAAGTTCTTCAATGGAGCTCTTGTATCAACATTGGAGTTTTTGAAGAAAAATGAAGAAGAAATGGAAGAGATGAAGAAGTGGGTGAAGAGGAGAGGAAGACCACGGTTTATTTTTTTGGGGGGAGGGGAGGGGGGGGGGGGGGGGGCTTTTATAGGGTAGATCTTATGCTTTGTTTGGTTTTTTAGGAATTGGATTAATGGGTTTTGTGGTTATTTAATTAATATATGATTAACCATTGTTAAGTTAAATATAAATATCTAGATATTTTCCAATAAATATGTTGATATTTTCACTAAATATCTAGATATTTTCATCTGTTCTCGGCTCCGTCGATTACCCGATTAACGACAAAACGCTCAAGAATCGTCTAATATCTTTTTTTTACAAAATTTTCAAAATAGCATATATCATTGAAAACGTGATAAAAACCTACATTATTTCGTTCACGGTCAAAATTAGGTTTTCTGATCACTAAAATCTTACTGTCAGTGAAAACATCGTCGATTTTCCGTTCGAACTTTCACCAACATTCTTCCGAATAAACATAATATTTTATTTCTGATCAGAAATTTAGAAAAAAATAGAATTCCTCATGGGTAAAATAAAAAAATAAACAAATTTCAATTTTTGGGTCAAATTAGGGTTTTCTGTCAGTATAAAATTATACTGTTAGCTAAAAAAACGTAGATCGGTTTCCGTCTGAGATTTAAACCCAAAATTTAACCAAAGCTTCCTACCGTAGAGTAGGTTCTAGATATTATTTTTTTTCTCCAAAATCATTTCCTAAGTCACAGATAAAAATATAAATAAATATATTTTTACCCGATTAATCAACGTAATAAAAAATCAAGCTGTTACATTACCACTCCTTTAGCGTAATGCATTTACCAAGAGTAAGGACTTAAGGATTTGGCATTTGAAAATGTTCTATTTGCATTGAACATTAAGTTCAATGAATAACTAGTACCTTTTTATCCTTGTTTGTTTACAGATACGTCTCTATATATTTGTCAGATGTATTCAAGGACGTTCAATGTCCTATCTGCCTAGGTGTGTAATTTGTAGAAGCTATAGGTTGCTCATATACAACTTATTCTCTGCTAAAAATGTGTGAAGTTGTTCGAAAAGCAAGCTTTACTTGAAGTATTTATAGTTTTAATGAAAATGTTGTTTTCGTAATGTAGACGAAAGATTCGTTTAGAATGATTTTTACTTGGTATGATAATTTTTGTAGTTATAGGAATGGGAAGATAATCACTTTAAAGTTAGACATTCATAATCTCATTTTAATTGTATGTTGTCTTGCCCTTGCTTTCCTAAGCACAAAATATATTAAAGTGTCTAAGATGGGGTAACCTCTAGTAGCCTAAAATGCTAGTAAAGAATGAATTCAAAAGAAAGAAACCAAAGCAAATTAAATGGATGGGGGAGGGGGAATCTTAATCCACCTATTATATAATGTAGATTGTGGAAATTATGTCATCTTCATTAGTATTATGGATATTACCCTGGCTGTGACATAATTTCTCGGTGTATCCAACATTGTATATCACTCCTTAAAGTCTATATGTGACATTTGCTATTTTTTATTGGTAGTATAAAGTTTTAGGGGAGGGGAGGTTACCTTTTTCCAAGGCCAGTCATGCCAAAGTATAAAAAATTTGCTTTGACATAAATATGTGTCAGGCATTTACTCATTACATTAGATGGAGAAGTTAGGATAGATCTTACTTCAATTATAGTTATACTAATTATTTCTTTGGATTCATATCCGCAAAAAGTGCATCGCATTCAGTTGGTTCATTAAACTGGGACAATCATTAACCAGCATGTAGATCCAGATCTTTGACATATTTATAATTTTTAGAGTATGTGCATAAAAGACATTATTCATGTAATATTGGATTAAAAGGTTTTTTTTCCTTTATCAGAATGAAAATGTTCTTTGACTTTAGATAATGGAAAAATAAAACATTTGAGTTGTGATTATTTATCCAAACAACTGTCTTTACCCGAATAATTACAAATTACCAAATCGTTGGACATGTTTTATGTTGGTTGATGCGTAGGTATATTTACACATCTAAGCTAACTGTTTTTTTAGAGATAGAGAGAGAGAGAATCGTGAATACGAATTATCTCATGACTTAAATAAAATCTAGAATAAGATACAAATCTACGACCCATTTATAATTGTACTGTCCATGAAATTAAGCCATCGATAAGTTTGAACCCTCATGTAGAGAATATTTATACTTGTATATGGGGACAAAGCCATATGTGGATGATGAGAGTCAATTATAAAAATTTAAGTACATCCTCCAATTTGATATAAAATATTCATAATCATAAATATATGTTACAAAATTTTATTTAAGTTAGTAATCTATCAAAACAAGGAACGTCTTCCCTGTATGTCATGAAAATTCATCTATAGTTCAATCTATACTACACTTTTCAGAAATATTCTTTTCAATGTATACTAGCTAGCAGCCCGTCAGTCAAATATTAAGCTTCCATCTTGTTACGAAGTGTTGTCTTGACTATATTTATAACTGAAAAAGATCGCTCAATATTAGCAATAGAAACTAGGAAATGTGAGAATAACAGTTACCACTCTATACACAAGAGGATAGACGTCTGCTTTTCTAGTTTATACCAACCAATGGCATATAATTAGTAGTTATAGATTATTAATTATTATTTTTAGATTTATTTTAAAAAATAAAATAGGGGGTCCGCCCCCTATCTGTTCCTGCTTGTATATCAAGAAGTTGCCAACCAATTTCTTACATATTTATCCCCACATAAACTATTCATTTGTTGATATTGTTGAGGCACAACAATCTATAGGTTAATATTTTTATCGTCCATAACCGTTAACCTTGTTAGTTTTATCCCACATACAAATAATATGTATAATTGTATAGCGTCAAGCTAGCAACTAATCTCTTACATATTTATTTTCCCTATTTGAATTTTTTGGATTTTGTTGTTATGTCTGTTCATGGACTAGATATTGATGATTTCTTTTTAAAGATATGTTGGTTGCAAGTTCATAATCATTTTAAATTTTATTTCCTAATTATCATATTATGTAGAGAAAATAACTGATTACATTATATGTGTAGGAATTATTTGAAAAACAAGAATTACAACAGAATGTATGCATCGATTTTGCAATGATTGCATAGACAAATATATGCAACTTGGGTTTGCCCTCAAACTTTCACTATATACATAGTTATCTCACCGATTTATGGTTTGGTTGGCCATTGTTTATTTGTTAAAATTTTTGCCATTTTTCTGAATAGTCTGGACTTGTTTTAATGCAGTAAAAATGAATGTCTTGCTTGCGGCACACACATTGCAAGTCTATCCTAATTGAAAGACAACCCTAGCTATGATGTTTAGATTGTTGCTCTATATCCGAATATTGACAAGTATGAAGAACAAGGTAAGATGGAAATAATGCATCTTGAATTGAAATATGTATTTTATCTCGTTAGTGGTGTTATTTTCAGAGCACACATGTGATGATGGTAACAACATAGAGACTTCAGAAGTTCATGACGCATCAAATATTTAGATAAATTTCATTTTAATTCATTCTAAGATTACGAGATAATATTGGATTATGTATTATTTAGTGTTATCCCCACCTTTAAAATTAATTCAGCCCAATGGCCGTGCCAACGGCTAACTAGTAAATTGTTAGCCGAAGACGGAAATAGCCGATGGAGAAGGAAGCACATTCGGCTAAGGAATGGGTTGGGCCTTGTTGATGGGCCATGCTTGAAAGATAGAGTAGGTTGAAGCTTAATGGGTCGCTAGTTGTTGGAAGGAGTTACAGGACTGAGAAACGCATAAGTGTGGAGCTCACAAAGCTGTTGCCAATAGATGGCACAAAACATGCCGAGAAAATAGGAGTTGAGCTGATGAGGGGTAGCCGTTGTGGCTGTAGCGGTTGAGAAACGTGGGAAGCTGAGTTGGGGATAGTTGCATGTATTTAGGAGGTTTAGTAAGTTAGAAAACGATTATAGATGATTAGGCTTAGCCTATAAATACATATTGTACTTATTGCAAAAACATACGACAACACCCAATACAAATTTTTAAGCTTTGCTTACTTACACTTGCCTTTACTTCCAACTTTTCTTTAGTCTTGCTTTACTTATTGCAATTTACTTTATGCCTGCTTACTTCCAAGCCGATTAAGTCCTTTTTTCTTTAGTTCTTACCCTTTTCTTGTTCACCTTGTTACCAAAACTTTCTTTAGTGAGTTTGGGAACCCTTTGCTAGAAGTTGGATTTTACTTCTAGTTCAAATCACCTGACACTTATTAAAATCCGTACGTGTTCCTCGACTGAATTTCCATTCGACCGATTAGCTAATTTACACGTAAAACAAATTTGGCATGCCTGATGGGACTCTCAAACGTGAAACCATTGAGAAATTTCCATCTCCCGGTTCAGATTACCCTTTGCGTATGCACCTAAGGTCTGGTAAGAACCTTAGCACTATGGATACTAGTCAAGCAGGCAAGAAGAATGGGTTCAAGAAG
Organism: Sophora flavescens; assembly: GCA_030762895.1. NCBI lineage: Eukaryota > Viridiplantae > Streptophyta > Magnoliopsida > Fabales > Fabaceae > Sophora > Sophora flavescens. Next base: position 107,356,626 of record CM061064.1, on the reverse strand, counting down.
ACACTAGAAGGGGATCCATAGCCTACTCTGCGGATGCAAGCTACTCCACAACCTATGGGAATTTCGGTATCTTCAACCTTAATTTCTACCCCTGGGGTAGAAAGCTCTGATCAGCCTCATTCGTTAATGATGACCACCTCGTTTATTCGAGATCAAATTGATCAGGGGATGAATGATTGGATGTATCATATGTCAAGGCAACTTTCAGAGATCATGAAGCCTATGGTACACAATGAGTTGCATTTTGTTAGAGAAGATGAGAAAAAACAATACAACACGGGTGAGGCTTCGGCCCATTTGATCGTCATAGATGGCACTCTTGCTGGCGGGCAAATTCAGGCAGGGCCACAATCAATGGTCCAGCCGAGTATGGGCATGCCGCATGTGTTTCCTATGTACCAGCCTCCACACCCTGATAGTGTACAATCAAGCTTACAATTCAGGCAAGTACAAGTGCCCAGAAGGCCCCCTCATATAGCAGGAACAGTTGGCTTAACGTGCCTGGCGCCTAACAGGGTTATGATAGGTGTCGATCCATAGGTTTCCATGATTGGGGGACACGATTTACTCGACTGTTGCAGGTCCTACCAGGTATATTGCCGATTACGTGGGAGACCTGCCTTGGTCTAACATCCCTCCTACCCCAGTAGGCACTCTCGAGGGGTTTCCTCATGTGTAGACCATTCCTGTCATAGTGGATCTGCCATACCTCATGTTACTCCAATTCAGCCAATTCCTCAGCCATGGATGAATAATTACCCTTACCCGAGTAATAACTAGGGGGCAACCCTCATTCAGGAGAAGCAATGTCAGATGCCTTATCAGCCAGGAGGTGTACCTGCTAGGCCTGTTCAACCACCAGCATCGAATCATGCAGGTGACAGGGGTCCTCAGCTGATAGACCCAGAAATGATAGCCGAGACAATGAGGAGGCACTTTGGAGTCCAGCTAATGTTGCTGGATAGGTATGTGTATAAAAAACCTTACCCTGAGTGGGTGGATAGAATGATGCCCCTGCCTAGGGGATTCAAAACTCATGACATCACTACCATCTCAGGGGAGGACGGTAAGTCAACTATGGAGCATATCAGCAGGTTTACTGCTTAATGTGGGGAAGCCAACCGAAACTAGTTTTATAAGCTCCAACTGTTCCATTTATCATTAACTGGAGCAGCCTTTACTTGGTATTCTGCCTTAGCTCCTAACTCCATTCAAAATTGGACTGACATGGAGCGTTGTTTCCATGATAGATTCTATATGCCTTAGCCAACACTAGTGCAGAAAAGGGATTCTACATCGGAGTTTACACATCGGTTTATTAGAAACCGATGTGTAAAACGAGGCGGTGGCATTTTTGAAATTAAAACCAAAGTATTACACATCGGTTTAGAGAATAACCGTTGTGTAAAACGTTTCCACATCGGTTATTTATAACCGATGTTTAAAATTAAAATAAAAAAATTTTAAGTCAGAATTTTTAACATTCAACATCGGTTCTTTATGAACCGATGTGTAAAATGGTGATTAACCACATCGGTTTTTAATTAACCTATGTATAAAATTATAAAGAAAAAAAATAGAAATTTAAATTTTACTTTTACACATCGGTTTTTATTAACCGATGTACAAAATTTTAAAAAAAAAATCAGAAGTTAAAAGTTTAATGTTTACACATCGGTTATTAACCCTGTTATGGCATCAGTTTCATACTTTGGAATCATTGAAGAGATATGGGAGGTTGATTACACGAAGTTTAGAGTACCTGTTTTTAAATGTCAGTGGGTCGACAGTAACAATGGTGTGCAAACCGATGAGTTAGGATTCAAATTGGTGGACCTTAGTAAGGTAGGTAATAAAGAGGAACCTTTCATCATGGCATCCCAAGCAAAACAAGTGTTTTATATCCGTGATCCTTCTAACAAAAGGTGGTCAGTGGTTCTCCAAGGAAAAAACATGTATAATGGTAGTGAGGGAAATCACGATTCAACTCTTGATATTTCTGATACTCCTTCTTTCTCAACACGAGTGCCTAATTTCAATGAGGAAAATGAAGTGGATGATGTACATGCTACTCGTAATGATCACCAAGAAGGGTTATGGGAGAACTTTACTAATTAACCACAAAGTAAGTTTAGTTTGATATTACCATCAAGTTTGGCATATTATATGTTTATGTTGATATTTATAAGTTATGTTTATGTACGTTGATCGATATTTATAAGTTATGTTTGATATTTATCCTGACATACTAACAAGTTTTTTTTTTTTGTGTTTAAACAGGTATACATGGCTGATCATGAGGATATCCCTCCTTCATGTAGCGGGTCAGAGACCCCGTCTACCGGTAGAAAGGGTAGACGTGCCACACGGATGAGGAATTTGACTGCCAACCGTGGGTCAAATCAAAGGATAAGAGTAGACTTTGATAATAACCTCAATCCTATTGGGCCAATGGAAGATCAGTTTAACAGTTTTGTGGCGACCCTTGCTAGGAACAGGCCCAGTATACTCATTGATAGGTGGAGAGATGTACCGGCGGACGTGAAAGAGCAGATATGGGAGAGTATTCTGGTATCTATACTTCTACGTCCTGTGTTTGTCTGTATCTACTTTATTTTTATCTTAATAATATCATACAATAATTCGTTGATTCTTTTGGTCTTAATGTAGTTGACCTTTGACATACCGGATACATATGGTATGAAGAAGCGTTTGCTGAAGTATGTTGGAGAGTGTTGGAGGGCTTTTAAGGCCGACCTGGGCAGATACTATATATTCAATCCAAAAAGTAAAAAGAACCCACTTGAGGTGTATCCGTTTCTTGACAAGGCGACGTGGGATCGCTTTGTTCAGAGCCGACATGATCCCAGCTTTCAAGTTAACTTATTTGATTTGTCTCTAAATTTATGTAATTGCATTAATTTCATTTACTTATGTAATTTAATTGTCTTTTATTTATAACAGGAGAAGAGGAAAAAGGGGCAGGAAAACCAAAGCAAGAATCTCTACCCCCATGTCATGTCTCGTGGGGGATATAAAAAGCTTGTTCAGAAAATGGTTGAAGAGGAAAAGAAAGCACGTCAGGAAGCAGCATCTCAGGCAGATCCTAATGCTAAAAATCTTCCAGAGGTTGTTGATCCACCTCCACCCCCACGCCATCGTTCATGGAAGAGGGGCCGACAAAGAAAAACGGGACAATATACATCCGAGGAGGCCCGCCAAGTAGCTGAGAAGATTGTAAGTATAGTTTGTTGTAATTGTCATTTTAAGATTGTTACCGAATTGTAATGTGACCTGATATTTTATGTGATAGGATGCCTTGGATGATCAGCTAACCCAAGGAACCTTTGTTCCTAGAGGACGCAATGATATCTTATCTATTTCCATCGGTAAACCAGACCACCAGGGCCGTGTCATTGGTGTGGGATGGGGAGTCGGCATTCGCCAATACCATGGTTCATCTTCACACCAATGCCACAGGGATGTTGAAGCAGATAGAGCACGACTAAAACAGGAAATTGCAGCTAAGCTTCGACAGGAGATGGCCGAGCAGTTTGCCCAAAGAGATGGCAATATTGACTTCTATGTCCCAAAGAGATGACAGCCGGTGTCCAACCCTCTATCCAACCCTCTGTCCATGTGAGCACTAAGGGCTCATGTGATCCTCCTCATCATCCTGAAAATGATGATGATGGTGATGATGATGATGATGATGATGATGATGATGATGATGATGATGATGATGATGATGACGACGATGATGATGACGACCCTGATAGGTGTGAGCTGTATGTTGATGATCATCATCATCGCCGCTTAGTGGCATTGGGTAGGGCACATAATAACTTAGGTAATACCATACACCATCGGTTATTACCGGATGATCAGCTGAGGGTGTCTGTTGAGATTATTCGAGATGCTGATGCTTGAGTCCCTGTGCCCACTAAGGAGGTTCAAACAGTGGGTCAGGCCCCCGGTAACTTCATCCTCTGGCCAAGAAGACTGGTCAACTTTCTTGTTGCATCTGAGGTATTCGGTTAGTTGTGTTTTTCTATATTCATAGTTGAAATAATTTATTATTGTTTCAAGATAATGCTTTATTTTTATTCGTTATAGGATGTTGGAAAAGATATTGTGCCTAAAAGGTCGGATCTAGGAAGACCAGAGATGTCTGCTCCTGCCAAGGTATTCATTTGACCATTAGTAAATAACGAATTAAATAACTTAATTATCCGTGATTACTAATATATATCTATGTTGTTTAGGGGATCGACAAAGGGGCACATGGCCATGGTGATGTTTTTAAAGTTCTGGCTATACAGGTTGTCACCATGGAGAATGACGCAGCCTTGGTAAGGTTGGAACATGATGCCAGCCCTGGTGAACTGTATATACCAAAGAAGGAACTTATGGAGATGGTATTCAATAAAGAAATGGCCAGTTCTGCACACATATCGTTTTGGTGCACGTAAGTACATTTTATTTATAAGTTAAGTACGTAATTAATTTTTAAATACTATGATAATTAACATGTTTTTCAAATATATTAGGTATCTGCATCGTATGTTAGTCGATCAGGGTAACCTCGCCCTTTATGGGTTCATTGACCCCATGTTCATTCAGGGTGATGTTCTCCTAGCATCGGAAGACCCGGTCACTACCATACGTGATATACTTGCCCGAGACGATCATCAATTCTATCTTGCGCCTTATCTCAATAAGTAAGTACCGGTTATTTAAGTATAACTATATATGACTTATTCACTAACTGTTCCGCAAATACAGCCGGCATTGGCAACTGTTGCTCTTGTACCCAAGAATGAACGTCGTGGTCTTCTTCTGCTCATTGGGAAATAAGCCGGCGAATCAACTGAAGACGATCACCGAAACCTAAGCATTAAAATACTTTATAATCAGTAATGCATTTGTTTTAATTATCTGAAATCTATTAGATATACTTAAATTAATGTTTTTGTCATGATAGGTCTATTAATGCAACCCACATGTTACGTGGTGAAAGGCGTACTCGGGCTATCAGATGGATTATTCCCAGCGTAAGATATTTATTAGTTCAAATGCATCAAATGCAGTGGGTACAATAATTGATTTCTATTTTATTTAATTCCTCATATTCTAATTGGGTTTCATTTGTACGTTGTCACGTATACAACGTGGGTCATGGGAATGTGGCTACTATGTGATGCAGTGGATGTTGGAAATTATCTCCTCCGGGATCACTGAAAGATGGCACGAGGTAAATGTTAATTGACACAATTAGAATTAATAATATAGATTCGTTATATGTTTTATGTTAGTTTATTACTTAAAAGATATAATCTTTTGTCCAATTAAACTTGCAGATATTCAACAATTCAACTCCATTATCTGATTCTGACATCAACAGCATAAAGAGGCGTTGGGCAACTTTCTTTCTTGAAGTGTACCAACCATAGTTTGTATATATGTAGTTAGTTTAAAAACTTATCATGTACTAGCTATAGTGTACCTTTGACTGATGATATGTATTAGTGCTCAGGTCTGGTTCAATTCTTCTTCTCTCGTGTTTTGATGTAGCCTTGATAAAGTGTTGTTTTCATTCATTCGAAATTAATTAGGCCTGATGCCCTTTGTTTTCAGATTCTGTGCTCACTAGTCATTTGATGAAATGTCAGTATTTTTAACCATATTTGTAAGAGCTGATTGTTTGTGCCAAGAAAATTGAATGAAGTATGTTTTGCTTTTGATATGGTTAAAACTTTGTTGCAATTGTGTCAAAACTGGTTTGGTGTTCTGTTGTTGTTTCTTGTTTGATCAGGGTACTGCTGGTTTGTTAGCTTAAACAAGTTCCTTGAATTGATGGTTATGAATTAGTAAGTGCTCTTACTTTACCAATTAGTTTGCCTTGCCCATTTGTTATCTAACTCATGTGATGCCTAAATCACGTGTGGTTAATGGCCTGCTGTTTCTTGTCATCGAATGAACTATAAAAAATTGTGTCTTCCAATTGTATGTGGCTGCTTGTTATCATTTTCTACTGGTTTGGTGCAATAACTACATTATGTTTACCCCAAAATTTACAGTATGTTATTCTGGTATTGATCTGCATTACTGAAACAGGGGAAATGAATGATTGAAATGTAAATAACAGATTAAAAAAAATGAGATTTTACACATCGGTTCTTCAAAAACCGATGTGTAAATTTCACTTACACATCGGTTTTAATAAAAACCGATGTGTAAATTTCACTTTACACATCGGTTCTTATTAAAACCGATGTGGAAAGTGAAATTTCCACATCGGTTTTAGGCAAAACTGATGTAGAAAGTTAAATTTCCAACTGCTTATCAATTGACAAATTATTTTTCCACATCGGTTAAAAGAAAACCGCTGTTTAAAATATACTTTACACATCGGTTTTATAACCGATGTGTAAAGTGGCAATAAACCATATCGGTCGTTTCCACATCAGTTTGAAAACCGATGTGGAAAGCCAAAAATAACCGACGTGGAATCCCTTTTCTGCACTAGTGGAAATGTGACTGTGGCTGACATAATGAATCTGAGACAACTAGTGGATGAACCAGTGACTGAGTATCTGGAAAGATTCAGGAAATTAAGGAGCAAACGTACTGTGCAACTTCCTGAGACTGAATATTCTTCACTGGTCATTAGCAATATGCATCCTCAGCTTCGGGAGAAGCTGGTAGGGCATGATTGCACTGATCTAAGTCAGTTAGCTTCCAGGGCCTCTAGAATTGAGCAATATATCCTGGAAAAGGAAAGGAGATCTAACAGGAACAGAGGCCCTCACCTTATCAATGTGATTGATGTTGATGATGCAGACTATCCATTAGATGACTCAGCCGAGCAATCAGCAGACATCATGGCTGCTAAAATATTGAGGGGAAAACCATATTCTTACCCAGCTTTGAGACCCCTTAAAGGGAAGGAACTGCAAACTTCTGAGAGCAAAGTGGAATACTCTTCTGATATTTCCAAGGCAAACAAAATATTTGATCACCTCGTGAAGGACCAGCCGATTAAATTGAACGAAGGACATCAAATTCCCCCAACTGAAGAATTGAGGGGGGAAAATATTGTAAGTGGCACAATTCTTATACCAACTGTATAGTATTCAGAAAGGCTATACAAAAAGCCATGAAGGAAGGAAGGTTTAAACTAGCATAAAAAGAGATGACTGTCATTACAAATCCATTCCCTTCGGAAGGGGTTAATATGGTTTCCTTCTCGGGAGAGACAGTATCTGGCTCACCATCTAAAAGATGGAAACAACCGATACGCCGCTAATGGAGACAAAGGGGAGTGTTTGATGAGCCAGATGGGGCTGGGATAGCTCTAGCTGTGTCTGATCAGTCTAAAATGATAGATCAAAAACCATCTGTGGTCGACAGACTAAAGAGACCCCAGATGGATAAGAAGGAGGAGGGAAAGAAAGATGCACCGGCTGAGTGCAATAGGCCCACGATGTTCAGCAGGTTGGAGAAGAGTCAGCCTAGTAGACAGGTTGGAGCCAAGCTACATCGGACAGACTGTGAGGTGTATAGAGCCCCAAATGGGAAGACCATTCTGGTCCCTAGGGACAAAGAGAACGAGGAAATGCCTGGGGTGTTTGACAGATTAGATTTCTCAGGTGTGAGCAGGGATTTTGAAAGAAAAAGGAATCATGCACTCAAGTCTGGGGAAACAACAAAAGAGGCTCCGAGAGGAAACGTAAGAATAATTTTGCCGATATGAATGATAAGATTTCGGCTAATGACAGGCTACCTATAATGGACGAGGCTCCTGTACCAGATAAAGGTAAGAGAGTAGCTCGTTTCGATGTGGAAAAAGGCATGACCACACTGAAGATTACTGTAAAGAATGAGGAATCAATAAGACCCCAGCGTATGGTCAAACCACCATCTAAGGTGGAAAAGGAAGACTGGTTCATCAACAAGTATACAAAAGGGAAACATCCTATGGAAAAGGGACCAGTAGTGATGACCAGAAAGCAGAAAAGAAGGTCTCAAAGGAATAAATCACTACAAACAATGAAGTAGAACTTGGCCATGCTAGCCGAGGTTAAAAGGATTAATCATGCTGAGATCAAATCTCCTTGGGTGGTCGAGATCTTAGAGGCCGCTTTTGGGTAATCGAAAGGAGGAACGGCTACTCTAGAGGAAAAGCAGGATCTAGTGCAGTCAAAAAACCTGGATTGTTTGGGAAAGGAAGAACAAGAGTTCCAAGAGATGATTAACGAGTTGGAGACAGCCGAATTGGAGGAAGGGCCAATGATCACAGCGGAAGAGCAGGTCCCTCTAACAATGAAGGAAATGGAGGAGGAACTAGGAACAGATCTTCAATTGGGAGATTCTGTATTGGATTCCATATTGGGAGATGACATAGACCAACTTTCGGCTAATACCAACATGGTAGGACTAATTCCTAGTGAGTTCTTGGCTCGACAGAAGAAACCTGAGAAATTGGAAGGTGACTGTTTGCCGAGGAAGTCGAATGGACAGTTTTAACTCCTATTCCAGGAGAGCCCAAGATGAAATTTCCCAAACCAGCAGGGGAGATGACCAAACACTTAAAACCCCTATACATCAGGGCTCAGATTAATGGTAAGACTATTGGCCGAGTCTTGGTGGATGGAGTAGTGTTAAGCATAATCCCTTCAGTCACCATGAAGAAGCTGGGTAGAACTAGGCAATATTTAATTCCTACTAATATGAAGATGACTAATTTCACAGGGGATGCCACAACTGCTTTAGGAATTTTGGTAGCCGATATCACCGTGGGAAGTAAAACCTTGAGCGCTGCCTTCTTTGTGGTAGATTTTAAGACCACTTACTCCATATTACTGGGAAGGGATTGGATTCATTCCATCCAGTGTGTGCCTTCTACTCTATATCAAACGCTAATGTTTTGGGATGGTGACAAGGTAGAATCAGTTGTAGCAGATAAGAATCTTTTCACGGCTGACGTTAATATGGCTGAGGATATATTCTATTAGCCCCAGCTAGAGCCTATAACTATCCCTGAAGGATATGAAGAAGAATCATATGAGTCTTGCAACTTGACAACTGATGGGTTTGCTATCAATATCCAGGCCAATTTACGGACCCTATAGTTGTGTTTAGAAGAATAACAAAACTCAAGTAATCGAGGACCTAAGACATAGGCTGACGTCCTTCTAAGTTGAACAAAGGGTTGGTGCGGCCATGTCTATGGAGTTAGAAGGAATTCAAGAAGAAGAATGTACGGTTGTTATGCCTAGGGGGCATGAATGTGAGGAGAGGTGGGAGTCTCCAATCAACAGGAAGATTCCTACCTTTTCAGCTGAAGATCCATTGTTGGATGTTAACCTAGGAAATGAGCAGGAGCCGGGAATGACAAGAATAAGTGGTTTACTGAGTGAGGAAGAGCGAAATCGACTGGTCAGTCTAGTGAAGAGTTACAAGGATTGTTTCGCATGTGACTACAATGAGATGCCAGGGCTTTCTAGAGAACTGGTAGAACATCGGTTGCTGATTAAAGAGGGATTTAAGCCTCATAAGCAAGCTGAAAGGAGGTTCGACCTAGAAGTAATGCCAAAGTTTAAAAAGGAAATGGAACAGCCACTTAAAGCAGGATTTAATCTTACGGCCAGATATGTTGAATGGCCGTCGAACATTGTTCCTGTATTTAAGAAAAGTGGAAAAGTTAGAATTTGTAGTGATTATAGGAATTTAAATCTTGCCACTCCTAAAGATGAGTATGTAATGCCTATAGCTGACATGCTTGTTGATTCTCTAGTCAAAAATGGCATTTTAACATTAATGGATGGATATTATGGGTATAATCAGATATTTATAGCCAAGGAGGATGTCCATAAGACAGCTTTCAGGTGTCCTGGCACCGTTGGGATATTCAAATGGCTAGTCATGCCATTTGGGTTGAAAAATGCTAGCGCCACGTACCAAAGAGCCACGAATGCTATCTTCCATGAGTTGGTAGGGAAGAACATGGAAGTATATATTGATGATGTCATAGTAAAATCCCGTGACTTTAAACAACACTAAGCCGATTTAGAGCAAGATCTTAAGAAAATGAGGAGTCATAATTTAAAAATGAATCCCGCCGAATGCTCTTTTGGTGTATCGGCTGGAAACTTTTTAGGTTTTCTAGTGCATAAACATAGGATTGAAGTAGACAAAAACAAGGCTAAAGCCATCTTGGACGCAAGACCTCCTCATAATAAAAAGGAATTGCAAAGCCTGATTGGAAAAATCAATTTTCTAAGACGGTTCATTTCAAACTCAGCTGGTAAGCTAAAGGCTTCTTCTCCACTATTAAAGCTAAAAGATGTAGATGAAATGGTGTGGGGAAAAGAGCAACAACTTGCTTTCGAGCAAGTAAAACAATGTTTAGTTAACCCTCCGGTGCTAGTTCCACCAGTATCAGGGAGGACATAAAAATTTTATATATCGACTGCCCCAAAGTCAATCGGTTGCTTGTTAGCACAGGATGATGAGGATGGAAATGGGAGATCCATCTATTATTGTTGATGGTTTGGAAAGTGCACCAAATCGCGACAAGTAATAGAGTGAGAGTAGAGTATCGTTCCCAACGAGGATTGAGATTAAATATCAATGTAGCTTAAGCAATTGATATTTGAACTAATGAATTTCATGTTTATGTAAGACTACAAGAATATTGAATTTAATGTTGTCACAAAAATGAATGAATCAAGTAAAAGTAAATAGTTAAATCAATATAGGTAAAGCGGTTAGGTATCGGAATCCTCCAATTCTTCACTTGACTTAACCTTATTTAATCCTAACTTCAATTCATTCCATACAATTGACATTCAAATCACTAACCTAGATTTATCCCTTAGGTGATAATCCTTTTGTACCAATTAAGAACCCTAATTCCTTAGGTGATTCAAGAATTAGCACAAACAATAACCATGAGATTCATAAGAATGCATTGTAATAGAGTTTTATTCCTAGAATCAACATTCCAATGGTAATCTACTTCAATTCCAATCCAATTAACCAATTTTCCAATTGAGAAATTGAATCTAACATCAATCCAATAGAAGCATTAAGCATAGAAGTAGTTACTCAATTTGAATGAAATTGAATTGAAATCAGAAATCAAAGTCAATTACATCAAATTCTAAATTGAAATCAACCTAACCTGACCTAATTGATCTAGCAACTCATAATAGAAAAGGAAGAGATGAAAGAACTTGAGTAGGAGAGTGTGGAAGACTCCATGGAAGCTCCAAGTCTTGTTCCCAAGCTTGAATCCTCAAGGAAGTGGAGAGAAATTGATGAACCAAAGTGAGGAAATATGAAAAATGAGTCAAATATCCTTCTAACTCTGCTCAAGTGTGAATTTATACAAGTTCTGTGTGTCGCCCATCTCTAAGCGCCCCTGGCCAGCGCAAGGTGCCCTACTGTACGCGAAACAACCTTTTCTGTCTCTCCTGGTGTTGGGTGCCCAAAACACAATGCTGGCCACTGGCTTCTGTCAGCTTGCTGGCACTGAGCGCCCTTATCCTAGTGCTGGGCCCTGGCTGGGCCGCTCTCTGTACTGTCGTTTCCTTTCGTTTTTGTCCGGGCTGAGCGCTCGGTTCCAGAGCTGAGCGCTGGGCTACTATTCCTGCACATTTTCAACATATTTTGAGTGTCTTTTTCACACATCCAATGAATCCAAACTTTATTCATATCAAAGTATGTATTTTCCTATCATTTTTTCTATGATTCCTAAGATTATTTACAAACTCGTTCCTAATTACACTTCCAAACTAACATATTTTGCACATTCATCAAGATATTTTGCATATCTTAGCCGATTAATCAATGATCCTGAAACGAGATATACTCCTATAGAAAATCATTGTTTGTCTCTTTTTAATGCGTGCACTGATGATTGTGTAAAATATGTTTGTTTGAAAGTGTAATTAGGAAAGAATTTGTAAATAATCTTAGAAATCATAGGAAAAGTGATAGAAAAATACATATTTTGATATGAATAAAGTTTGGATTCATTGGATCTTTATTTGTGTGAAAAAGACACTCAAAATATGTTGAAAGTATGCAGGAATAGTAGTCCAGCGCTCCGCTCCGAAACCGAGCGCTCAGGCCAGACATAAACTGAAGAAAACAGCAGGAGCAGGGCATGAACCACCACCCAGCGCTGGTGTTGGGGCGCTTTGTGCCAGGATGCACACAGCAAGGTAGCGCTTAGCGCCAGCCTTGGGCGCTTAGTGCCAAATGCGATCTTTGACAGATTAGAGAGGATCTTTTGCTCATTTTTACAATTTTGCTCACCTTTGTTGATCACTTTCTCTCTGGATTCTTTGGTGGTTCAAGCTTGGAAACAATATTTGGAGCTTCCATGGCTTCCTCCACTTACATCTACTCAAGGTCTTCCTTCTCATCTCTTTCTAATATGAGTTGCTAGATCTTTTAGGTTAGGTTTAGGATGAACTTGATTGAATCTTGATATAATGAAGTTTGATTTGTGATTTCAATGCAATTTCATTCAGTTTGATTAGCCTCTTCTATGCTTAATGCTTTTCTTGGATTGATCAACCTTGAAATGATGATTAGATTCAATTTCACAATTGGAAAATTGGTGATTGAATTGGAAATGAAGTAGATTAATATTGTGATGTTGATTCTTGGAATAGAACTGCAATGCAATACATTCTTGTGAAACCAGTGCTTAATGTTTGTTCTAATCTTGCATCACCTAAGGAATTAGGGTTCTTGATTTGTAACAAAAGGATTATCACCTAAGGAATTAGGGATAAATCTAGATTAGTGATTTGAATGTCAATTTAATGAGTTGGATTAAGATTAAAATTGAACAAAGTTACATGAGGTGAAAATTGAGGGATTCCGATACCTAAGCGCTTTTGCCAATATTGAATTCATTCTTTAATTACTTGTTTCATTCATTTGTGTGATAATTCTAAATACAAGAAAATCATTTACACTTTTATAAACATGAAATTAATTGGTTCAAATATCAATTGCCTAAGCTACGTTGTTACTTGAAACACAATCCTCATTGGGAACGATTCAAGGAGCTCTTAAGGAAGTGTCCTAATCATGGCTTTGATGATATCCAACAAATGCAAATCTTTTGTAATGGGTTGAGGCCATCTACAAAGCTTATGCTAGATGCATCGGTGAGAGGTTCTATGAATTCAAAAACCACGGAAGAATCTTTAAGATTGGTTGAAGCAATGATATCTAATGATTATCTCATGAATCACGATAGAGGAGGCACATCAACAAAAGGGATGATAGAGCTTAACTCTCAAAATACAATTTTGGTTCAAAACAAAATCATCACTAATCAATTGGAGGAAATCACAAAGCAACTAAATACTATGAGTTTAGGGCTAATGCAAGCACAACAAGTAATGAGTTGTGGTTTTTGTGGTGGAGAGCATGATAATGGTAATTGTGAAGCATCTCTAAGTTCTCAAGAGGAAGCAAAGTACATGGGGAATTTTCCAAGACAAGGGTAGAATTTTTACTCAAACTCCTATAATCAAAATTGGAAGAAGAACCCTAGCCTTCGTTGGTCACAAGAAGCTCCACAAGACAACACATCTTCACAACAACCACTACTTCAAAATCAACCACATCGTGATTCCGATGGGAGAATGAACAAGTTGGAGAGCACTCTTGCGCATTTCATCCAAGTCACACAATCTAACTTCAAGAATACCGATGCATCAATCAAGAACCTTGAAGTGCAGATTGGACAACTATCTAAACAAGTTTCAAGTGCTTTAAGTGCAGAATTTTTCTGGTAAGTTAGTAGAGCCGGTTGTTGATCATTACACAAGTCAAAATGCTGAAAATTATGAATTAGGAAAGAAGATGGTTGTGACTAGTGAGAGGGAAGAGAGTTCAAAGAGAAAGGAAGAGTTGGAACCTCAAGATGATAGGAAGGAAAAGAAGTTGAAATTAGTTGATGAAGATTCTATATTGAGGAAGATGACGAGTCAACTTTTGAAAGAAAGGGGCAAGCCACAAGAGAGTCCTTCTTATGTGAAAGTGTCATATCCAATTGGGAAGAAGAGGAAAGAGAAAAAAGAACAATTTGATAGGTTCTTGGATATCTTCAAACAATTGCAAATAAATATTCCTTTTGCCGAAACATTAGAGCGCATGCCATCATATGTAAAGTTCATGAGGGAATGGCTTGCAAAGAAGAGAAAATTTGAACCAAGTGAGGTAGTGACCTTGACTAAAAATTGTAGCTCAATTCTCTAACACAAACTCCCACCTAAGTTGAGGGATCCCGGATCTTTCACTATACCATGTGTCATTGGAGATGTAATAAATGCTAGAGCCCTATGCGACCTTGGAGCAAGTATCAATCTTATGCCATTACCTATGATTAAGAGGCTTGGTATTCATGACATGGAACCAGCCATGATCTCATTGCAACTTGCGGATAGATCAATTAGGAGACCATATGGTTTGGTGGAGGACTTGCTTGTGAAAGTAGGAAAGTTCATATTTCCCATGGATTTCTTTGTCTTGGATATTGAGGAAGATGTGATCATTCCTTTGATTTTTGGAAGACCCTTCTTAGCTACCGCCAGAGCCTTAATAGATGTACCAAAAGGCGAGCTTATATTGAGGGTGAATGAAGAACAAATGGTTGTGAACATGTTTGACAAGGAGCCTATAGACACTTCACCAATTATCGATGCTCAAGTTCATTTTGTGCAAAATCAAGAGGTTCAAGAAATTCACAAAGATGAACATGAGAAGAAAAAGAAGAGCAATGGAAAAAGAAAGAAGAAGAAGAAGAAGTCTCAATGGTCATCTCAATTCCAACCACTTTGGCCAAAAGATTATCATTCATCAAATAAGGGCAATACACCATTGTTTGATATTAAGAACAAAATGCGGAGTGGTGGAAAGAAAAGCACCAACAATGCTCCATTCTTCTCATCATTCAAACCACCTTGAGCATCAAATAATCAGGAGTCAAGCTAGTGATGTTAAAGAAGTGCTACTCGGGAGGCAACCTAAGCATTCTCTTCTTGCATTCTTGTTCTTTTTGTTTCTTTGAAAAACATAGATAGTTCATTGAGTTGATGAGTGGTTCCTTGATGTGTAGGTCATCTAATATAGTGTAATTGCTTTGAATTGTTATGTAGGCACATCTAAGGAAAAAAGGACCAAAGGAAGGGAGAAATGGCACAAGCAAATGGTGAAAATGACCCTCTGTGGGCACCTGGTGCTACTATGAGCACTGAACGAAAACAGAAAGCAGATTCAGCAAAAACTACTACACCTAGGGTGTTGTGCGCAGGTTTCTAGTGCTGAGCGCTAGCTAGTGTAAAAATAAATATTTTTTTTGCACATGCTCATCCAATGTGCAGAAGAAAGGGGGTGCTCTAAACTCTTTACTTTTTAATCCTCCTTAATTGATAGTTAGTTTTAGTTGAATAAATTACCCAAATTTGCATATCTTGCGCAAAAAATTGTATTTTGAGTGGATTCTTGTGTAATTTCTCTGGTGAGCATAGAACTTTTGCTTGGCTGAAATTTCTTACACCATGCATTTTGTGCTTGCCGAGCACATGATTTCATTGAAACAATTGATCCTTGTGAATTGCTTGCACCAATTTTTCACGCTATGATTGATGCAATGTTGGATGTATGGATTTCTCTTGCACAAAATCCTAAACTGTGAGCTTTTGAGCCTTAACACTCTGGCACATAATCCAGATGACTTGATTTCTTTCATGTGTGCTTGTCCATCACTTTCATATTCTCACTTTTTCTTGCCTTGATGCTTGTCATTGTTGCAATGTTCTTGCATATGCATATATGATTGAGGCACCATTTCTTTGCTTAAGCTCAGGGCCATAATTGTCATCCTAACATTTACCATTGTTGAGCCCAATTGAGACTTAGCCTATTCTTCTTGGCATAATAGCACATTATAAGCCAAAAGATTGAAAAAACAATTTTGTCCCACTACTTAAGCTTAGAGGAATATTTGAACTTAAGTTTGGGGTTGTTCTCTTGCTTTGGGACAAGCAAGCAAATTAAGTTTGGGGTGTGAGTAGGTCACTAAAGATGTCTACTAAGAAAAAAAAATTGAAAAAAACAAAGTGTGAAAGAAAGACAAAGAAAAAGAAAAATAGAAAAAGCCAAAAAGAGGAAAATAAACAAAGAAAATATACAAAAGTGAGAAAAAGGCAAAAGAGAAAGAAAAGAAAATGAAACTAGAAGCAACAAAAGAAAAAGAGAAAAAAGAGAGTTGTAAATAAAAAAAAAAGGGAAATAGCACATATTGTGTGCTTGTGAACAAGCTAAGCAAGGGAAATTCCAAGAGTCCATATTCCTTGAAGCCAAAGTAGTCTAGCCTATATACTTGATGTTATCCACCCCCACCTTAGCCCCATTACATCCAAATAAAAGACCTCATGATATGTGTTACATTGACATTTGTGATGTGTGTTCTTAGCATCTTGTCAAGATTAGGATTGGGGAATACATTTTGATTGGAATTGAGAGCAAATATCACCAAGTGAGGATGGGTGAAAGACTAAATAGAGAGGTTGCAAGAGAATATTTTGTGAATTCAATGGAGCTGATTTTGTAGTGTGTTTGATTGTTTTAAAGCATAAAGCTTGTGATCAATTGGAATTGATAAATGATTGTGTGATACTTGTGCATTTTGCAAAAGTGTTAAGGAATTCAAGTTTTACATGAGTAATGTGCTTCACAAGGGAATTGAACATGAATGTGCAAAATATGTTAGTTTGGAACTGTAATTAGGAAAGAATTTGTAAATAGTCTTAGAAATCATATGAAAAGTGATAGGAAAATACATACTTTGATATGAATAAAGTTTGGATTCATTGGATCTTTATTTGTGTGAAAAAGACACTCAAAATATATTGAAAGAATGCAGGAATAGTAGTCCAGTGCTCAACTCTAGAACCTAGCGCTCAGCCCGGACAGAAACGGAAGAAAACAGCAGAAGCAGGGCATGAACCAGTGCCCAATGATGGTGTTGGGGCACTCCGCGCCAGGATGCACACAGCAAGGTAGCGCTCAGCGCTAGAAGGGGACAGAAGCTCGGTTTCACAGTATCAGTCCAGCGCCCAGCACTGGCCGGGGGCACTCAGCGCTGGGCGACTCGTAGAAACTCTATAAATGTGATCTTTGACAGATTAGAGAGGATATTTTACTCATTTTTAGATTTTTCTCACCTTTGTCCATCACTTTCTCTCTGGATTCTTTGGAGGTTCAAGCTTGGGAACAAGATTTGAGCTTCCATGGCTTCCTCCACTTACATCTACTCAAGTTATTCCTTCTCATCTCTTTCTATTATGAGTTGCTAGATCTTTTAGGTTAGGTTTAGGATGAACTTGATTGAATCTTGATATAATGAAGTTTGATTTGTGATTTCAATGCAATTTCGTACAGTTTGATTAGTCTCTTCTATGCTTAATGCTTTTATTGGATTGATCAACCTTGAAATGATGATTAGATTCAATTTCACAATTGGAAAATTGGTGATTGAATTGGAAATGAAGTAGATTAATATTGTGATGTTGATTCTAGGAATAGAACTGCAATGCAATACATTCTTGTGAATCCAATGCTTAATGTTTGTTCTAATATTGCATCACCTAAGGAATTAGGGTTCTTGATTTGTAACAAAAGGATTATCACCTAAGGAATTAGGGATAAATCTAGATTAGTGATTTGAATGTCAATTGAGTGAGTTCGATTGAGATTAAAATTGAACAAAGTTATATGAGGTGAAAATTGAAGGATTTCGATACCTAACCGCTTTTGCCTATATTGAATTCATTCTTTAATTACTTGTTTCATTCATTTGTGTGATAATTCTAAATACAAGAAACTCATTTACTCTTTTATAAACATAAAATTCATTGGTTCAAATACCAATTGCCTAAGCTACGTTGTTACTTGAAACACAATCCTCGTTGGGAACGATACTCTACTCTCACTTCATTACTTGTACGATTTGGTACTTTTGCTAAACCAACAACATGCACCAAGTTGGAATATTTCCTCTTGCCGAGAGAGGTCCAGGTAGTATGTAAGATAGACATCTTAATGTACTTGCTACACAGGCCCGTCTTGCAAGGACGTCTGATGAAGTGGGCCATCAAGCTAAGTGCTTACACATTGAAATATGTGCCTCTCAAGGCAGTAAAGACACTCATTTATTACCGCTGCCACTGATTACTCTACTAAGTGGGTGGAAGCCCAGCCGATGGTTAATGTTATCGAAGTCGATGTTATCAGGTTTATCAAAAATCAAATTATCTACCAGTATGGCTTCCTAGAAACCATTACAACAGGTCAGGGTACAATGTTCACAGGCGAAAAGATGGTCACTTTTGCACAAGATTATTGGATCAAGCTGGTCCAGTCTTCACCTTATTATGCACAGGTAAATGGGCAAGCTGAGGCTACGAACAAAATACTGATCAGTTTGATTAAGAATACTATAGAAGGCAAACCTAAAAGATGGCATGAAGCTTTAGCCGAAGTACTATGGGCTTATAGAAACTCTAAGTCTACCGCGATGGGATTTACCCCTTATCAGCTGACTTATGGTCAGGATGTTATGTTACCATTAGAGATTAATGTAAAATCGCTAAGGGTAGCCAAACAACATTGCTTAATCATGGATGAGTACCAGCAAGCCATGCTCATGGAGCTAGAATCGACTGATGAGGATAAGTTAATGGCCTTAGAAAATATTCAGAGGAATAAAGAGAAAGTGATCAGAGAATACAACAAACATATTAAAGTTAAAAGGTTTGTTCAAGGGGACTTGGTTTGGAAAGCCATTTTACCGTTAGGAGCCAAAGATCTTAAATTAGGAAAATGGTCACCAAATTGGGAAGGACCTTATATAGTTAGTCAAGTTATGATTAATGGAGCCTATCGACTAGTTAACATGCATGGTGAAGAAATGGCAAGAAGCATAAACGACAGATATCTAAAGAATTACTATTCATCAGTCTGGGACGAGTAACCAGAAAAAGTTGTTCAAAATATTGACGGTTACAGGCCAACCGTCCAGCTGATTATACGAAAATTAGAAAAACAAAAAGTTCTAGGTTTATGGCTCCGCAGAGGGGGAAGTGACAGTTGCGGCTTCAGAGGTAGAGACATCACCAGCTGAAGTAACAGTTGGAGTAGGCTGGCATACTATAGCATTGGCAGCCGGTGGATCTTCATTCTTTTCAAGCTCGGGGGAAAGGGAGGCTTCCTGTTGGGACTGAGTAATTATTGTCCTAGCCGAAGAGGAGGCGTTACCTTTTTTCAGATCAGCTAATAGTGCCCTCAATCCGATCCAGGATTCATTAGCTAATAGAAGTCCCTTCTCTCCAATAAATAGATCTTTCCCTAGAGCTTCTTTCTGATGCAACATGATGGTGGTTTCCTTGTCCAAATAAGAGGATTGATGATACAACTGGAGTCTAATCCATGAACTCGCAGAAATTTTGCCATTTAAAGTATCAAGTTGGGGCTCGAGGTCAGCAATTTCTGCTTGGATCCTGGCTAATTCTGCTTTCAATGCTGTCAACCGAGTAGACATCCTGAGCTGGTCCGCCATGTGTTGCTGGCGTTCGGTTTCCACCTTTTGGAAGTACAACTGGAACTGAGTTTCTTGTCCTTGAAGCACGGCTAGCCTTGGCAAATCTTTTTCGGCAGCCGATTTGTATTCAGAGTACACTTTGTAATTGAAGGAAATATCCCCAATTTGAATGGCCATTCAGTTGTAAGCATCCCTTTGAGAGAGTGATGTTGGGAGCCCTGGAAAGCTCCAGTAAAGAAAGACGAAGGTCAGAAATCGCATCAGGATTAGTAGGAATATCTTGGCCCAGGATCCCTTCAATGAAGATAAAATATTGGTCGGTTGAGGAAGAAATAGGTGCCATGACATCTTGAGGAATTGGTGAAGAAAAATAGGAGGCAAGTACATCATCTGGGATGGACTCAGGATGAGCTGATGTATTTGCAGCTAGTTCTTGAGGAATAAGAGAAACATTTTCCTGAAGAATGAAACAGTGTGAGTATCCTTAGAACATTGAAAAAGGGATATAAGAACAATAAGAAGAGAAGATAACCTGAAGGATTTCTTCTCTAACAGGAGAAGGCTTTGGAGTAAAAGCTTCGACAGACAAATGCTCAGGTAGGTTGTCGGCCGATGTAGCAGCAGGAGTAGCTTGGACAAAAGGAACTTCAGTGGATTGGGCAGTCTGAGGGGTTGGAGTCTGTTCAGCAAGCTATATATTAGTTAGCCGATAAAGCAAAGAAAGGTAATATTAAGGAAAATGAGGGATATGCTACAAACCTTTACAATTTTCTTCTTGTTTTGTGATCGTTGTTGGGTAGTAGGAGCAGGTTCCCTGTTGTCGATGCCAGATTGTCGAGTAATTTTCTTTTGTAAAGGGCGTGCCGAACTCCGGGATGGTTCATCTTCTAGGTTTTCCATATCAATAGCAACCTCTTGGGAAGTTCCTAAGAACTAAAATGAGTCAGCA
Organism: Sophora flavescens; assembly: GCA_030762895.1. NCBI lineage: Eukaryota > Viridiplantae > Streptophyta > Magnoliopsida > Fabales > Fabaceae > Sophora > Sophora flavescens. The sequence continues at coordinate 107,336,041 of CM061064.1, read as the reverse complement.
CTAGGCAAATAGAAAGAAGATCTAGAAATACTCAAGGGAAAAGGAACTACCTGATACTAGAGCTTTCCCTCTAGGAGCCCTGATAGAGCTGCTACGCATACGAACGTATAGAGGGCCATGCTTAGCCGCATGACCAGAAATCCACCTTGACACGTAGACAGAACGTGTTGAAGGAAAGATAGCTTCTACCACCGAGGGCCACTAGTTAACAAAAGCAGATGTTTCTCCAGGCAGCCGAGGGAATGCTGAATACTTGAAATAATTCAGCTTCTCCACATTCGCGGCAGTCAGAGCTTCAACGTCCTCAGCAGATAAGGTAGGACGAGCGAAAGGAGTGACTTGTATTCATAAGCAAGGGGATGCTTTGGAACAACACAAATTTTCGAGCAAACATATTGGTGTAATAGAACTCGAATGAGATTTTGTTAAAACGTGCTGCTAGTTTTACCCCACACATTAGATCCCGAGCCACCAAGGCACTGCCCCAGCAAGAGATGATGTTAGCCATGAGCCGAGTGTCTTCTGTTTCTTCCACATGGGTTCGGCTCCACAACACATGGTAAAGCTTGTCTGCCAGGGGAAAAAATTCTTGGGCATGCCTAGGAGATAGGGTGAAGAGATCACCAACAATCTCATAAGCTAGTTGCTTACAAATAGGGGTGGCTTGGAGAATCTTACCGAGAGGTTGATCGGCTGAAGGTGATGGAAGTTACGTATGAGAAAGGGGAATGAATTCCAACAAGTAGAGAGGTATCCAAAGCTAAAGAAACCAGAGAGGTCCTGGGATGTTATCCAATTTCTCACCCGATTCAAGCTTGGTAACAAAGACATATAGGCCTTTGTAAAGAACAGAGAGGAAAAGGGAGCCGAGGGAGAGATTACTACCAGAGGTAATAAGAGAAATGTAGTAGGAATACTCAATAACCACGACTACTGAATTGATGTATAAAAAGAACTTACAGAGCCATAATACCAAGAAGGGTTGATGTTCCGCTTTAGATAGAGTACCTTTGGTTCTAGAATTCACTGCAATAAAATTGGAATAAGGAGCAGTGAGTTCACCAAATTGGATTATCAGGGGGTATCATGAGAGGTGATGAAGGGATGGGACTTCTTCCCCAAAAATAGGGAGCCTAGTATTAAAGGCAACATCCAAAAGGGTTGGGTTCATCGGGGCCAGATGGAAGAAGGAAGCCATTAATAGAAGGGACCCAGAAACCTAAGAAGCTGAACAACAGGTCGGAATTATATGGAATGTATTGCTTCGACATCATGATCATATCATAGATTCCTCATTCCTTCTAGCGTTCACCCCAGGTAGCCAAAACCCTGTTGAGCCAAGTTAGGTATTGGGCGTTTGGGTGAGGCCAAGTACGCATCTTCTTGGGACAACGAGAAATTGAGAACTAAGGAGTGGTAATGGGAAGTGTAAAGTTCTCTGCATAAAGATGCCCTTCCGAAAAGTATTGACCTACCGTAGTGTCAAAGGAACAGGGTTTCAGAGTATGGGAATGCATGGTTCGGATTAGATAAGGAGAAGAGGCATTCGGTTCGACATGGGCAGGAGAGGATGAAGCACTTGGAAGGGTTAACGAAGGTGAGGAAGTGGAGTCATGATCTCCATAGGAGTTAGTTTTATTTTGGGAATCGGAAGCAGAAGACATTTTTGGGGAAGTTAAAAGGTTTCTGGAAATCACAAAAGCAAGAGGTTGAAGATGATATCATGAAGGAATGAGGTTCGACTGATTTAAAGGAGAATGGTAAAATGGATAGATGTTTTGAGGGAATTAACAGATATAATCCTTTAGCTGAAAAACAACCGTTGTAAATCTTGGAAGATTGGCTGAATCCCTGGAAGAACGGCCAGAAAGATTAAATGCTAAGTGTTTAAGATGCGGAGCTCAAGGATAGTAGGGAAGTTACTTACATCATTCCAGCTTCAAATACATTCAGCTGAAAGATTTAAGGGGGCAATTGTTATCCCTACCTTTAAAATTAATTTGGCCCAATGGCCGAGCCAACGACTAACTAGGAAATTGTTAGCCGAAGAAGGAAATAGTCGATGGAGAAGAGAGCACATTCAGCTAAGGAATGGGTTGGGCCTTGTTGATGGGCCAGGCTTGAAAGATAGAGTAGACTGAAGCTTAGTGGGTTGCTAGTTGTTGGAAGGAGTTAAAGGATTGAGAAACGCGTAAGTGTGGAGATCACAAAGCTGTTGCCAACGGATGCCACAAAACATGCCGAGAAAATAGGAGTTGAGCTGTTGAGGTGTAGTCGTTGTCGTTGTAGCGGTTGAGAAACGTGGGCAGCTGAGTTGGCGATAGTTGCATGTATTTAGGAGGCATAGCCAATTAGAAAAAGGATTATAGATGATTAGGCTTAGCCTATAAATACCTATTGCACTTATTGTAAAAACACACGACAACACCCAATACAAATTTTTAAGCTTTGCTTACTTACACTTGCCTTTACTTTCAGCTTACTTTCAGCTTTTCTTTAGTCTTGCTTTAGCTATTGAAATTTACTTCATGCCAGCTTACATCCAAGTCGATTAAGTCATTTTTCTTTAGTTCTTACCCTTTTCTTGTTCACCTTGTTACCAACACTTTTTTTAGTGAGTTTGGGAACCCTTTGCTAGAAGTTAGATTTTACTTCTAGTTCAAATCACCTAACCCTTATTAAAATCCGTACATGTTCCTCGGCTGAATTTCCATTCGGCTGATTAGCTAATTTACACATAAAACATTTAGTAAGAGATTTATGAAGGATTTTATTATAAGGTTATATTTATGATAATTTATGTTTATGAGACGCCCTGTTTTGAAGCTAAGACGTTATGAAAGGATTGTATGGTTTAGTACTTAATATTTATAAGGTATTATTTTATTAAAATATTGGTTGTAAATTATTTTAGAAATTTCCTACGAATGGGTAAATAGTCATGAATAATTACCTATTTTAATGTAATATCGTTACACGTTATAAAAATGATTGAGTTTTGACACTAGCCCCAAGTATGATAATGAACCTGAATTTGCCATGAATGATTTTTCTAAAGGAATTATAGATAAAAAAAATCTTATGTTGAAGCCCCTCAACAAAATAGGGTGGTCGAACGCAAACATCAGCACATATTGAACGTGGCTAAAGCCTTATTTTTCCAGGCTCATATCCCAACCAAACTTTGGAACTTTTTTGTACAACATGCAGTTCACATTATTAACATACTTCCTAGCCCTTTTTTTTAACATAAATGTCCTTATGAGCTCCTATACAATGAAGCACCCAATCTGGTCCACCTTAAGGTATTCGAATGCTTAAGCTATGCCTCTACCTTGGAAGCTCATACTCATAGGACCAAATTTCAACCAAGAGCTTGCAAGGCTGTCTTTTTAGGCTAGAAAGAGGGCACTAAAGGTTACATACTCTATGACCTTTCCTCCCACGAACTATTCATCTCCAAAAATGTCTTTCTCCACCCGACACCTCGCCTCCCTCTATCTCTTATCCTAACCTCCCTTATGATTCCACACCTTCACCTTCTATACCTTCTGCACCTCAATAGGGGCGACCCTCAGGTAAAGATGGGAAAGCAGCAACTGTAGGCCTCCCAAAAAATTTCTACTTTTGCAAGTACTTTAGTCTCAAAAAAGTCTCAAACTCTATATATATCTTGTTTGTATTTGTTTTGTTATCTACAAGTGTGTTTGTATGTAGATACACAACAAATATTTACATCAATTAGTGATAGATGCATATGCATATCATGCATATCGTTGGTTATCCTTGTGGGTAGTCACAACAACTGTTTGAGCGATTACTAATATGAGGTTGATGGTTGTGAATGACTACAATGATAGTTAGACAGTTGTCACAAGGGAGTCGTATGAATAGCTGAAAAAGCCGTTTGAGTAGCTGTGATATGAGGTCGGATCATACTTGTACATAACTTCAATAGTCGTTTGAGTGGTTATTGCACAAAGGAGGTGACTGTGTCGACTGCAACAGCCGTTTGAAATGTTGTCACGGTGGAGCCGTGTGAACAGGTTCAGCAGATGTTTGAGCAATTGCCACACGAGGTTGAGGTGGACTATCCGGAGCGACCAAGTTAGCGGAACTTAGAGGTGGAGCGACACGGGTTCTTTCTCATCATTGGAGAAGTTCTCGAGTTTCTTATAGTGGAGGGGTTGGGGAAGGAAGTGCTTCCTCACGTACTCTCTTGGTAATGTAGGATCCAATAGCCCAACCCCCGACTTACATTGTTGTAGAATTGGTCAATCATGCATGTAAGACCAGTTGTGCACATAGAATAAGTAATTATCCTAGTTGATGAGTTTTTGAGGTTGGTTGTTATGACGATAATCCTAAGAGATGGTTGTGACTGTTAACGTGCTTGTTAATATGATATTCTATATTGTTTCTTGTTTCATGATAATTGTAGAGTTTCTTACCTCATGTACGTATCTGTTCTCTATTCTTTATATGATGGTCCTGATCGGGGCTCAAAGGAGGAAGTGAGTCATCAGCTGGTGAAGACACCGAGAAGGTTAGAAGTGATCGAGGTGAGAGTCATTTTTCACTGTGACAAAGACGTTGATATATCGTGATTGAAGAGACATCCGAGGATGTTGTTAAGCCTTTTACTATTTATACCACAGCCAGTGGAGTGTGTGTTATTACATCTTTTATGCTGTCGCTTCCTTAGTAACTCTGATGTTGTATATGAATATATGTTTTAAATGTTTTAATTTTTTGCTGCAATTATATGTAATTGCAATGTGTTAAGTTCCATGTGACACTCGAAAGGGTGTTAGATAGGAATCATAAACTATTTGGTTATATTTCTTCTTCGCCTACTCTTAATTAAAAATTTTAATATTAAATATTTCGACCTGAACTCCTAGAACTCTACCATGGCCTATAGATCGTAAGTTATTTGGTCCTTTCTTCTGCACATATCCTTACTCTATTGAATGTCTTCTTTTGCATCGACTCATACCGGCATGAATGGCTCTGCACACACAATAAAACCACATTGTATCTTTTATATGTTGTTATCCTTAATGATCTGATCCCATAACTTTTATTTTAGGATTCATATTGGTGAAAGTAGTCGACCTTGTATATTTAATTTGGAGAAAGCTTTCAATAAGATGGAAACTATGTTATTAATTAAAAAACTAACTTTTTTATGTGAAAATATTTTATTGCAATATATTATTTGTTATATGACTTTGTATAGTATTAATTTAGCTAAGAATTTTTATTTCTTCAATATATTTTTATTTTTTCCTTTTTTTGAAAAATATAAATAATCTTATTTAGTAGGCAATAATGGCTTATTCGATGATTTATAAAACTTTTTACTACCCGAAATGCATATATTAATTAATATACAATTAACGATTGAATTTAGCTACTATTTGATAAAGAAAGGGAAAGAGGCCACACTCCCTAATACGATAAATTGATAAGGATTTAATAATAGATTTTAATAAATGCATGAATGTTTCACACCTTTTCAATATATGACATATATGGTAAGCAAAATTAAGCTATTATAGAAAAGATTTGAATATATTGAATTCAATGTTGTCAACCAAATACATTTGAATGTTATATTTTATTAAATATTTAGAATAAATTAAAATTATTTAATTTTTAATAATTAAAAAAATTTAATATGAGATAGTGTAATAAAGAAAAAAAACTTATTATGAGATATTAAATACCTTCAACCTTTGAGGAAATCTTATAACAAATAACAAGTGCTACTCATTTGACTATGTTTGAATTGATATAAAAGAATCAAATGAAGAGGAATAAAATAGAATGATACTAGATTATAAGTCTTGGATAGTTTGAAGTAAAATAGTCATTCGATTTGTGGGGTATAGGATTAAATAATATAGAAGCAACTTATTATCTAAACAATGGTATAACCACTTCATTTCATTCCACTCGAATCCACTTTATTGCATTCCATCACTTTTTATTTTATAGTAATGCTATTTGATATAAACCAATCTCTGCACAAATTTGGAAGAATGATGTTTAGCCAATCCAGTATTACAGTGCTGGTTAATAAATTGAAAGAGAAATTAAAATTGGGAGAGAACAGGCACATGTGCAGTACGAAATTGCCTTCATACTTTCTAGCATTTATGTTTATTTTATTCTACACTATATCAAAAAGTGTTAGCCGCCTTTACCCTGCAAGATTTTATAGACGTTTCAAATCTCTCACATCATCATCAGGAAACGCCAATAAACCTATTTAGCTTTGAAGACAAGAATCACGAAGATCACCCTGCTAGTCTAGCCAAACCAAATAAATTAATAAAAAAATTAAATTCAAAAAGAAAGGGCATAAGGGTTCACGAGATTAACATCTACACCACGCTAAATGCCAAAATGCCAACTCATCAAGTAAGATCTCACCACCCAATGTACGAAACTATCAGCTAACGTTCCACGTGACAAACGTTCATTGCCTGACTAACACTCCATTTCCAGTCACACCCCTAAACATAAAATCCCACAGTCTGAAAAATCAAGTCCTTCACTCACTTGCTTTGCTTCTGCTTCTCTTTTCTCACTCTCTTAACAGTCAACTTCATACTCCGCTGTCGTTATTTTCAAACCCTTCATTTCTTGTGAACATTCATTTTGCTGCTAGGTTTTTGCTTTGACCAAAAGCAATGTCATCACAGAAGCAGCTTCCAAATGAGGTTCCAGAGAAGGATTTGCTTACAAGCAAAGGAAACAACAATGAACAACAAGAAGTTGAAGTCGGTGAGTGTCGTTTTCTTGTGAATTTTTTCGATATGACTCAGTTAATTTCTTCCTCCATTTTCATACGAATTTCTATCATTTTTTTATAGAAGCCGATCGAAGCAATTCTTCGAACAACAAGGACAAAAATGAGTACGTTTAGCTGAATCGTTGTTTCACATTTTTACTATCGTTTACTTTATAATTTGTCAATTTTTCTTTGTTCATTTTTAACCCATTATGTTACTACTTGAATTTTCAATGTGGATTTCGATTCTCTGTATGCATGCTTTGATTTATGTTGCAAGTTTTTGTATCTCGTATATCAGAGTCATTGGAATGTTTTGTTGTGGTTTTCATCAATTTATTGTGTGATGAGTTGCCTCTTTTTTCTGGTGTTGAATGGTTGAGCCCTACTTTTTGGGACTGTTGGTGAAGTACATATTGAATCCTTTTACATGGTCTCAAAACTTGATTGAGGTTGCTGGGGATGGTATATATCTTTTTGTGCCAATTGTTGTTGAGTCCTTTTTTGAAATAGAGTAGAAATAAGATAGAAAATATCTTATAGACAATAACAGTTTGGGATCAGAGCATACAACACAAATAATGAACTTTACTCCACTCCGAGAAAAATGTAATGTGGAAGTGTTTCAGTGATTCTCATCTTTTGTATTGTGATTACATCATGGCCCTATGTGAAAAAGAAGCATTTTCGTGAATCTAAAATAATTTTCTTTGCTTACACAAAATAATGTAAAACCTTCTTCAATGTAAATGTTATTTTCCACCGCCACATACTTGTTATGTGAGAAGAATTTTTACTTGCGTTAGAAGTTACATCAAATTTGGTGCTAAGGAACTTTTGGCTTAGTCATTTATTCACAATAGAATGTAACCACATTTTTATGAGCTTCCTATCTTGCTAAGCATAGAATCTGAAAAACTCTTGTGCAAGTATGCATATCTCAGAGGTTAGCAAAATGTTCTGAAAATTATTTTCATACCATTCTTTTACATGATCCCTTTCTTCATTTCTAGACTAGTAATTATTTTTCGAATCAGTTAAGTAAGGTGGACTGTATTTACTCGAAGGATTACCTCTCCTTTAGCGTAATGCATTTACCTAGAGTAAGGATTTAAGGATTTGGCATTTGATAATGTTCTATTTGCATTGAACATTAAGTTCTATGAATTACTAATACCTTTTTATCCATGTTTGTTTACAGATACGTCTCTGTTGACTTGTCAGATGTATTCAAAGATGTTCAATGTCCTATCTGCCTAGGTGCGTAATTTGTAGAAGCTATAGGTTGCTTATATACAACATATTCTCTGCTAAAAATGTGAAATTGATCGAAAAGCATGCTTTACTTGAAGTGTTTATAGTTTTAGTGAAAATTTTGTTTTTATAATGTAGGCGAAAGATTCGTTTAGAATGATTTTTACTTGGTATGATAATTGTTATAGTTCTAGGAATGCGAAGATAATCACTTTAAAGTTAGACATTCATAAGGTCAGTCATGCCAAAGTCTACAAAATTTGCTTTGACATCAATATTTGTCAGGCATTTACTCATTACATTATACGGGGAAGTTAGGATAGATCTTACTTCAAATTATAGTTGTACTAATTATTTCTTTGGATTTGCATCACATTCAATTGGTTCATTAAACTAGGACAATCGTTAACCAGCATGTAGATCCAGATCGTTAACGTATTTATAATTTTTAGAGTATGTGTATAAAAGACATGATTCATGTAATATTGGATTAAAAGGTTTATTTTTGTTCCTTTACCAAAATGAAAATGATCTTTGACTTTAGATAACGGAAAAATAAAACATCTGAGTTGTGATTATTTATCCAAACAACTGTATTTACTCGAATAATTACAAATTACCAAATTGTTGGACATGTTTTATGTTGGTTGATGCGTAAGCATATTTATGCATCTAAGCTAATTGTTTTTTTAGAGATTGAGAGAGAGAGAGAGAATCGTGTATAGGAATTATCTCATGACTTAAATGAAATCTAGAATAAGATACAGATCTATAACCCATTTATAATTGTACCGTCCATGAAATTAAGCCATCGATAAGCTTGAACCCTCATGCAGAGAATATGTATACTTGTATATGGGGACAGAGGCAGATTTGGATGATGACGGTCAATTATAAAAATATAAGTTCATCCTCCAATTGGTTCATTAAACTAGGACAATCGTTAACCAGCATGTAGATCCAGATCGTTAACGTATTTATAATTTTTAGAGTATGTGTATAAAAGACATGATTCATGTAATATTGGATTAAAAGGTTTATTTTTGCTCCTTTACCAAAATGAAAATGATCTTTGACTTTAGATAACGGAAAAATAAAACATCTGAGTTGTGATTATTTATCCAAACAACTGTATTTACTCGAATAATTACAAATTACCAAATTGTTGGACATGTTTTATGTTGGTTGATGCGTAAGCATATTTATGCATCTAAGCTAATTGTTTTTTTAGAGATTGAGAGAGAGAGAGAGAATCGTGTATAGGAATTATCTCATGACTTAAATGAAATCTAGAATAAGATACAGATCTATGACCCATTTATAATTGTACCGTCCATGAAATTAAGCCATCGATAAGCTTGAACCCTCATGCAGAGAATATGTATACTTGTATATGGGGACAGAGCCAGATTTGGATGATGACGGTCAATTATAAAAATATAAGTTCATCCTCCAATTTCATATAAAATATTCATAATCATAAATATATGTTACAAAATTTTAATTAATTAGTAATCTATCAAAACAAAGAACGTCTTCCCTCCATGTCATGAAAAATCATCTATCGTTCAATCTATACTACACTTTTCAGAAATATTCTTTTCAATGTATACTAGCTAGCAGCCCGTCAGTCAAATATTCAGCTTCCATCTTGTTGCGAAGTGTAGTCTTGACTATATTTATAGCTGAAAAAGATCGCTCGATAGTAGCAATAGAAACTAGGAAATGTGAGAATAACAGTTACCACTCTATACACAAGAGGATAGACGTCCGCTTTTCTAGTTTATACCAACCAATGGCATATAATTAGTAGTTATAGATTATTAATTAGTATTTTTAGATTTATTTTAAAAAATAAAATAGGGGGCCCTCCCTCTATTTGTTCCTGCTTGTATATCAAGAAGTTGACAACCAATTTCTTACATATTTATCCCCACATGAACTATTCATTTGTTGATATTGTTGAGGAAAAACAATCAATAGGTTAAGATTTTTATCGTCCATAACAGTTAACCTTTTTAGTTTTAACCCACATACAAATAATATGTATAATTGTATAGTGTCAAGCTGACAGCTAATCTCTTACATATTTATTTTCCCCTATTTGAATATTTTGGATTTTGTTGTTATGTCTGTTCATGCACTAGATTTTGTTGACTTCTTTTTACATATATGTTGGTTGCAGCTTCATAATCATTTTAAATTTATTTCCTAGTTATCATATTATGTAGAGAAAATAATTGATTACATTATATGTGTAGGAATTATTCGAAAACCAAGAATTATAACGGAATGTATGCATCGATTTTGCAAAGACTGCATAGACAAATATATGCAACTGGGGTTTGCCCTCAAACTTTCACTATCTACATTATTATCTCACTGATTTATCGTTTGGTTGGTCATGGTTTATTTGTTGCAATATTTGCCATTTTTCTGAAAAGTCTGGACTTGTTTTAATGCAGTAAAAAGAAATGTCCTGCTTGCGGCGCGCACTTTGCAAGTCTATCCTTATTGATTGACAACCCTAGCTATGATGTTTTGATTACTGCATCTTGAATTGAAATATGTATTTTATCTCATTAGTGGTGTTATTTCCAGAGCACACATGTGATGATTGTGACAACATAGAGACTTCAGAAGTCCTTGACGCATAAGAGATTTAGATAAATTTCATTTTAATTCATTCTAAGATTACTAGATAATATTGGATTATGTATTATTTAGTAAGAGATTTATGAAGGATTTTATTATGAGATTATATTTATGATATTTTATGTTTTTGAGACGCCCTGTTTTGAGGCTAAGACTTTATGAAAGGATTTTATGGTTTAGTACCTAATATTTATAAGGTATTATTTTATTAAAATGTTGGTTGTAATTTATTTTACAAATTTCCTACGAATGGGTAAATAGTCATGAATAGTTACGTGTTTTAATGTAATAACGTTAGACATTACAAAAATGATTGAGGACACTAGCCCCAGGTATGAAAATGGACCTGAATTTGCAATGCATGATTTTTCTAAGGGCATTATAGATAAAAAACAATATCTTATGTTGAAGCCCCTCAAAAAAATAGGGTGGTCGAACGCAAACATTAGCACATATTGAACGTGGCTAAAGCCTTATTTTTCCAGGCTCATCTCCCAACCAAACTTTGGAACTTTTTTGTACAACACGAAGTTCACATTATTAACAGACTTCCTAGCCCTATTTTTCAACATAAATGTCCTTATGAGCTCCTATTCAATGAAGCACCCAATCTGGTCCACCTTAAGGTATTCGAATGCTTAAGCTATGCCTCTACCTTGGAAGCTCATACTCATAGGACCAAATTTCAATCCAGAGCTAGCAAGGCTGTCTTTTAAGGCTACAAAGAGGGCACTAAAGGTTTCATACTCTATGACCTTTCCTCTGATGAACTATTCATCTCCAAAAATGTCTTTCTCCGCCTGACACCTCGCCTCCCTCTATCTCTTATCCTAACCTCTGATGATTCCACCCCTTCACCTTCTATACCTTCTGCACCTCAATAGGCCCGACCCTCAGGCAAAGCTGGTAAAGCAGCAACTTTAGGCCTCCCAAAAAATTTCTACTTTTGCAAGTACTTTTGCCTCAAAAAAGTCTTAAACTTGTGAACACCCATTTTTGTCCGTCTTCATTTTATTTTATTCTAATTTTGTTATTATGTTATTATATTTCAGGGAGCCTAAAAAATAATAGTGATGAAAGAAAGAAGAAAAAGAAAATAATGAAGAAAGGAGGAAGAAAAGAAGGAGAAAAGAACAATTAGCAAAAGAAGAAATAAGATTGAGTTACTTCTCCTAGCCCATATCTACAAGAAGAAAAAATAAGTGATACTTCAAAAAAATAAAAAATAAAAAATATCCAGCCCAATCCAGAAAAAATACTCACAAAAAGGCCCAAACCCACACCTCCAAAACCGGGTCGTTCTTGACTCGGTTCATGGCCCACGACCTACACATCATTTTTCCCTTCCTCCCTCATTTTAACCTAGCAGCCCCACTCATAACCCTAAAAAACCCCATTTTACATAACAGACAAAACCTCTCTTCCTCCTCCCGCTCTCCAACCGTCCATACACCTCCTCTACCCATTGGTCCTTTTTTTCCCTCATCTCCTCAACTCTCTTAACCGCACCACACTTCCTTCTCTCTTCAAACATGCAACCTTTACATCAAATCACCTCCTTTCCTCTGCTCGCGCCACGTCCAACTGGACACACGCGATCTCTGCTCAGAATCGCCCAAGCTCCGGATTTCGTGGGACCAACCTTGAAGCCGTTGGGTAAAGAGAATCATAAAGCCCTCTCCTCCATCTATAAATTGAGACACGAAGATAGAAAAAGAGAGGAGGGGGGAAAAACGAAAAATCATAGGAGATACGGAGGAAGGATACGAAGACAGAGGGAGAGAGATTTTTATCTGACGTTTTCTTTGTGAAGAAAAAGAGATTGAGTTTGAGGTAGAAATGGAGGGGATCTTCGTTTTTTAAACGAAAATAGGGGAATTTTTGGTTAGGGATTTGAGTTTGTTTTTTCCTCATCTCTGTCGTTAGAGTTAGTATGATATTTACTATATGAGTTCTTATGTTTGTTTCAGAAATGGTGTATCGTAGGGTTCCTATTTCATTGTTTTCCGTCATATGCTGAAATGCATGATACACTGGTAATCTTCATATGGCTATACCGTTACTAAACACTTAAAATGTTTCATTTTTGTTCTATTTTCGTAAAGGCATTGTTCTGTTGATAGTTTTCTTATGCCCCACCCTCATTGTGTCGAGTTCCCCTTTATCGTTAATAGGCAGAAGATGATGCATGTTGTTGTTTGCTATTATCTTTACCGTTAATTTCTAGTCTTCCTTATAAGCTTTTGTTTAGTGTTAACCACCTTTTCCTCATTAATCATGCTGTTCTAAGTTAGACAAATCGTTTTAAGTACCAATCTTATACTTATTTTTATTTAAAAAATTCAGTTTCGTGATAAAATAAAAATTCAAAATGACCACTAGAATAATCCTTTGATTTGCATCCCAAAAAAAAAAACATTTCAATAGTAATGAATCAATGTGATTATTCAATTGATTGGTTTTCAAAATATTTTCATGGGCCTTTATGATTATTTAATTCACCATCCAAAGTTCCTCATGTTAGAAATAAGGCAAAACTATTTTTTTTATATAAAAAAAAGATGTCCACTTAAATCTCCTTCAACCGGTTTGTTCCCTTTTTACAAAACAAAGAAAATTGCCTTTTGATAAATAAATAATTGAACTTGTTTTATTTAGGGATGGCCTATGGACTTGGTTGCCATATTCAATCCCTTAGAATAAAGGTTGTCCTATGGACTTATGTGCCATGTTCAACCTATTTAGGACTTTTCAACATTTAATAAAAAAGGTAGAGTAAAATAAAAAATGAGATCATGAAATAACATGTCTCTTCCTAATTCCTATGTGGCATTTTTATAAATACTTAATTAAATCAATGTTATTTTTGGGTTGCTCTATGACAAATATCATGCTCAATCCTTTAGATTTTGAGGTTGCCCTGTGGACTTACGTGCCATGTTCAACCTCATTTAGGTTTAATAAAAAAATTTCTCAAATACAAAACAGATAAAAAATACAAAATATCTTAAAATTAAAAATAAATTTTCCTTTAAATGATTTTCGGGGTAAAATAAATATTTTCAAAGCTACTAATAATTTACACAACTAATTTTGGGTAACCATTTTTATGGATGTTCTAGGGTGCCGTGGGGTTAAGTCTCCATGCCTTCCCTAGACGTAATCGACTCCCGAACCCAAAGTTTTTTTTAAAGGGTTTTTCTTCTTTCCCGAAATTAAATAAAATTGGTGGCGACTCCATGTTTATTTTCTAAAAGAAAAACAAGTTTTCTTTTTGTTCACCGTTGCGCTGTGATCACGGTCGCGACAGATGGCGACTCCAGTGGGAATACTTTTAAGAGAGTCATGCCCGTAAAAATTAGTTTTGAAAATTTTTTAATAACTTGTAGCTTATTTGTTTTACCTTTTTTTATTGCTATATCTTGCTTTTTTTCTTACAATAATTAAATATTAAAAACAAAAACAAAAAAATGTTTTTATTTTTATTTTTAGTGATGTTAGTTTGGATTGTCCTTTTTGTTTGGGTTTTCCTTTTATTTAAATAAAAATTAGAAAAATTAGTTTTATATACATTTTAACTCATGTTATTTTTGTATATGTTTCACTAACAATGTTTTTGTTTCCTCCTCCTTTCTTTTCCTTTTTCCTATATTTTAACAATAGGGTAGAGGACTTATAACCATTTTATATATACCTATGTTTTTATTTTGCAGGTTTTTCTTGTCTTTTCTTTTTTTTTCTTTTTAAGTGTGACAAGTTTGTATGCCCCCTTCACACACATCACTATCACATATTACGCACACTCTTGGCTCTATACCCAAGCTTGCTCGAAACCCAAGGATTAGGCCATGCTCCGACATTGTCATTTAAGAGGCCTTGTACCTCCCTGATACTTGTCGGTTCACCACTCAGATTGTACATGAGATCATGAAATAGTCATATTGAGAGGGTTTATACCTATTTGTGACTAGATTCATGAATCAGATCCTTATAAGGGCAATCTGGGGACCATGACTTTTAGAGGTCTAGACCCGTCCCAATTTTCACTAATAGAGAAAACCTAGTGGTCGACCTGTTAGAGTCCTAACTTAGGGTGTGTCCATCCTTAGGTTTTACCTGGCTTAGGACAAAAGGGGGCGTACTTTTCTTTTCTCTCTTTATCATCATAAGCATAAATTGTCATGCATGTTCACTGTGAATATTCACAAAACTAGGGGTGCCACATTGCCGCCTCAAACCTGAATGACATATTCGAATATTATTGCACATCTAATAGGCGATATGTCATAATGAAGGTGATGCATTGGCAGCATACCCGTCAGGGTTTTCGACCCCATTGGGTCTCATACAACATGAATCATGCAAGATATATTTTTTTTCACTATACTCATTGGGTCTCAGATCGACCCGCGGTCATTTAGTTGGATATGTCCATGGTACAATGGAGATTCAGTTGTATTCAGTTGTGGAAGTTTTTCAAATGTTCCATGATAGGTCCCAGAGGTTGTGTATCATATTCACCAGCTTTGGTGATGAGTCAGCTCAAGTGGACGCAGGATGCACCCCCCGAAGAGCTGCTTGGTGGGGCATTCTTCCTATACTAAGAAAGTGAAAGCATCAAGAGTCAAACAATAGCAGTAAGGTCAGCATAGAATGATGTTCATATGAAAGGACCTGATGAATTAGGAAGGCGAATGATAGCTCACACAAAAAGATATGAAGTATGGAGAGAAGCGAGAAGAGGTTACCCCCCAAGACCTGCATCCCCTCTCTGTAGTGAAAATAATCCTCTTACCGAAGATCAAATATTGAAAGAAATCGAAATTTTAAAAGCTCAGATGTGGGTTTTGGATGAGAAGAACCAAGCTGCCGAAATAACTATTGGCACGCTCTGAAGCCAAGTGCAGAAGCTAAGTTTATAGATTGAGCATTTGAAAGATGAATGCACCGATGCCTACGAAGCCCCGAGTCGTGCAAAAAGGGCAAGAAAATAAAAAGAAGCAGAAATTCAGGAGCTGATGGTAAAGATAGAATATCAAGAGAAGATGCTTGTCAAACTTCAAAGGAAGAAAAAGGAGCTCAAGACAAATGTAGGGGTTCATGTTGAAACAATACATATACTAGAAGAGAGAGTTGAATCCCTGCAAGAATCCTTGGCCCAAACAGAACTGTACTCTAATCGAGGATGGAATGATGCAGCCAAGTATCGTGAGCTACTAGCGGAGGCCAACATGAGAGAAAATTGGCTCAGAGCCAAAATAAAAGACACTGAAAGAGTTGAAGCTCAATGTCACGCAGAATGGGTAAAGGGATGGAAATTGGTAGTGAAGGATGTAATGAATGAAAAGGAAGCATGGAAAAGAAAATACAAGAATATGATGGATAAGCTCCAATATCACACTTCCCAGCTGGTGGAGCGATTTGAAGAAGCATCATCCACATTCGTATGAACCATATCCTTCAGATACCACCAAAGGTGTCCGAGTTCTTCAATCATTTTGGGAAACTTGCCAAAGGGTTCAGGAAAAAGAAGATGAGACTCTTAATATAGTGCTTTGTGGACCTCGGAGAGAGATGGAAACTATCAATGTATTTCTTTTATTTTGATCAAAGACTCATGATTTGTATCGAAATATTTAAAATGGAATGGAAGTTTTCATCAATGTCTGTCGAGCGTTTTTTTGTTAGATGATATCTATCGAGGAGTGCTTTCTCCCTTAGATACGTCATCAACAATATTTTTACCCTAAAAACAGCATGTTTTTTTGCATAAAAATATGAACGTTGCTAGTACGCGTGTGGTCTATCGAGGAGTGGATTCTCCCTTGGACTTGACACCAACTACATTCAAGCTAGAGGGAACCATACCACTAGATTTGATTGCAGGATGAGTATTCTTGCTATAGGTGTATATGACAGTCTTCCTAAGAGCACTCTTATGATCAAACAAAGGGTGTTAACTTGCACATGCATACACACACACACACACACAAAATTTTAGGTTTACTAATGAGATTCTTGGATGCTTTATAGAATCACGAACTTCTGAGAATCCGGGAACCATTGCACGACCTAGGAAAGGTGACACCAATCAAACCCAAGTTCACAATACCAGATCTTGGACCAGGATGGCTGCCAACATGCCTGAGGAAGGAAGAAACTTAAGCTTTGAAATAGATGAAGTTCTCAATAATTGGCGATCTGAACCATTTGTTGATGTTATTTCCATGAAGTAATTATCTTATTGTACTAAATTTGAACTAATGTTTACTTTGTTTGAGACATGAATGAGAATGTAGCACTTTGTCTGGTGTTTTCCTTTTGGTTCCATCATTTCTTTTCTCTCTCTTTGATTTCTTTACTTTGTTTAAGCTTTTCTTTCATGAATAAGACTCTTGCCTATACTTCTCCTATTCCCGACTTTTTCTTTCAGGAATGCTTCTTCCACTAAAGATTTACCTTAGGAGAGGAACTTTGAAACTCATTTCTTGATTCCCTCGCGGCCGTTGATGAGTACAACCTTGAATCTGATGAAGGAGAAGAAGACATTGAAGAATTCATAAAGATGGTGAAACGGTCATAAGAAGGGATTAGCTCGAATGATGAGGTTGCACAAGTGATCAATATGGGAACCGAGGAAGACAAAAAGGAGTTGAAAATAGTGGATAACCCAGAGCGTGAAGAAATGGTTGCACTATTCAAAGAGTATCTGGACGTTTTTGCATACTACAGAGATATGCCAGGTTTAGATCCTGAGATAGCATCACATAAAATTCCCTTATACCCAGATGTGGCTCCAAAGAAGCAAAAATTAAGGAGGATGCATCCTGAGATGTCGCTGAAGATAAAGGAAGAAATGACGAAGCAGTTAGAGGTTGACTTTCTGGAAGTAGCTAGACACCCGGGATGGGTAGCTAATATTGTTCCAGTACCAAATAAGGATGGAAGGGTCAGAATGTGCGGGGACTACCAAGATCTGAACAAAGCCAGTCCAAAGTATGATTTCCCGCTACCTCATATTGATGTCCTTGTAGACAGTACAGCCAGAAGTCATAGGTTTTCTTTCATGGATGGGTATTCTGGGTACAATCAGATCCTCATGGATGATGATGACAAATAAAAGACAACTTTTATCACTCCTTGGGGAACTTTTTGTTACAAAGTGATGCCTTTTGGGTTGAAGAATACTGGGGCCACTTACCAACGTGCTATGGTAGCATTGTTCCATGATATGATGCATAAGGAGGCAGAGGTATATGTTGATGATATAGTGGCTAAGTCCAAGCAAGAAAAATGCCATGTAGCAATTTTACGAAAGTTGTTCGAGCGGCTAATGAAGTACAAATTGTGGCTCAACCCTGCAAAATGTACTTTTTGTGCATCCGCATGGAATTTACTTGGCTTTGTAGTCAGTAGAGAAGGAATAAAGGTGGACCCTAACAAGGTAAAAGCAATATGTGACATGCCAGCGCCTAAGAACAAGGTAGAAGTAAGGGATTTTCTTGGAAGGTTGAACTACATTGCACGCTTCATTACAAATTTGACTAGCACGTGCGAGCCAATCTTCAAACTCCTCAAAGAATAATCCGGGAAGATGGGATGATAACTGTCAAGAAGCCATTGACAAGATAAAGTCATATTTACTGAATCCCCCAGTATTGGTACAACCTACCCAAGGTCGTCCATTGATACTCTATCTCACTATATTGACAACCTCAATGGGGGCAATGCTGGGACAACATGATGAATCTGGCAGGAAGGAGCAGGCAGTTTACTATATGAGTAAGAAGTTTAATGCCTATGAGGCTCGTTATATGGCAATCGAGAAGACTTGATGTGCGCTAGTGTGGACCTCCAGATGACTCATATAGTATATGTTATATCGCACCACTTGGCTAGTTTCTCGAATGGATCCTTTGAAGTATATCTTCGAAAGTCCTCATTTCTCCTTAAGAGTTTCGAAGTGGCAAGTGATATTGTCAAAATTTGACATCAAATATGTGACTCAGAATTCCATTAAAGGAAGTGTGATTGCTGATCATTTAGCAGAGAATCCTCTTGAGGATGGTAGGCCTGTCAACTCCGAGTTCCCAGATGGAGATATAATGTCCCTCGAGGAAGATGAAGAACATGAAGATGTATGGAAGATGTATTTTGATGGAGCAATCAATATGCATGGCAATGGTATAGGAGCAGTGGTTATCTCACCAAACGGTAAGCAGTACCCGGTGGCCGTAAAGCTGAAATTTGAATGTACGAATAACATTGCAAAATACGAGGCATGTTCTAGTGAATTACAAATGGCACTTGAACTTGGTATAAAGAAGTTGAAAGTCTTCGGGGATTCAGCTATAATCATTAACCAAGTTAATGGTGAAGGGCAAACCAAAGACTCCAAGTTGCTTCCGCATCAGAAATACTTGACTCAGTTGATTGCGAAGTTTAACGAGATTGTTTCTCTCATTTAACTGGAGACAAGAATCAGTTTGCTGATGCTTTAGCCACACTAGCTGCCAGTACCAAGCTGGACATCCATACCAATGTCCAACCCATCCAAGTTAGAGTGTACGATGAACCGGCATACTGTGCCCATGTGGAAGGAGAACCTGATGGTAAGCCTTGGTATCATGATATCAAGAAATATATTCAGAATAAGAAATACCCGGCAGAAGCGAGCGAAGCAAATAGAAAGACCATCTGAATACTGGCTATGGCCTTTTTCTTAAGCAAGGAAGTCCTGCATAAAAGAGGATATGATGGTACCCTACTTAGATGTGTGGATACTCGTGAAGCTAAGTTGATCATGATCGAAGTTCATGAAGGAATCTGTGGGACTCATGCCAATGGCCACATGATGGCTCGGAAAATCTTGAGAAGTGGCTATTATTGGTCTACTACGGAGTCAGATTGTATAGAGCATGTTCGTAAATGCCAAAAATGACAGATGTATGCAGATCGGGTCAATGCACCTCTATTTCCACTACAAAATTTAGCATCCCCATCTCCTTTTTCAATGTGGGGAATAGAAGTCATCGGTCCCATTAATCCCAATGCTTCCAATGGTCATCGTTTCATTTTGGTGGCGATAGACTATTTCACTAAATGGGTATAAGCTGCTTCATATGCCAGCATAACTCAAAAGGTGTTTCTCAAATTCCTCAAGAAGGACATCGTCTGTAGATACGGGATCCCAGAGAGGATAATCATAGATAATGCTGCTAATCTTAATGGTGCCGAGATTCAAAAGTTTTGCGATGGTTTCAAAATCAAACACCGTAATTCAGCTCCTTATAGGGCTCAAATGAATGGTGCAATTGAAGCAGCAAACAAAAATATCAAGAAGATCATTGCCCAGATGGTTGTAAATTATAAAGACTGGCACGAAATGCTGCCATATGCTCTACATGATTATCGTACTAATATATGATCAAGCATTGGGGCTACCCCTTTCTCTTTGGCGTACGGGATGGAGGCTATCTCACCTATCGAAGTAGAACTCCCTTCACTAAAAGTCTTGATGGAAGCAGATTTAGAAGAATCTGAGTGGGTGAAAACTCGATATGAACAGTTGAACATGATAGAATAGAAAAGACTGGCATCTATTTGTCATGGGCAATTGTATCAAAGCAGAATGGCAAGAGCTTTCAATAAGAAGGTTCGCTCTAGAGAATTTTGCACGAGAGACCTGGTTTTAAAGAAAATCCTCCATAATCAGGAGGATGCCCAAGGAAAATGGGCGCCCAATTATGAGGGTCCTTTTGTTGTCAAACAAGCATTCTTAGGAGGATCTTTGATTCTGCAAAACATGGATGGGGAAGAGTTACCAAGGCCAGTAAACTCTGATGCTGTGAAAAGGTTATATGCTTGAAAAAAAAGGGTGCCCGCTAGGTTGAAAACCCAAAAGGGCAACCTAGGCAAAATTTTGGGCAAAGAACAATGAAAACAAAATAAAAGAAAAGGCCCGCTAGGTTGAAAACCCGAAAGGGCAACCTAGGCAAAAGTTAGGGTGAAGAAACTTTAGGCTGAAAACCTGTAAAGGCGGCCTAGGGGGAGGATATGGTCCAACACTTCTACAAGCACTCACCACACCGGGGCAGTTTTATCCGATTGAGTATACTGGGGCAAAATTGTTGAGAAATGATTGAAGGTGTGTTTGAAGAATCAGAAATAGAAGCCAAGATCTGTGTCATCAAAAGGCTGTGGGGAATTAATTAAATGAAAATCAAAGGACTAACATTGGGGCAAATTTTATGTGGTTCTTGTAATTTTCTTTGTTTATATTTGCTTTTAATCTTCATGATCCCTTTTGTAATTTAGTTCTCACATTGTTATTTTCTTTTAACAAACTAAATTCTCGTATTAAGGCAAGAGGCTTTTCCTTCATACTCCCCTATCGTGTTCACTCTCATGTTTAATCACTATGGTCATGTCTCAATAAAAGTAAATATAAGTTTAATGGTATGATTTGATAATTATAAAGGTAGCACCAATGAATGGTTTGAGCTAGAAGGACTCAATATTTCAAATTCAATGGAAGAGATAGCATGCACTGGACAACAAAAGAATGATGCAAATAAGCTTGGGAGAATAAACATAACATCCACCTCATATGTTATCAGATTCTTGGGTGACCCATGTTGATAACAGAATGAATGATGCCTCGGCTCAGAGTGGTCAGTGAACAAGGGTTTGGTTGGTGGAAGTTTTTCCATGGTGCATTTGGTTCCACTGTATTCAAAAGGAAAGGATTCTCATTAGTTTCAGATTACTGATTGAATTTTCGAAATCTGAGGCTCACTGCAAGTTTATTTTCGAGGTCGGAGGCTCGTTGCATTTTATTTTGCGTGATCAGAGGCTCATCGCACTTTTCGAGCTCTGAGGCTTGCTGCATATTTAATTTTCTATAGGACGAGGAGGTTCCGTCCATTGCAAATTTAATTTTCTATTGGACGAGGAGGTTCATTCCCTTGCATATTTAATTTTCTATTGGACGAGGAGTTTCCGCCCACTGCAATTTTTTTTCAAACTGTGAGGTTTTCTTTTGAGCTCCTCACGTTTTGTCCGACAAAATATGTGTTCATTTTCTTTACTTGTTCATTACGACAATACATGAAAAGTCACGACTAATCATGTCTTCTAGTTTGCAACAAGGAAAGAGGGGCAACTGTGAACACCCATTTTTGTCCGTCTTCATTTTATTTTATTTTATTCTAATTTTATTTTATGTTATTATATTTTAGGGAGACTAAAAAATAATAATAGTGAAGAAAAAAGAAGAAAAAGAAAATAATGAAGAAAGAAGGAAGTTTCATCCATTAGATGTCTAATTTTCTGTTGGACGAGGAGGTTCCGTCCATTGCACATTTAATTTTGTTGGACGGGGCGATTTCGTCCATTACATATTTCATTTTCTGTTGGACGAGGAGCTTCCGTCCAGTGCATATCTAATTCTCTGTTGGACGAAGAGGTTCCGTCCAGTGCATATTTAATTTTCTGTTGGACGAGGAGGTTCCGTCCATTGTATATCTAATTCTCTGTTGAATGTGGAGGTTCTGTCCATTGTATATCTAATTCTCTGTTGGATGAGGAGGTTCCGTCCATTGCATATCTAATTCTCTGTTGGACGAAGATGTTCTGTCCAGTGCATATTTGATTTTCTGTTGGATGAGGAGGTTCCATCCATTGCATATTTAATTTTTTGTTGGACGAGGAGCTTCCGTCTAGTGCATATCTAATTTTCTGTTGTACGAGGAGGTTCCGTCCATTGCATATCTAATTCTCTGTTGGATGAGGAGGTTCCTTCCATTGTATATCTAATTTTCTGTTGGACGAGGAGGTTCCGTCCATTGCATATCTAGTTTGCATAATTAGTTTTCTGTTGGACGAGGAGGATCCTCCCATTGCATATTTAATTTTATGTTGGACGAGGAGGTTCCGTCCACCGTAATTTTATTTTCAAACTGGAGACTAAAAAATAATGGTGAAGAAGGAAGAAGAAAAGAAGGAGAAAAGAACAACCAGCAAAATGAGAAGAAAGAAGATTGAATTACCACTCCTAACCCTAAAAAATCCCATTTTACATATTATACAAAACCGTTCTTCCTCCTCCCACTCACCAACCGCCCCTACACCTCCTCTACCCATTGGTCCTTCTTCTCCCTCATCTCCTCCACTCTCTTAACCACTCCACACTTCCTTCTCTCTTCAAACACGCAACCTTCACATCAAATCGCCTCCTTTCCTCTGCTCGCGTCACCTCCATCTGGACACACGCGATCTCTACTCAGAACCGCCCAAGCTCCCGATTTTGTGAGACCAACCTTGAAGCCGCCGGGTAAGGAGAAGCATGAAGCCCTCCCCTCCATCTATAAATTGAGACACGAAGATAAAGAGTGGGGGAAGAACTAAAAATCAGAGGAGATACGGAGGAAGGATACAAAGACAGAGGGAGAGAGAGATTTTTATCTGATGTTTTACTGTTGAAGAAAAAGAGATTGGGTTTGAGGTAGAAATGGAGGCGATCTTCATTTTTAAACGGAAATAGGGGATTTTTGGGTTAGGGATTTTAGTTTTTCTCTCTTCTCTGTCATTAGAGTGGTTCCAAATTTTTAGAAGAAGAGAGAGTTAAAAGAGTCAGTGAAACTGAAATGTGAGGGTTTCAATCTTAAGATTTTATTACTAAGAGAAAGCAAAATTGCCGTTATTCTGCTCTCATTAGGTAATCCTTGTTCTCTTTGTTGACATTATTCATGAGTTTCTCTTGACATTCTTATTTTCCATTGTCTCTATTTATGACGAAATGAAAATCCATGGATATTGAAACTGGATGAGTTAGTATGATGTTTGCTATATGAGTTCTTATGTCTGTTTCAGAAATGGTGTATCGTAGGGTTCCAATTTCATTGTTTGCTATCATATGCTGAAATGCATGATACACCAATAATCTTCATATGGTTATACCGTTACTAAACACTTAAAATGTTTCATTTATGTTCTATTTTCATAAGGTAAACCTATTTTTTACATAAAAATAAAAGATGATCACTTAAATCCCCTTCAACCGTTTTGTTCCCTTTTGACAAAACAAAGAAAATTGCCTTTTGATAAATAAATAATTGAACTTGTTTTATTTAGGGATGGTCAATGGACTTGGTTTCCATATTCAATCCCTTAGAATAAAGATTTCCGTATGGACTTATGTGCCATGTTCAACCTATTTAGGACTTTTCAACATTTAATCAAAAAGGTAGAATAAAAAAAATGAGATCACGTAATAACATTTCTCTTTATAATTCCTATATATCATTTTTATAAATACTTAATTAAATCAATGTTATTTTTGGGTTGCTCAACCCTTTAGACTTTGAAGTTGCCCTGTGGACTTATGTGTCATGTTCAACCTCATTTAGGTTTAATCCAAAATTTTCACAAATATAAAACAGATAAAAAATACAAAACATCTTAAAATTAAAATAATTTTTCCTTTAAATGATTTTCGGGGTAAAATAAATATTTTCAAAGTTACTAATAATTTACACAACTAATTTTGGGTAACCATTTTTATGGATGTTCTAGGGTGCCGTGGGGTTAAGTCTCCATGCCTTCCCTATACGTAATCAACTCCCGAACCCAAAGTCCTTTTAAAGGGTTTTCCAATTTTCTCGAAATTAAATAAAATTGGTGGCAACTCCATGTTTATTTTCTAAATCTCGGTAGCGACAAGCATCACATAAAATTCCCTTATACCCAGATGTGGTTCCAAAATAGCAAAAATTAAGGATGATGCATCTTGAGATGTCACCCGTAATGGGTAGCTAATATTGTTGCAGTACCGGAGTAGGACGGAAGGGTCAAAATGTGCATGGACTACCGAGATTTGAATAAAGCTAGTCCAAAGGATGATTTTCCGCTACCTCATATTGATGTCCTTGTAGACAGTACAACCAGAAGTCATAGGTTTTCTTTCATGGATGGGTATTCTGGATACAATCAGATCCTCATGGAAGATGATGACAAATAAAAGACAACTTTTATCACTCATTGTGGAACTTTTTGTTACAAAGTGATGCCTTTTGGGTTGAAGAATGCTGGGGCCACTTACCAACGTGCTATGGTAGCATTGTTCCATGATATGATGCATAAGGAGGTAGAGGTATATGTTGATGATATAGTGGCTAAGTCCAAGGAAGAAGAAAGCCATGTAGAAGTTTTACGAAAGTTGTTCGAGAGGCTAAGGAAGTACAAGTTGTGGCTCAACCCTGCAAAATGTACTTTTGGTGCATCCGCAGGGAATTTACTTGGCTTTGTTGTCAATAGAGAAGGAATAAAGGTGGACCCTAACTAGGTAAAAGCAGTATGTGACATGCCATCACCTAAGAACAAGTGAGAAGTAAGGGGTTTTCTTGGAAGGTTGAACTATATTGCGCGCTTCATTGTAAATTTAACTAGCACATACGAGCCAATCTTCAAACTCCTCAGGAAGAATAAACCGGGAAGATGTGATGATAAATGTCAAGAAGTCTTTGACAAGATAAAGGCATATTTATTGAATCCCCCAGTATTGGTACCACCTACCCAAGGTCGTCCATTGTTACTCTATCTCACTATTTTGCCAACCTCAATGGGGGCAATGCTGGGACAACATGATGAATCTGGTAGGAAGGAGCAAGCAATTTACTATCTGAGTAAGAAGTTTATTGCCTGTGAGGCTCGTTATATGGCATTCGAGAAGACTTGTTGTGCGCTAGTGTGGACCTCCAGAAGACTTAGACAGTACATGTTATATCACACCACTAAGCTAATTTCTCGAATGGATCCTTTGAATTATATCTTCGAAAGTCTTCATATCTCCTTAAGATTTCCGAAGTGGCAAGTGATATTATCAGAATTTGACATCAAATATATGACTCATAAGTCCATCAAAGGAAGTACGAATGTTGATCATTTAGTAGAGAATCCTCTTGAGGATGGTGGTGACGGATCTAGGCAAGTATACCTAGTCGAACAAGTAATAAAGAGGTAAGAGGGATATCGTTCCCACGAGGACTGAGACAAGTACTAGCACGTAACAAATCAACTACTATCTAAGCGGATATTTGGATGGAAGGGAGATCAATATTAAATACCAAGCCCAACAAGAGTTAAAATAAACAAAATAAAAGGAACAAGTTCTTTTTGGATTTTTATCAAACACTTGGAATGCAAAAAAGGGGATCTCTCAAATATGATGAAAGATGTTGGGATTAAACTTCACTAAACCTTTGCCTCATGAAATACTAAGACCACCAATCCAATTTATGCTTCAAATATTAAAATCAACCCACAAGATTACTCAAGCCCTAATTCCTTAGATGATAAGAGCCTAAATCCCTAATTACACCCTAAATCCTTAGGTGGCCTAATTAGTGAATTTGCATTAAGAGTAGGGATTACACGATTACTAGTAAACCAAAATCCATTCCTAGATGCAAGGTTTACTAGGTGATTAATTCCAGATCAAGAATTGATAAGAACTTCCCAATTGCAAATCAAATCTCAGAACAATTCATGGATGATCAAACCACAAAAAACATTTAGCATGGGAATCAAACACTAATAACGAAGCATAAACATAGATTCACAAATCAAGGCAAATACATGAGATTCGGTTTAGCTACATCTAATCCCAACAAAAAGGGATTTAGCTACTCATAGTGATAAAGAAAGCCAACATAAAAGAAATAGAAACAAAGGAGAGAAGAAACTCTATGGAAGCTTTCCACAGCAATCACAGCAACCCCTAGTTCAGAGATTTAGGGTAAAAATCTCTTTCTTTATGTTCTGCCCAGATGCCTTATTTATAGATTAGGAATAATGCGCGTCACGACCGTGATGGCCATCACGGCCAGGCCGTGACGGGTTCTGCCATGGGCACGCTTTCCATTTTTGGTTTATCACGGTCGTGATGCTCATCACGACTAGGCCGTGATCAGTTCTTCCTGTTGAGGGTCTGGCTCAGCTGACATGTCACGGCCGTGATGGTCATCATCGCTAGGCCGTGACCGATTCTGACTTTTGCCTTCTTTCTTTTAAGCTCTGCTTGATCATGGCCGTGATGATCATCATGGCTAGGCCGTGATGGGCTCTGTTTGGCTCATTTTCTTCACTTTTCAAGCTCTATCTTCATCCAAGCTCCATCATGGTTGATCCTGAGTATTTAATCCTTAATTTCTACAAAACAACACCACAAAACCGCCTTACCCGTTCCAAGGTAAAAACTAACAAAAATCAAATTAAAATTGCCTAAACTATATGAAAATGCATGCAAAAATGTACATGAAATATGAGGTGAAATCACACTCATCAAATCACCCCAAGCTTGAGACTTTTCTTGTCCTCAAGCAATCACCAAGGCCAGAAGATATAAATAATCAGAGGGTGGATAGTGAACCAAGAACCCGAATAACTAATCCAAGTAACAGGCATTTTCAAACAATTCACCAAGAGACAATCAATTTCAAGTCCAATTAGAAGCTTAGGTTTCCTAGACTCATATTCTCACTGATTCGGGCACTCTTTCTCACCTCACTCAAGTGTTTAAGGATATATGACAATTCACTCAATTTCCTCGAGGAATGAATTCTACCATAAGCTTGACTATTAACTGAATCTCTAATTTATTAATGAAAACACATAAGAATCAAGAGGTCTTTTACTTTGGTTGTAACGGGGCCATGGGATTAATCGTTAGGTGGGGAAATCAAGAAAAGGAAATTTCAAGAAGGCTAAACAAAATATCAAGCATTGCAAAGCATGACACCTTCTAAAATACCTTTTTGGGTTTTGATTCATTTTTCCACCTTTCTTTCTTTCTTTTTATTTTATTTCTCACTTCCTTTTGTCATCCCCTTCTCTCTCTCTCTCCTTCTCTCTCTCTCTCTCTCTATATATATATATATATATATATATATATATATATATATTAATAAATAAAGGGGAGATTTTCAATTCAAGAGAAATATTTTTCTAACTTTCTCATCCCAAACTTTTTCAAACTACCTTTTTACCATTTTGTGCAATACTTTAGAAGGTCTCCTACCAAGCATCATTCATCAAAGTATTTCAAGGTACCAAGAAAAGTATTTTATTCTTGTAGGCTCAAAATCAGGCAACTAAGGGGTAGCATTTAATCAATCAAAGCTCAGAAGACCGTAAAAATACCTAGTGCCTCAATAATTTTCAAAAAAGTTTTCAAAATTTTTTAAGCTTCAAAACGGTTTCAAGTCAAGTTCTAGAGAATACAATCCAAGAGGAATAAAACTCTATCGCAAAGAATGGGGTAGATTTAGTGAGTACCCCTTTTTGGCTCAAAAATATCACATTTAGTAGTTCAAAAATCAATGAGGAACACAAATCTACGGAACCACATGCTAATTATCAACTATCAAAGATCATCTCAAGCATTTTTATTTGTAGCCTTATCACAAGAATAAAAAAAATTGGGTTCAAAAATTCACTATCTCAATTTATTTGGCACTAAGTTCTCACAATTTGATGCATAATCTAAGCAAGGGGCAATCTAATCATGTGATCATGCAGAACTATGCCTATATGAATGCAACATGAAAATGCAAAAATTCAAAATTTGGGTTAAATACCCCTACCCCTAGCTTAAAAACTTACATTGTCCCCAATGTAAATAATCAAGTCGGAGAGAGGAGAAAAATGGAACAACTCAACGAGGTGGTAGCGGGTATTGGCTCACATGCCTAGTGAAAGGGAGGCTGGAAAATGTGTCACGACCGTGATTCTTATCACGGCTAGGCCGTGATCAATTCTGGTCCATAGGAGCTGGCCTGTCACGGTCGTGACCTCCATCACGGCCGGCTAGGCCGTGATGCTCTCTGATCTTCAGGGTCCTCTCATCACGCCTGCGATGGATATCACGGCTGGGCCGTGATCCTTTCTGATCTTCTCATTAAGCTGATCACAGCCGTGACCACCATCACGACCTGGGCGTGATGACTTCTGCTTTATTTGTCCTTCCTTTTTGGCTCCTCCTTCCTTCTTAGCCTGAAAACACTTAACAAATCTATTAATTTATGATCTTTTTCCTCTTGATCTTCTCAAATTATTCAAGAGTCAAATTCAAAAACGAATGGAAAAGGGAAAGAGAACTTGGGTTGCCTCCCAATAAGCGCTTCTTTAATGTCACTACCTTGACGGGTGGTCGCGCTGTCGCCACGCGCCAAAAAGAACGAGCGTTTACAAAATAATGTAGATAGGGAAGCGACAACTCGGGTATCGTCTCACAAGGACTCTTTGGTGTTGTTATTATTAACAGAAAATCAAAAGTTAGTTTTTGGGGGGTTTGGATTGAAATGAAATAAAGAAAACAGAACAGAAAAACAGAGCAGTTAAGAGATTAACAATTATGCTAAAGAACGATTAACCTACTGTTCTCGGTTTCCCACTATCATCGGTTCATGCAATTCCAAGCCCTAAGCAGATTCTAATCCCCTGCCGGTTGCAGCAACAATTAACAACGCAATCACTACTACGGATGTATGTTCCTATTCCCGAAATAACAAACGGGGTTAAGCTCTCATGAACAAACGAACATGAACGAACACACGCGAAATAACAAACGCGATTATATATAGAAACATAACATCATCGAAATGAATCAACACAACACTATACACTCCTGAAATAACAAACAGAAATGTATAGCATGGCATTGAAAAGAGAAAAGCAAATGAAAACAGGAATCACAGAACCTCAAATGTAAATGGAAACCAATCCCAGTAGATTAATCAAGGAGACTAGTTCTCCATTACAGAAATAAACACAAAAGTAAAGAAAAGAAAATAAACTACTGAACTACAACTACTGACTAACTAAAACTAGCTAGCCACCATCCATCCCTTCAGTTCTGTCTAAAACTGACTTATATACAACTTCTGGACTACGCGGACTCGCGAGGTGAGCACACATTCGCGAGGCGAATGATGCGAACAATCTGCAACTTTTGATCTTCTCGCGAGGCGAGCATATCATTCGCGAGGCGACTCTCTTCAGATTCCAAACTGTAACGCCCGTGACCTTTCACACGGGTAAACCGTGATGCTTTCTGACTTCCAGGGCTGGATTACTCGTGAGGCGAGTCATGTTTCGCGGGGCGAGACAGAATGGTTGGCAATTTCTGGAACAGTCACCTTCTGGTTAGCGAGGCGAATGCCTTCTCGCGGGGCGAAAGACTCTAGATTTATTTCTTTTTATTAACCTGAAAACATAAAATAGCATAAGTGCTTTATTTAACTCTAAATCAACTAAATTAACCTAAAAATACTTTATAGACTCAAAATACTGCTTAAAGACAATCAAGTCTAATTTGGGTGAAAATGATATAAAATTAGCACAAAGCCAAGGTTTTTATTAGTTATAAAACCAGTCAACCAGAGGCTCATCAAAATACCCCAAACTTAAACTTTGCTTTTCCCCAAGCAAACTAAAACTTAAAAACTTAAAAACTTAAAAAGACTCAAGACATGGCAAGCTTAAGGATTCAATCAACTTTGCACCAATTTCAAGCAATTTATCACAACAATTTTTCTTCAATGTTCCCCCCTTTCAAGCAAAGTAATCCCCACAATCATTTATTCTAAACAGTTGAGAATTTCATCATTCAAACAATCATTAATCTAAGCAGGGAATCCAAGTTACACACAAAAGAGAGATCACCAATTTCAAACAACTGCCTTCCTCACAAGGGAGATTTGTGTTTCACTCAATCGCTCAGTTTGTCTAGGCAATCAACATTTCACTCAATTTCACTTTTAAGAGCACTTCCCATAAATTTGATTTTCATCTCCAAATGATTCCCACAGAAAACATGCAAGCAACATCAAAAGGTCTTTTATGGGTTGTAATGGGGCCTGGCTAAGGGTAGGATATACAAAGGAACTAGCTGAAGACCCTAGGAACTAAGAGAGCATGAAACATTTCAAAACATTGAAATTCCACTCAAGTTCCTTTCTTCATTTTTCACTTTATGCTTCTGGGTGACTACAGCCTCTTTTTTTTTTCTAATACTTTTATTTTTAATATTTTTACACTTTTCTCTCTTTTTTTTTCTCTTTTTTTTTCATTTTTTTTTCAATCCCAAATAACACATCACCTTGTAGCCACCCCAAACTTAGTTTCTTGCAACCACTCTCTTGCTAAAATTCCATGCTCTCCTAATCCTAAGATCGGGTTAACATGGTTTTTTTTCAGATTTTAGGCTCATAACATAAGGTTAACAAGAATTAACAATAGGCTAATCAGGCTCAATGGGGCTAACTAAGGAACATGCATTAGGAATGGTTATTTTAGGCTAAGTAGCTATTTACAAAGAAAATGCCTAAATCATCTGAAGCAAACACATAATCATGCAAACCATAAAGAGATTCAAGCAAATTCGGGAAAGTGCAACTTGAAAAGTGATTCTCACACAGTTTAAAACATGTTGGAGGCTCAAAACCTCACCTGGACATTCATGCAAATTGTTTGACAGAGATTCTATCCCTAGTGTGTGCTTCCTATCACCCCAAACTTATCATAAATCATGTCATCATAACAAAATCTCAAAGTTCAGTTTTCAATCATATGGGGATCAAATTTTCATAAATTTTTCAAATCCTAGTGGGCAAACAATCAACACATAACATGCAATAAATCTATGCAAATTAATCAAATCCATCAAACTTGCCAACAAAAGACTCAACACAACTCCTGAGCTTCTCAAATTATTCAGGAGCTTTATTGAAAACAAAGCAGAAATAAAGCAAGGAAAAGCAATTAAAAAGAGTAAGGTTCAGAAAAACTCATTGGAGGGGCGGTTCCACCAGGATCCCATTGTCTGTGATACAGTGGCCACGGGATGCCCAAATTGTAGTATGATCCTCCCGGATCCCATGGCCTACAGCATAATGCCCACGTGGTAGACAAATGATGGAAGCTCATTCCATGCTTCCCTAACTTGCAGCCTTTATATGGAAGTGGGTGCTTGACAATTATGATGACCTCGCCGAGTACGGCGGACTTCTCACTCCCTCTTGGGTCACAGATGACCTCTTTCTCAACTTTGTCCATAAAGTCCTCCCAATAGAAGTGGGGTTCAACCTCTTGAAATGGCCACAGTGACAAATCCAAAGGCTGGAACTCTATCACCGGTGGTTCCACAGGGGGAGGTGGCAAACAGTTAGCTGGGGTTACTGGTGTTGCTTCAACTCCTACACTTTCTTCATTCACTGCACTAACAAAGTTATCACCTGCTATACATGCAGAAATTTCAGCACACACCACACAAAGGTTAGTGTTAGTAGAGTCAGTACATATATCACAATAAACTGAATCAGTAAAATCTAGAATGTCTGGAAATTCAACAATTAGTTCATCCATCCCATTACTCTCAACACATGCATTTGATTTAATTGAATCATCTACTTCCAAAGGTTCTTCATCATCCTCAAGCACGAGGAAGCAGATGTCCTCATGATCCTCATTTTCTGTATGAACATGGCCCTCAACCTCATCTGTCTCCTGTTCTATATGGATGCTTTGCTCAACATGCCTTTCAACAAAACAGTCTATACACAAAGCAGTGTCAGTACAATAACAATCAGCACATGAATTATCATAGATAGAATCAGGGGAGGTATTAATATATGGAGATTCAACAGACAATTCCTCAACAGAAACATTATCAACATTATCATCAGAAGTATCTTCAAGAATAACTTGTGACTCTGTATGTTCTTCCAGGGGCTGTGGAGTTAGCCGTGCAGCCGAGTTGGCAACTATTTGATCAATTAGAATGGACAACTTCTGAGATTCAGCTTCTCTCCTCTGGTATTCAGCCTCCATCCTCTGTTGGAATTCAAGATTTTGTTGTGCCAACCGTTGGTTGTTCTCTTCCATTTGTGCAGTCATCTGTTTGAACAGGTCCTCTAGTGAAGGTTCGGAAGGTGCAGAGGTGGTCGCTTGGCTAGGATTCTGGGGTGGTGCCAGTGGTAACATCAGTTGTGAGTCCCCATACCAAGGGTTTGGATGGTTTCCCCAGCTTGGGTGGTACTTATAAGTGTAAGGGTCAGGAATGTTGTGCCTAATTGATGCAGCTCTGAAAACAGGAGAATATCTCCTCAGGAAGGCTTCCTTCAAATCAAACCAGCTGAAGATGGAATTCGCCTCAAGATTATACAACCAATCCCTTGCAGTGCCTTCAAGTGAGAGACGGAAAGCTCCCATCTTGATGTGATCTTCTTTTAGTTCTTCAGGTCTCAACATTATAGAACAAACAGCCTGGAATTTCTTTAGATGCTCCTGGGGATTTTCACCTGCAAAACCACTAAATCTTGGCAACCAGTGCCTTAAAACAGCAAAATCAGGATAAGATATGCATGGTGGTGGTTCATAGTAAACATTAGGAATGTACCCACACATGTAATTCTCCATGGCAGTACTAAAATTCACAACCAGACAAAACAGATAGAACTAATTCAGCAAAGAGATTTTTTTTTATAAATTTTTATTTTCTGCTAATAACAACAAACAAGAGTCCCCGGCAACGGCGCCAATTTTTGGTCGTGCTGTCGCCACGCGCCAAAAAGAACGAGCGTTTACAAAATAATGTAGATAGGGAAGCGACAACTCGGGTATCGTCTCATAAGGACTCTTTGGTGTTGTTATTATTAACAGAAAATCAAAAGTTAGTTTTTGGGGGGTTTGGATTGAAATGAAATAAAGAAAACAGAACAGAAAAACAGAGCAGTTAAGAGATTAACAATTATGCTAAAGAACGATTAACCTACTGTTCTCGGTTTCCCACTATCATCGGTTCATGCAATTCCAAGCCCTAAGCAGATTCTAATCCCCTCCCGGTTGTAGCAACAATTAACAACGCAATCACTACTACGGATGTATGTTCCTATTCCCGAAATAACAAACGGGGTTAAGCTCTCATGAACAAACGAACATGAACGAACACACGCGAAATAACAAACGCGATTATATATAGAAACATAACATCACCGAAATGAATCAACACAACACTATACACTCCTGAAATAACAAACAGAAATGTATAGCATGGCATTGAAAAGAGAAAAGTAAATGAAAACAGGAATCACAGAACCTCAAATGTAAATGGAAACCAATCCAGTAGATTAATCAAGGAGACTAGTTCTCAATTACAGAAATAAACACAAAAATAAAGAAAAGAAAATAAACTACTGAACTACAACTACTGACTAACTAAAACTAGCTAGCCACCAGCCATCCCTTAAGTTCTGTCTAAAACTAACTTATATACAACTTCTGGACTACGCGGACTCGCGAGGCGAGCACACATTCGGGAGGTGAATGATGCGAACAGTCTGCAACTTTTGATCTTCTCGCGAGGCGAGCATATCATTCGCGAGGCGAGTCTCTTCGAATTCCAAACTGTAACGCCCGTGACCTTTCACATGGGTAAACCGTGATGCTTTCTGACTTCCAGGGCTGGATTACTCGCGAGGCGAGTCATGTTTCGCGGGGCGAGACAGAATGGTTGGCAATTTCTGGAACAGTCACCTTCTGGTTAGCAAGGCGAATGCCTTCTCGCGGGGCGAAAGACTCCAGATTTATTTCTTTTTATTAACCTGAAAATAGAAAATAGCATAAGTGCTTTATTTAACTCTAAATCAACTAAATTAACCTAAAAATACTTTACAGACTCAAAATACTGCTTAAAGACAATAAAGTCTAATTTGGGTGAAAATGATATAAAATTAGCACAAAGCCAATGTTTTTATTAGTTATAAAACCAGTCAACTAGAGGCTCATCAACGGGCTGGTGATCTCAAGGATCACGAAGGTGCACAGATGTGGTCAATCTCTCGATGTCACCACCCAAGTAGGCATTGAACCTTTGGCCATTGACTTTGAAGGTCCTTTTTGAAGTAGGATCGTCCACTTCTATAGCTCCATTTTTTCAAATTTTTTTCTTCAAAGCTTCTCACAATATTTCGTTACTCTCTGAGAAGATTCCACCCGGATCCCATTGCTTATAGCATAAGGGCCGAGAGATGCTCAATATGTAAGATCCTCCTCCCGGATCCCATGCCTTGAAGAATGACAATTGTAGAAGCAATATGACTCTATCCATAATTCCTCCTGGAAAGTGTGTGGAAACTCCATTGACCTCTTTAACTACAATAATGAACTCACTTCCTCTCGGGTCAAATGGTATTTTCACAAGGAAATTTAACAGACAAGTGGAAGGGACTAACTTTCCAGTGTCCACACATGCCTGTAAGCCAACATATTTATCCAATGCAGCAATTTCAGGTTTCTAAGCAAGCATGGTGGAGTGAATATTTCCCAAATGACTTGTCTTCTCACTTGTTCTTTCCCAAAGATTTGTGAAAGGTAATTCCTCTTCTTGTGACTCATCTACCACCACCACTTCATCTTCATTTTGATCCATCCTCATAACCATATTTTGCTCAAATTATGCTGCACGTGGCTCTTTGGGAATCACTAGTAAACATGGTGGTGGAGGTGGTAAATACGAACAAAAGGTTTCCCATTCCTCCTTGGAGCCTCTATATACAAGCTTACCCATCATACAATCAACTTCTGTTGGAATATCATGATCTCCCAAATCTATGTAGTCTCCCCAACACAAGTTGTTCTCCAAAGTGTGACTTGAGGCTTCCTCATCAGATGGATAATAATAGTTGTCCATGAACTGCATCCACCTTGAACAAGCAAAACTCAAAAGAAAAGATCAAATATATACAAAAAAATAAAAAATAAAATTGTGCTTAAATTAGTAATCGAAATAGGTATGCTAATATTGAAACACAGTCCCCGGCAACGGCGCCAAAAACTTGGTGACGGATCTAGGCAAGTATGCCTAGTCGTACAAGTAATAAAGAGGTAAGAGGGATATCGTTCCCACGAGGACTGAGACAAGTACTAGCACGTAACAAATCAACTACTATCTAAGCGGATATTTGGATGGAAGGGAGCTCAATATTAAATACCAAGTCCAACAAGAGTTAAAATAAACAAAATAAAAGGAACAAGTTCTTTTTGGATTTTTATCAAACACTTGGAATGCAAAAAAGGGGATTTCTCAAATATGATGAAAGATGTTGGGATTAAACTTCAATAAACCTTTGCCTCATGCAATACTAATACCACCAATCCAATTTATGCTTCAAATATTAAAATCAACCCACAAGATTACTCAAACCCTAATTACTTAGATGACAAGAGCCTAAATCCCTAATTAGACCCTAATTCCTTAGGTGACCTAATTAGTGAATTTGCATTAAGAGTAGGGATTACACGATTACTAGTAAACCAAAATCCATTCCTAGATGCAAGGTTTACTAGGTGATTAATTCCAGATCAAGAATTGATAAGAACTTCCCAATTGCAAATCAAATCTCAGAACAATTCATGGATGATCAAACCACAAAAAGTATTAAACATAGGAATCAAACACTAATAATGAAGCATAAACATAGATTAACAAATCAACGCAAATACATGAGATTTGGTTTAGCTACATCTAATCCCAACAAAAAGGGATTTAGCTACTCATAGTGATAGAGAAAGCCAAAATAAAAGAAATAGAAACAAAGGAGAGAAGAAACTCCATGGAAGCTTTCCACAGCAGTCACAGCAGCCCCTGGTTCTTAGATTTAGGGTAAAAGTCTCTTTCTTTATGTTCTGCTCAGATGCCTTATTTATAGATTAAGAATAATGCGCGTCACGACCGTGATGGCCATCACGGCCAGGTCGTGACATGTTCTGCCATGGGCGCGCTTTCAATTTTTGGTTTATCACGGCCGTGATGCTCATCACGGCTAGGCCGTGATCAGTTTTCCCCGTTGAGTGTCTGGCTCAGCTGACATGTCACGGTCGTGATGGTCATCACGGCTAGGCCGTGGCCGATTCTGACTTTTGCCTTCTTTCTTTTCACCTCTGCTTGATCATGGCCGTGATGGTCATCACGGCTAGGAAGTGATGGGCTCTGTTTGGCTCATTTTCTTCACTTTTCAAGCTCTATCTTCATCCAAGCTCCATCATGGTTGATCCTGAGCATTTAATCCTTAATTTCTGCAAAACAACACCACAAAACCGCCTTACCCGTTCCAAGGTAAAAACTAACAAAAACCAAATTAAAATTGCCTAAACTATATGAAAATGCATGCAAAAATGTACATGAAATATGAGGTGAAATCACACGCACCATATGGATGGCCTGTCAACTCCGAGTTCCCAGATGGAGAGATAATTGTAAGACTCAATGACCTAAAGATTT
This sequence comes from Sophora flavescens, assembly GCA_030762895.1. Lineage (NCBI taxonomy): Eukaryota > Viridiplantae > Streptophyta > Magnoliopsida > Fabales > Fabaceae > Sophora > Sophora flavescens. Next base: position 107,298,992 of record CM061064.1, on the reverse strand, counting down.
TGATAAATGACAAATACAATTTAATGTGTGTGCAAGTGTTTTATTGTCAAATTGCATAGACAGGTATCAAGCAGTGATCAACAAGTTCATCAAGCAAATTCAAGGAAAATATTCAAGGAAGAACATGAAGGAATCAAGGAGTTGCATGTAGAAATCAAAAGAGCAAAGTCAAAGATCAAAGGATCATCAAGACCAAGCTTAAAGGATAATTTTAGAATTAAGTCTTAGATGATTTGTAAGAGAAAAATATATGTTAGTCACAAGATAGCTCAACTAAAAAGATGCATGAAGAAAATCAATTTTCACAACCTGCATTAAAAGGAATAAGTTTTTGGTTAATGAAAATGATTTTTGGAAATAAAAATTATTTGTCAGGTACAGCCATGTAATCAATGGATGTATGTCTGTTACTGTAACAGACAAATGAATTTAAGGTTCTCGATTCAGTAACACCTATGCACAATATGAAATCAGATCAGTTATAAATGGTTAACTGAATACAGCCCTGTACATATGCTATGTACGCGTGTATTCAAGTTTCAGGAAAATCTGATGTTCATTAATACATAGAGTACTGAATGGATGTACTGATGGATTAACCAAGTTCATTACTATCAGTATGAAATTGGTTAATACAGCCCTGTACTCAACCCCTGTTCAAGAACCAAAATGAAAATCAAGAAAACAGATTGTGTTATCAGACCAAAATCTGTTTTAATTGATCCCAACAACTATAACTTGTTTCCTATATATAGAGGAATCAAAGGAACACTTTTAAAACAGATCAGAAATTTTACAAAATCAATTTGAGAGATCAATTGTGAAAATCATTCATCTTCTTGCTTGAGCTTCATTGTGAAAAAGAGTGTTTCAATTCTCATAAGAACATCAATTTGTATATCTGACTATTGAGAGTTTAGGAATCAATCTTTTCGTTCTATTTGATTGTAAAGAGAGAGGGAGTCTCTCTGTGTGATTAGGGTGAGGTATCCCTAAGGAAGAACATTGAGGCCCTTCACAAGAGTGTGGTATCTCGAGGTAAAGGAGTGCTCTGTGGTGTAAAGGTTTTTCAAGCTACCTGGCTAATGCTTGTTGTGTTAGTGTGTGAAAACCCACAAGTGGAGTGGGGACTAGATGTAGGTCACAGTGGTGGTGACTGAACCAGGATAAATCTGGTTGTGTGGTATCTCTAAACTCAAACTCTTTAATTTCTGTCTTACACATATAACTGTGATCTTGATGTTCTAAGTTTTCAATTCATATCAGTTCTTGATCTGTTTAATATGAATTAAAACCAGAGTATTACTACAATCAATCTTGAGTTAGTAATTGTTCAAAACTGAGTTGATTAAAACTGTTCTTGATGACTGAAACAGAAACTGATATATTGTAACTTTAGTTCTTGACTGACTAAGGCTTGTATCTAATACCTGTACGACCCTGAACTTATTTATCTTTCTAAACTGATTTACCTCATCACCTTCTATTTGAGATTTCATAAAAAACCCTTCACTATTTTTGTAAAAGATCCTGAGGCAACTCTGATTTGAAAAGTAAAGTTTTTGAAAAGGAAGAATTTTTGAAAACTCAATTCACCCCCCTTTCTTGAGTCTTTGAAGCCAAAAGAACAGTTGGCATCAGAGCTAAACTCGTAAGTTTGGCTTAGCAGCTATAAGAGTATGGCTTCCAATGATTGTTTGAATGAAGGGGCTTCTCTTGCTCGCCCTCTTGCCTTCAATGGATCTGAGTATATCTATTGGAAGGAAAGAATGGTAATCTTTCGTGAGGTAGCAGGTGTTGACATATGGGATACAATAGAAAATGGACCATTTGTCCCCTCTACTGTAGATGCTAATGGTGCTCCAAGAAATAAGCCTAAAACTGAATGGAATGAGGATGATAAGAAAAGAGTTCAATATAATGCACGTGCTAAGAATATTATAACATCTGCTTTAAATTGTGATGAGTTTTTCACGATTTCATATTGCAAATCAGCAAAGGAGATGTGGGATACATTGCAAGTAACACATGAAGGAACCACATATGTCAAAAGAGCATGAATGAACACCCTCACACATGAATATGAGTTATTTCTCATGAATCAAGGAGAACCAATGGAGGCTATGGAAATGCGATTATCACATATTGTGAATCAATTGGCAGCACTTGGAAAGATAATCTCCAATGAAGATCAAGTTAACAAAGTCACGAGATGCCTAGGTAGAGAGTGGCAACCTAAAGTAACTACGATTTCATAATCCAAAGACCTCTCATCAATGACCATTGCCATATTGTTTGGAAAACTACAAGAACATGAAATGGAGTTGACTAGATTGGTACTAAGTGAAGAAGAAGACAAGAACAAGAGAATCATCACATTCAAAACTATAAAATCTACAAAGGTTGACAGAAAGCTTAAGAAGGAAAAGAAACTTAAACGTGCATACATGGATTGGGAGGATAACAATCTTGGCTCAACGAATGATTCCAATGATGAAAAATCAAAATTGTGCTTAACTGCTCATCTTCATAAAGAAGATGATGAGGTAAATGATTCTGACCTTGATGAATTACCTTCTTATGATGAATTGCGAAATTCTTTTGAAGAACTTCATAAAGAATCCATTAGACTTGCTAGATTGCGAATTAAGTCTAAGAAAACCATCACATTCCTAGAAGAGAAAAATTATGTTTTAAACAAAGAGCTAGATGAATTAAAAACAGGAAATTGTGCTATAAAAGAAAGATTGGCTACTGTTTTGGAACCACCTATATGTGATAATTTTCCTAAGTTGGAGAAACATATAAATCATTTGAATGATGATCTATATAGAATTACTAGTGATAAAGACAACATGAATGCATTACTTGGACAACAAAAAGAAATGAAAAACCAAGTTGATTTAGTGTACAAAATTGAGAGAAAGGCAAAAACCTTTAGAAAATTTCATGTTTCTCATTATGCTAATGCATCACAATATGCTAGATGTCATTATTGTAATAGAAAAATGTGCTTTCTGGAATTTGAGAAATAATTATTCATTGTAGATAAGGCAAATATGGGTTACAAAAGGAACTTTATCATACTCTAACCATGAAGGACCCAAGAAAAGTTGGGTACCTATAACATAAACATGAAATTCTGTTTTGTAGGTGTGGTGGAAGGTCCAGAGCGAAAATTGGAATCATGACATAGAGCCTTCACCAAACACAAAATGGGTAACAATACAGAAATAATGTTGACTTATATATCATTGTATAATATGTCTACATTGTTGTATTAAAGTTATTTGATCAATCTTGGAATAATCATATGACTTTTGTTTCACAAATTGAATCTAAGAAAATTGATGAAGCCCTGAATGATTTGTTTTGCTTGCTATGCAACATTAACTTTGAACATGATCTCTATCTTAAGAATTTTATTCAAAGTAGAGAAATTGAGATTGAATATGTTGATACAACTAAACAACTATCTGATATTTTTACCAAGTCCTTGAACAAGGAAAGCTTCTTTTCATTAGAAGAGAATTGGGCATAATTGATCAATCCTATATCTAATCTCTAAAGAAACTGTTTATATGACTAAACCTTGGCAACAAGTGTATTTAACCAGATTTTAATTCAAAAGGAGCAACGACATTAGCATATTCAATACACAAACCATTATAATTAACATCAGGAGCAGCAAGCTGTCTCAATGTTCTTTGATCAGCCATGTTATCACTATTGGTTGGTGAACTAGTGCTAGCATGAATTGCTCTACGGCGTGTGTGCAAAGTTCTCTCAATTTCAGGATCCAAATCAAATAGGTCAGAACAACCAGACCTAGTAGCCAGAACTAATTCAGAATTTAATCAACAAATCCGTTAATAACAACAAGTGTCCCCTGTAACGGCGCCAATTTTGATCCGCTGTCGCACACGGGTCAAAAAAAACGAGTGATTAGAAAAAAACTATAGTTAGGGCATGACAACTCGAGCATCGTATCTCAAGGACTCTTGGATTGTTATTAACCTACGAATCAATTTTATTTTTTTTTTGGGGGGGGGTTAGATTCAATGAGATAAGAATTGATTAAGAAAACAGTGCAATTAAGTGATTATCAATAAGTTGAAATGATTAATCTGCTGTTTCGGTTTCCCAACTATCATTGGTTCACATACATTCCATGCCCTAAGTGGATTCTAATCTCTTTTCGATTGTAGCAGCAATTAGACAAGCGCAATTGACACTACGAGATATATGTTCCTAATTTATGAATTAAGCAAACGGATTGAAGCTCTCGTGAATTAAGAAAACACGACAAACACACGCGAATTAAGCAAACGCGATCAAGATATAGGAACATAGAATCATCGATATTAATCAACACTTATTCTATACAACTTGAATTAAGCAAACAAGGCATATATCATAATATTGAAAGAGACAAGCAAATTGATCGGGAATTATGGAACCTCAAGTGTCGGAGGAAATCGATTACATCAGACTAATCCCTGGTGATTAGTTCTCCATCACAAACATAATACAAACCCTCGAAAAATATTGTAAAAAGTGAAAATTCTCCCTCATTTGCATATGCCCTGGTGCCTTTTATAAATCAGGATTCACGTCACAGCCGTGACGTATTCTGCCAAGGGTGTGCATTCAAATTCTAGTATATCACGGCCGTGATGCCAATCACAGTCAGGCCGTGATGCTTTCTGACTTTGAGTGTTGATCTTTCACGACCGTGACCTCCATCACGGCTAGGCCGTGATCAATTTTGTTTTTCAGGGTTCTCTTATCACGCCCTTGATGGGTATCACAGCTGGGCCGTGATGCTTTCTGACTTTCAGGGTCTTCTCATCACGCCCGTGATGGTCATCACGGTTGGGCCGTGATGCTCTCTGATCTTCATGGGTAGCTCTTCACGGCCGTGACCAGTGTCACGGCCTGGCCGTGATGGCTTCTGCTTTAAGAGTCCTTCCCTTTTTGCTCTTCTTATTAACCTGAAAACATGAAATAGCAGTAAATGCTTTATGTGACTCAAAATTTACTAAAATATCCTAAAACTACTTAAGAGACTAAAAATGTTGCTTGAGGACAATTAAATCCAAATTCGGGTGAAAACGAGATTAAACTCGAGTAATTAGTGCAAAAGCTATGGTCTTACTAGTTATAAAACTAGACGAGCCAGAGGCTTATCATTACTTTCTCGCATTTAACTAGAGACAAGAATCAGTTTGTTGATGCTTTTGCCACACTAACTTCCATGACCAAGCTGGACATCCATACCAATGTCCAACCCATCCAAGTTAGAGTGCAAGATGAACCGGCTTACTGTGCCCATATGGAAGGAGAACCTGATGGTAAGCCTTGGTATCATGATATCAAGCAATATATTCAAAACAAGAAATACCCGGCAGAAGCGAGCGAAGAAAATAGAAAGGCCATCCAAAGACTGGCTATGGCCTTTTTCTTAAGCAAGGAAGTCCTGTATAAAAGAGGATATGATGGTACCCTAATCAGATGTGTGGATGCTCGTGAAACTAAGTTGATCATGATCGAAGTTCATGAAGGAATCTGTGGGACTCATGCCAATGGCCATATGATGGATCGAAAAAACTTGAGAAGTGGCTATTATTGGTCTACTATGGAGTCAGATTGTATAGAGCATGTTCGTAAATGCCAAAAATGTCAGATGTATGCAGACCAGGTCAATGCTCCTCCATTTTCACTGCACAATTTAGCATCCCGTGGCCTTTTTCGATGTGGGGAATAGATGTCATCGGTCCCATTAATCCCAAGGCTTCCAATGGTTATCGTTTCATTTTGGTAGCGATAGACTATTTCACTAAATGGGTAGAAGCTGCTTCATATGCCAGCATAACTCACAAGGTGTTTCTCAAATTCCTTAAGAAGGATATCGTCTGTATATACGGGATCCCAGAGACGATAATCCTAGATAATGCTGCTAATCTTAATGGTGCCGAGATTCAAAAGTTTTGCGATGATTTCAAAATCAAATACTTCAATTTAGCTCCTTACAGACCTCAAATGAATGGTGCAGTTGAAGCAGCAAACAAAAATATCAAGAAGATGGTTGCCAAGATGGTTGTAAACTATAAAGACTAGCATGAAATGCTGCCATATGCTCTACATGCTTATCGGACTAATATACGATCAAGCACTGGGGCAACCCCTTTCTCTTTGGTGTACGGGATGGAGGCTATCTCACCTATCGAAGTAGAACTCCCTTCACTAAGAGTCTTGATGGAAGCAGATTTAGAAGAATCTGAGTGGGTGAAAACTCGATATTAGCAGTTGAACATGATAGAAGAGAAAAGACTGGCAGTTATCTGTCACGGGCAATTGTATCAAAGTAGAATGGCAAGAGATTTCATTAAGAAGGTTCGCTCTAGAGAATTTTGCGCGGGAAACCTGGTTTTAAAGAAAATCCTCCCTAATCAGGAGGATGCCCGAGGAAAATGGGTGCCGAATTATGAAGGTCCTTATATTGTCAAACAAGCATTCTCGGGAGGAGCTTTGATTCCGCAAAACATGGATGGGGATGAGTTACCAAGGCCAGTAAACTTTGATGCTGTGAAAAAGTTCTATGCTTGAAAAAAAAAGAGCCCGCTAGGTTGAAAATCCGAAAGGGCGGCCTAGGCAAAAGATAGGGCAAAGAAAAATGAAAACAAACGAAAAGAAAAGGCCCGCTAGGTTGAAAACCCGAAAGGGCAACCTAGGTAAAAGGAAGGGCAAAGAACAATGAAAACAAAAGAAAAGAAAAGGCCCGCTAGGTTGAAAACCCGAAAGGGCAACCTAGGCAAAAGTTAGGGTAAAGAAACCTTTGGCTGAAAACCTGTAAAGGCGGTCTATGGGGAGGATATGGTCCAACACTTCTGCAAGCACTCACCACACTTGGGCAATTTTATCCGACTGAGTATACTGGGGCAAAATTGTTGAGGAATGATTAAGAAGGTGTGTTTGAAGAATCAGAAACAGAAGCCAAGATTTGTGTCATCAAAAGGCTATGGGGAATCAAATAAATGAAAATCGAAGGACCAACACTTGGGCAAATTTTATGTGATTCTCGTAATTTTATTTGTTTATCTTTGCTTTTAATCTTCATGATCCCTTTTGTAATTTTGTTCTCATATTGTTTTTTTCTCTTAACAAACTAAATTCTCGTATTAGGGCAAGATGCTTTTCCTTCATACTCCCTTGTCGTGTTCACTCTCATGTTTAATCATTATGGTCATGTCTCAATAAAAGTAAATATAAGTTTATTTGTATGATTTGATAATTCTAATGGTAGTACCAATGAATGGTTTGAACAAAAAGGACTCAATATTTCAAATTCAATGGAAGAGATAGCATGCACTGGACAACAAAAAAATGATGCAAATAAGCTTGGTAGAATATACATAACATCCCCCTCATATGTTATCAGATTCTTGGGTGACCCTTGTTGTTAAAAGAATGAATGATGCCTCGGCTCAGAGTGGTCGGTGAACAAGGGTTTGGTTGGTGGAAGTTTTTCCATGGACCATTTGTTTCTGCTGTCTTCAAAATGAAGGGATTCTTATCAGTTTCAGATTACTGATTGAATTTTATCAAGCTCTGAGGCTCACTGTAACTTAATTTTCGAGCTCTGAGTCTCACTGCAAGTTTATTTTCGAGCTCGGAGGCTCGCTGTATTTTAGTTTACGTGATCAGAGGCCCATCACACTTTTCGAGGACATATTGAACGTGGCTAAAGCCTTATTTTTCCAAAATAGAGTGGTCGAACTCAAACATCAGCACATATTGAATGTGGCCAAAGCCTTATTTTTCCAGGCTCATCTCCCAACCAAACTTTGGAACATTTTTTTACAACATGCAGTTCACATTATTAACATACTTCCTAGCCCTATATTTCAACATAAATGTCCTTATGATCTCCTGTACAATGAAGCTCCCAATCTGGTCCACCTTAAGGTATTCGAATGCTTAAGTTGTGCCTCTACCTTGGAAGCTCATACTCATAGGATCAAGTTTCAACCCAGAGCTTGCAAGGCTGTCTTTTTAGGCTACAAAGATAGCACTAAAGGTTACATAATCTATGACCTTTCCTCCCTTGAACTATTCATCTCCAAAAATGTATTTCTCCACCTGACACCTCGCCTCCCTCTATCTCTTATCCTAACCTCCCTGATGATTCCACACCTCCACCTTCTATACCATCTTCACCTCAATAGGGCCGACCCTCAGGCAAAGCGGGTAAAGCAGCAACTTTAGGCCTCCCAAAAAATTTCTACTTTTGCAAGTACTTTTGGCTCAAAATAGTCTCAAACTTGTGAACACCCATTTTTGTCCGTATTCATTTTATTTTATTATAATTTTATTATTATGTTATTATATTTTAGGGAGCCTAAAAAATAATAGTGATGAAAGAAAGAAGAAAAAGAAAATAATGAAGAAAGAAGGAAGAAAAGAAGGAGAAAAGAACAATCAGCAAAAAGAGAAGAAAGAAGACTGAGTTACTTCTCCTAGCCCAATATCTACAATAAGAAAAAATAAGTGATACTTCAAAAATATAAAAATTATCCAGCCCAATCCAGAAAAAATACTCACAAAAAGGCCCAATCCCACACCCTCAAAACCGGGTCGCACTTGACCTGGTTCATGGCCCACGACCCACACATCATTTTTCCCTTCCTCCCTCATTTTAACATAGCAGCCCCACTCCTAACCCTAAAAAACCCCATTTCACATTTCAGACAAAGCCTATCTTCCTCCTCCCACTCTCTAACCGTCCCTACACCTCCTCTACCCATTGGTCCTTCTTCTCCATCATCTCCTCCACTCTCTTAACCGCACCACACTTCCTTCTCTCTTCAAACACACAATCTTCACACAAATCGCCTCCTTTCCTCTGCTCGTGCCACCTCCATCTGGACACACGCGATCTCTGCTCAGAATCGCCCAAGCTTCGGATTTCGTGGGACCAACCTTGAAGCCGCTGGGTAAGGAGAAGCATGAAGCCCTCTCCTCCATCTATAAATTGAGACGCGGAGATAGAAAAGGAGAGGATGGGGGAAGAACGAAAAATCAGAGGAGATACGGAGGAAGGATACGAAGATAGAGGGAGAGAGATTTTTATCTGATGTTTTCTTTATGAAGAAAAAGAGATTGGGTTTGAGGTAGAAATGGAGGGGATCTTCGTTTTTTAAACGGAAAAAGGGGATTTTTTGGTTAGGGATTTGAGTTTTTTAAACACTGAAATGTGAGGGTTTTGATCTTAAAATTTTACTACTAGGAGAAAGCAAAATCATTGTTATTCTGCTCTCATTTGGAAATCCTTGTCCTCTTTGTTGATATTATTCATGAGTTTCTCTTGACATTCTTATTTTTATGTCTCTGTTTATGACGAAAAGAAAATTCATGGATATTGAAACTGAATGAGTTAGTGCGATATTTGCTATATGAGTTCTTATGTCTGTTTCAGAAATGGTGTATCGTAGGGTTCCTATTTCATTGTTTGCCATCATATGCTGAAATGCATGATACACTAGTAATCTTCATATGGCTATATCGTTACTAAACATTTAAAATGTTTCATTTTTGTTCTATTTTCGTAAAGGCGTTGTTTTGTTGATAGTTTTCTTATGCCCCATCCTCATTGTGTCAAGTTCATCTTTATAGTTAACAGGCAGAAGATGATGCATGTTGTTGTTTGCTATTATCTTTACCGTTAATTTCTAGTCTTCCCTATAAGCTTTTGTTTAATGTTAACCACCTTTTCCTTATTAATCATGCTGTTCTAAGTTAGACAAATCGTTGTAAGTACCATTATTATACTTATTTTTATTTTTATTTAAAAAATTTAGTTTCGTGATAAAATAAAAATTCAAAATGACCACTAGAATGATCCTTTGATTTGCATCCCAAAAAAAAACATTTCAATAGTAATTATTCAATGTAATTATGTAATTGGTTGATTTTCAAAATCTTTTCATGGGCCTTTATGATTATTTAATTCACCATCCAAAGTTCCTCATGTTAGAAATAAGGCAAAACTGTCTTTTTACATAAAAATAAAAGATGTTCACTTAAATCCCCTTCAACCGGTTTGATAAAGGTTGCCCTATGGACTTATGTGCCGTGTTCAACCTATTTTGGACTTTTCAACATTTAATCAAAAAGGTAGAATAATAAAAAATGAGATCATGAAATAACATTTCTCTTCCTTATTCCTATGTGGCATTTTTGTAAATACTTAATTAAATCAATGTTATTTTTCGGTTGCTCTATGACAAGTGTCATGCTCAATCCTTTAGATTTTGAGGTTGCCCTGTGGACTTACGTGCCATGTTCAACCTCATTTAGGTTTAATAAAAAAATTTCACAAATACAAAACAGATAAAAAATACAAAATATATTAAAATTAAAAATAATTTTTCCTTTAAATGATTTTCGCGGTAAAATAAATATTTTCAAAGTTACTAATAATTTACACAACTAATTTTGGGTAACCATTTTTATGGATGTCCTAGGGTGCCGTGGGGTTAAGTCTCCATGCCTTTCCAAGACGTAATCGACTCCCGAACCCAAAGTTTTTTTTAAAGGGTTTTCCAACTTTCCCGAAATAAAATATAATTGGTGGCAACTCCATGTTTATTTTCTAAAAGAAAAAAAAAGTTTTCCTTTTGTTCGTTGTTGCACCGTGATCACGGTCGCGACAAAACTCAATATATATCTTGTTTGTATTTGTTTTGTTATCTACAAGTGTGTTTGTATGTAAATACACAATAAATATTTACATTAATTGGTGATAGATGCATGCGCATATCATGGATATCGTTGGTCAACCTTGTGGGTAGCCGCAACAACCGTTTGAGCTATTACTAATATGAGGTTGATAGTGGTTAACGACTACAACGATAGTTGGACATTTGTCACAAGGGAACCGTATGAATAGCTGAAAAAGCCGTTTGAGTGGCTGTCATAAGAGATCGGATCATACTTGTGCATAACTCCAATATCTGTTTGAGTGGTAAATGCACAAAGGAGGCGACTGTGTCAACTGCAATGACCGTTTGAGTGGTTATCACGGTGGAGCCGTGTGAACAGTTGGAACAGATGTTTGAGCAATTGCCACACAAGGTTGAGGTGGACTATCCGGAGAGACCAAGTTGGTGGAACTTAGAGGTGGAGTTTCGCGGGTGATTTCTCATCGTTGGAGAACTTCTCGAGTTTCTCATAGTGGAGGGGTTGGGGAAAGAAGTGCTCCATTCCGTATGGAGGACCACTGTTGCACTCTCTTGGTAACACGGTAGCCAGTAGCCCAACTACCGGCTTATGTTGTTGTAGTATTGGCCAATCATGCATGTAAGACCAGTTGCGCACATAGAATAGGTAATGATCCTAGTTGATGAGTTTTCGAGGTTGATTGTTATGACGACAATCCTAAGAGACGGTTGTGACTGTTAACATGCATGTTAATATGATATTCTATATTGTTTCATGTTTCATGATAATTGTAGAGTTTCTTACCTCATGTATGTATATGTTCTCTATTCTTTATATGATGATCCGGATCGTGGCTCAAAGGCTGAAGTGAGTCATCAGCTGGTGAAGACACCGAGAAGGTTTGAAGTGATCGAGGTGAGAGTCATTCTTCACTGCGACAAAGATGTTGATATATCATGATTGAAGAGACCTACGAGGATGTTGTTAAGTCTTTTAGTGTTTATGTCTTGGCCAGTGGAGTGTGTGTTATTGTATCTTTTATGTTGTCGCTTCCTTAGTAAATCTGATGTTGTATATGAATATATGTTTTAAATGTTTTAATTTTTCTCTGCAATTATATGTAATTGTAATGTGTTAAGTTCCAGGTGGCACTCTGTAACACCCTTTCGGTGCTACATGCTTAACTTGTTGCGGAACTTAAAATAAAAAAATTTAATGCTGGTTGATTTTCGAAAATAATTTAGGTATATAATTATGTTTCAAAAATTGCTGGTCTAAAAATTTTCTTATGATACGAACATTTGCAAACGTCCAGGTAAGAAACTTAATTCATAATACATACATCACAATAAAAATCTCCAAATAATCATTAAAAGATTTTTCTTGCCGAGGCATACAAGTTTCCAAATAACCATAATAGACCATAATAAATACTTAGAAAAAGACTCCAAAACCCTTACAATAAAAAGACGACTCCACAGCTGGTAAAACCTAGAGATGTCTATTAGGAAATTCTCCAACGTCATCCCCATCATTGGATACCTTGAAACAAACAAGGCGTCATAGCTCGTCGTAGTGAGTGGTACAAGAGGGAAACTGGGTCTTGGCCACAAGAGCTCACACATCGTCATTGTTAGCATCATAACCTTCAAATCTCAGGGTCTTGTAGTCATCTGGAATACCATTAAGATGAAACTTTACACGTATCCACAAATGCCACAAGGCATTTCACATGTACATAGCAAGGGTGAGATACACGACGCAACAATCAACAACATATGACAACAGCGACATGTAAAACAATATGAATCATAGTCCTAATATCAATGCTATTTAAGCAAGGGGATTCATACCCAACAACCATCATAGGTTTTTAAAAATGCATGACAGTTCAAAAATCCACTATCTATTTCATAATCTCCGGAGATCCTAACTTCCCTTCATCGAGCAATGATTAGGCTGTAATACCCCTTACCACAATTGCCTCATGAGGTCGGTCTCTCAATTTAGGTCCAGGATCCAATTGTTCAAGGGTATCACACTCAATTACCTAAAATAATATTGAGTAGTCCCTGATTGAGTACATCCACGTTTGGCAGTCGGTACGTCCACGGCTTGAGGTCGCGAGGTCCAGGCTTTTTGTGGCTCACAAATGTAGATGTCCTTATAGACCCACTTTGGTCTTGACTTCCCCAATTTGTCAATCCTAAAAGGATTGTAGCTCGAAAACTATGGCACATCTGTCAGCTTATGCATGTAAAATAGTTGGTTTGTTGTTTTTCTTTTTCGTTCGTTCTTTTTTGTCCAAGCTTAAAGCTCACAACTAATTTTATGCAGGCATCAAGCCCATTCACACTTAACATGGGACACGCAGTCCGAGTATTCATTTACGAAACTCTAGGCTGAATCATCGGTCACTAGGTTCGTCAATATTTGACACGAAGTCAAGTCGCCAACGTGGAATTTTTAATCCGCGACCAAATAATTACTCAGAAGAACTATAGTCTGATGCCTCGTTTACTAGGTCCTCACAACTTTCATAATTTTCAACACAGTTTTCGTTCGGTGAAAACTAAATTGAAAATCAAATACAAGAGTTTATCAACGTTTGTCGGAAAAAAATTTCGCTCTTTTAAACAACATTTTGCAGAAATCATTTTCCTTTAAAATTCATTTGGGAAAACATCAAATCATTAAAAATCATTTATAAAACTTGTTGACTAAAACAATAAAATTATTACCAAGATCATAAGGCATTTTTCTAAAAATTTTCATTTAGAATAAAATTTTCGTAAACCAAAAACTTTTCTTTCAGAAGACTTTTCTTGACTACATTGAAACATTTTCATGATTTTTCTTTTTTCTTTTATTCTTTTTGAAACGTTTTCGGGAAAATTAATGTAAGTTCAATTTATCACTGTTCGTCCTCACTAACACTCATTTCTTAAGCATTATTTTAATATCATCTATGATTTCTCAAAAACGTAACTTTTAACAAAAATATTCTTAAGTCACTTTTGGGTAAAGGCCCATTTTGGTCCATGACAAAGAGTGTGGAGGCCATTTTAGTCCCTGACAAAAAATAAATACACCGTTAGTCCCTGACAATTACTAACGTGGGACACATTTGTCCCTACGTTGACTTCCGTTAGCCGGCATCCGTTAGTTGGGTGACATGGCCGTTAAATCATCTTAGTTAGCCCCATTATCTCTGCCCATTTAAAGTGAGACTAATTAATCCCTAACAATTACTTTCGTGGGCCAATTTAGTCCCTATGTGACTGATATCAACCTGTGTTACAGCAGGTGGTTCTTATGTTGCTTCTGTGATCTGTACTCCTTGTGCTACTTCTGTGCTTTGCTTCTATGCTCTGCACTCCATTTCTCTCTTTCTTCAACTTTACAAGACTCTTCTTTTGAGTTGGTGGCAGATTCCCATTCACAGAACAACCTTAACAATCACTTCCTCCCTTTTGCTATTTACATTTTCATTTTTAAATTAGGGTTGTTCTGTTCTTCCCCATTTCGGTTTTTGCTTGTTTGTGTTTCATCTTTAATTTTGGATTTAGGGTTATGAATAGAGTGTAGGGTTGGTTTTTATAAGGTTGATTGTGGGACGAATATGGGTGTGGGTGACCATTTTTAAGAGGAAGAAGAACGATAAGCTGAGAGCGCGGGCAGTTTGTAAGGTTGAAGACTGCAGCTGGCTTGCATACTGTGCTTGGAGCACCATGAGCAAGAGTTTTTAGTTGAAGACATATGTAGGAGAACACACCTGCTGCAGAGTGTTTAAAAACAAGGCTGCCACTAGGGATTGGGTTGCAAAGAAGTTGGAGCAGAAACTTTTGACTCAACCTGACCTTAAAAGGAAGCAAGTCTTTGACATGTTTAAAGAGGGATTGGGTTGCAAAGAAGTTGCTGCATGTTGTTTGATTCTGCACTTTCATGACTTTGCTGCATTTGGTTTGATTATGGAAAATATACAGGGACTATTTTGTCCCCCGATAGTGATTGTTAGGGACTAATTTGTCCATTGGTAGAAATTGTTAGGGACTTCTTTGTCCATTAGTACTAATTTATCAATTGTCATATATGTTGTATGCAGGGACTGGTACCCGTATTGAAAGAAGTGATGCCAAGTGCACAACACAGGAACCGTGTCCTGGACATTTGGAAGAATTTCATAAAAAAATTTAAGGATAGGGAGCTAAGAGGGTATACATGGGATTGTTCTAAATGCACAACTGAGCCTGAGCTTAAAGCAGCAATGTTGAGGTTGAAGTCTAAGAATGAGAGAGCTTGGAGTTACCTAAACAACATTGAACCAGTCGCATGGGTAAAGGCCTATTTCATTCATTGGCCTAAGTTGGATAACATTACCAACAACATGTGTGAATCCTGGAATGCCAAGATTGTCAGATATAGGGAGAAGCCCATATTGACTATGTTAGAAGAACTGAGGTGTTATCTGATGAGGAGGACAGCCAAATACATAAGGCGACTAAGTTCTGTGAAAGGGAATCTGCCACGAACTCAAAAGAAGAGACTTGAAAAGTTGAAGAAAGAGAGCAATGGAGTGCAGAGCACAGAAGAAACACAAGAACCACCTGTTGTAACACAGGTTGATATCAGTCACATAGGAACTAAATTGGCCCACAATACTAATTGTTAGGGACAAATTAGTCTCACTTTAAATCAGCAGAGATAATGGGGCGAGCTAGGACGATTTAACGGCAACGTCACCCAACTAATGGACGCTGACTAACGGAAGTCAACGTAGGGACTAAAGTGTCCCACGTTAGTAATTGTCAGGGACTAATGATGTGGTTTTTTTTTCATGGACTAAAATGGCCTCCACACTTTTTATCAGAGACCAAAATGGGCCTTTACCCTTATTTTTAAAAGTTCTTCCACTTACGAAAATCGAAATCTTAAATTTTCTGCCTCAGAATTTTAGTATCTTAATCCTTGTTATCAACTTATGACCATTGTCACGCTCTCAACTAATACAATCAACAACAATCTCATGAATAAACATACATAAACAAATTTAAGACACAATTCATTTATCAATCCAATATTCATCACAAAACTAGAAATCATTAATTCAACATCACACAATAGTTACAATTAATCACACATACCAAACAATTAAGTATATGACTACATAACTCATTTAAGTAAACTCTCCTTACCTCTTTAAGAACAAACTTTTCTTTAATTCCAAACCCTCAAAGCTTTTTCTTTCACCACACAAGATCACAACAACAAGCGAAGCTCTCAACCTTCATCTAAACAACACATAAAAAACAAGTTAATCAAATAAAAGAAGTTCATTGACCCACCAAGCTAGGGTTCGGACAAGACATACAAAAGAGGGCTAGGGTTTTCCATTTTCTTAAAACTTTTAAAAACAAGATGTTACGGTCTTAGATAGTAGAGAAAATTTGTCATAATTCACAAATTCTATTTCTATGATTTTCTGGAAATATTTCCGTGAAAGCCAATGAAAATGGAAACTTGAACTATGTTCAAGTAAATGAAAGGAATCATGAAGGAAAAATGATGAGATGATCTTATATCATGAAAATTTAAATCTAGGATGTTGATAAAGGAGAAAATTGTGAGGAACAAGTCAATAACACTTTACTGCTCTAGAAAAACCATATGGTAAAGGTGCTCCAAATGGAAATTTATGTGTGATAACAAATGTATGAATGATTAAGGGAAGTAAGAATATGATATTAGAATGTTGAAACAAGGCTTCGATTATCTCCATCAAGCCTTGGCCGAAATTCGTGGAGGTTGGGTGGAGAGAAAAGAAACTAAGTGTTTTTTATCCTTAATAGTTAGAAAACTTGACAACTTTAGTGTTTTTATGAAAAATGAAGTGATATGGTGTTTTCAACACCCCATGGCACGAAAATATCAAGGGAGAGGGGAGGGTATATTGGTCCAAAAATTTTGGGATCAAATTGGAATTGATAAAGAAGGTTAAGGGCATTTTGGTCTTTTCATGGCTAGATATTTTGTAAAATAAGTAAGTGCCATTATTGCAAGGGTGAGTCATCATCACCATGACTCACCATGATGACTCATTCTCAATGAGTCATCATGAATGACTCGTCGTTCTTTCTCTCGGCTTTTCTCTGCAGTTCCGTATCTGGTTCCGTCGTTTACCCGATTTAGGTTTTGTGTGTTTTCTTCGAAAATTTGGCCTGAATAAAATATAATATTTTATTTTTGAGAGAAATTTTTAAATAGATCATACCACTAAAAAAGTGATAAAATCTAAAATTACTAATTTTCGGGTCAAATCAGGGTTCTTCTAACCAAATTCAAATGTACTGTCAGCGAAAATGCAGACTGGTTTTTGTATGAATTTCGAACCAAAAATTTAACCTTAACTTCCAACAATATAGTAGGTTCTAGCTATGATTTTGTTTTCTCCAAAATCATTTCCTTGGTCTCAGTTAAAAATATAAATAGATATATCGTTACCGATAATACAACGTAGATAAAAAGCAGGGTGTTACATTACTACCCCACAAAAATAAATCCGTCCTCGAAATTTCATGACTCGAAACTTAGACAGGATCTTGTTAGTTCATCTTAACGCCAAGATCCTACATTGCATATCCCTTCGCTTCCTTCCCCTTAAGTGATATCGGTAACTTCAAAACATAATTCATTCTTATGTCATTCTATTTATTCTTGAAACTATCCATCACTACATTAGGTTCATTGTCTTTAAAATTTCACCTTAGTCTACCACATTTGAAGGACATAATCAAAACTTAATCATTTCTCTTCTTAATACTGGTCCACTAGAAAACCTTATTCCAAAATCTAACTCTCACAATTAACACCAAGATCAACAATACCTTTACATCAACATGCATAAACTTCCTACTCAAAGTATCAAATTGTAGTCTTAGTCCTATTAAACGTTGTCCACTATTCCAGATTATATCAGAATCGCACCTCTCAATCCTCAAAAAAAAAAATTATTGCACCCCTTGATGTAACTGAAACTAAAAGAAACCACGTCGGGTAGGATTATCAAACTCATCAAGATTTTTTTTTTCAACTTCTCTAGCAACCTAGTAAAAAAATATCATCTTTTTCGCTCGAATCTACTTAGGTGAAATTACTATAGGTACTTTCCTTTTAATCTTACAAATTCATACAATCAACCTTGACTACAAGATCATTAACCTAGATTCCTTTAGTGATATTCTTCCTTGACTCATGATAATGTATTTTTTAATCGTCTTAATTAATGATGTTGAGCTTAGGGTTCCTTATCTTACCAGTCATATCTACACCTCAACAAAACTCCTATTCCTCTTGTCTATCCTGCTATAGGGGTGATTGTTTCTTTCTTGTCCATCTAATTGAGGGTGATAAACTAAACCCAGCCTCAACTTGGTTCTCAAAGCTTGATGCAAACTTTGCCAAAAACGGGAGGTAAGATTCTGGTCTTCATTTGGAATGACACTGGAAGATACTCCATGGATTCTTTTTAGTCCTCTGATTCATACTTTGGTTAGCTTCTCCACTATATAACGGATCTAAATAGGTAAGAACGGTGTCGACTTCGTTAGCCCGTCAACGATCACTAGAAACAATTCAAGTCTCTTAGACTTCCTCGGTAAACCCACGACAAAATTCATTGCGACGTTATCATCTTAACAAGGAAGGTCTCAAATGTCAAGTTATCTTTTTACTGTACTCGACTAAATCTGACATCGTGATATGGATCATATAAACATCCTCATGACTTATAAGATAGGTCACACGTCAATGACATTTAGAAAAGATATATGGTAAAATTGATCAAAAAGTGATAAGCTCTATCAAACTGATATAGGATATGGCTTTGAAGATTAAGGAAAGAAAATTTCATGGTCTTACCCTCAGAAGAAAGCATATAGAAGATTTTTACCAATCAGAAAGATACATGAATATCCAGTATGTAAAAAGATTCTTCAATAGGTTCATGAGTTTAAAAATGCCTGGTACATTCTTACAAACATAACTCTACTAAAGTTCCGTCTTTCACAAGAACTTTCGGTGGATTAGGAAATTAAAAGACGAACAGTTCCTAATCCCAAGAGGATTCATTCTTAGTTCAAGGAATTGACAAAACGACAATTTAAAAATGGAAACAGTCTTACCAAAAAAAATATCAAACTAGGTCACATTTACCAAAAGTAAAAGCGACTAGCGTAAGTTTCATCAAGAAACTTATATTACCAAGAAGTCATCTGTGTTACAACTCAAGAAGTAGTCATAAATTTTTTTTCAATGAAATGTGAAAATATCTAGACCAATGGAATACTATCAAATCAATCCACTCAAATGTCTAATACACTGGCGGGTATTTGAGAAGGGTGAATATAAATTTTCACATACAAGGAGTCCATTGGAGTAAACTAAAATTACAGACTAGCATGAGCAATTGAAGATTCATGATAGACTTTAAATCAAGATCAGAAAAGTCAGTTCGACACGTACAAAATTGATCGTTGTGATTGTCTAATACAACCATAAGGATTAGAAAAACAATGGTCAATAAACGAGTTCATACAGAATGCTTTAAATGGAATAAAATAGTAGAGATTAAGTCTGAAGGACAGAAATGAATGAACTTGTATGATAATTTACAGAAATAGAGAAGTCCAATATTCTAACTCAGGGCGGAAAGTGAAAGTATGACCAATAAAAGAGTTGAATAGTATAGTTAAAAGTTTTCTTAGTCATGTGACACTCATCCAAGTTGAAGATTCAAATCGGCTCACCTTGGTCTCAACAAGCACAAGGTCCTTCCAGACTCGCTTAGTCGGGTCGATTGTTGTTTCCTATGTTCTCCTTTGAATCGTGCAAGATAATGGGAAACCTAGTCAATTCCTCCAGTCATGCGAAGAGTTAGTCTTTCCTCGCAAGCTAAGTCAACGACACAACAATCTTTGGTAGGTCCTCACTCTAATCTGGTGATAATTCATCCTCAAGTCGATCTTTGAGTAGACAACAACTCCTCGCAATTAATCTATCAGATCAACTATGCGTGGCAGAAAGCATTTGTTCTTAATCGTCACTTTGTTGAGTTGTCGATCGGAAATCCACACATAGTCTCGAACCTCCGTTCAACATTGGTGCTACCTACGAGAACACACTCGGACTAATAAACTTCTTAGACCACGGATCTACCAGGGAACACTCTTGGAAAATCCACTACAATAGGCATGCTGTTTTTACAGTGTTTAAAACCATCTTAAAGTGTTCAATTGATTTCAAAAATGACTTTGATAATTGTTTAGGTCATAAAGGAATAAAATCATGTTTCAAGAGGTAATGAAATTGTGTTTTTAAAGAGTTAAAAATGCTAAAATGGACCAAAAGTAAATAATTCATCCAACCCTATTGTTGGGAGTTGGAAACTATTTTTGACACTTAACTAAGTGTCCTAAGGCGCCAAAGTGAATTATTAACCTTGAAAATCAAATAGTTTATGGAAATGAATTTCCCAATTTTCAAACTTAGAAGCTTTCGGTTAAGTTTTTGGACTTTTGAGTGAAATGTTATTCAAGATCTTACTTTGGTATTTTAATACCTTCAAATGAGTATTAGAACCTAGATAACTGATGATTTTGATTAAAGGAAGCTTATTTTGAAAGTTTAGGGGATTCGGCCCTAAATCAAGTATAAAGGGGAAAATCGTCTTTCAATAATTTTATGGGATTTGAACTACTGTTTTGAAAGATTTGGTATCAATATACCTATTTGAACCAAATGTATTTTAGTCGCTATGACTAGTATTTCAAGTTTAATGGAAAACCTAAGTCGAGGATGGCATAGTGAAAACAAAGACTTAATGATTGTGACTCATGGTGGAGCAAGACCATATGTCATAAATTAAGGACGATTCACTCATCCTTACATCCACAATACTTAATGACAAAGAGTATTTTAAGGTTACTTGATTCACAAGTAATCTTGTTCGAGAATTGACTTAAAGTGGCATAATCGAGTTGGTGACGAATGACCAACCTTCAAAATGTACTAAATCGTTGAAACATGGATAGTCCAACGAGGGGTGATTCCCAATAGGTTGGTACTGTCTGCTTTGCCTCTAGAATGGCTTTTGGTTTCCGTAAGGAACCTCGAAATTTATCCGGTGGATAAATATGAACGTACACAGCATTAACAACATTATTGCCTAAACACATGGTTGATACTATGTTCCGTAGGGCCTTTGTGACTAGGAAGTTGAGCCGACATGCATGTGCACATAAGGACGTGCTAGTGACGATCTTAAATGGTCTTGGGGATGGTCAGGGAAGGAGGGTCACGAATGGCCATTTGGTGATTCTTCTTCTTGGTCATGGCGTTCCATGCAATACACTGACATCAACGACTAGATGCTAGCCAGTCAGGTTATCGAGAGTGTTTCACAATCAATTATAGTACCACTTTGTGGCTGTTACTATTGAACGCATAAGATGTCTACTATTGACAGTTGTGAAACATGTGCTCTAATCACTCCTTCTGAATGTTATGTTAGCTCCGGAGTTAGGGTCAGATCTTCCTTGAGGCTGTGTCGGTATGGGACTATGCAGTTTCAATCAGTTACCTCTATTCTCGTGTCTCTATGTACTAATAGTGTCCAATCATGCTTGATGAGATTATGGTTACATTGATATTGTGTATTGTTGGCTATATGTGCATGTGTTATTTGTTACTTGTATATACTGGACTGTTTGACTGAGATATATGTTTACATGCATATGAATGTATGCTATGTGGTGTCGTGCTATTTTCATATCTGCCATATGCTGCGATGTTTGGGAATCTCACCTCCTTATTTTATATTGCCTATGTTGGCTGGCTATGTGCCTTCTGTGTTCTTTTGAGAAGACTGAGATGTCAAGGTGTCGCTTGGTTAATTCATCGTAGAGGTTGAGGTTCGAACATGCTGACGATATGTTGAAGTTTCTAGTGGACGTCTTTCAACTTTTAGATGGTTCAAGATGATGGTCTTTGTGTTTTTTGTCATGCCTGACCTTTCTTTTCTTGAGACAGGCATGATTGTCGTTGGTTTGTAGGCTATGACTTTCTCCTTAGTAAGGGAAATGGCTTAGTCAGAGAGCTACTTTTGTAATGGCTCTAGTGATGTCTTTTTTGAGGACGTAAGTAGTGGACTCAAATAGAGTTTCCGCTAGATCTCGTCAGGTGGGTTTGTTCTTCTCACGATGTGCGAGAGAGGATGATCTTTTATATTTTGGTTTGGCCAGATTGGGATGTTTGGGAGTTAATGTTACCATTTATGAAGCTGCGACTCCAGGTATCTTATACTTTAGGAGCTGTGTCTCCATAGCTTTATGTTGGATCTATATATTTTTATGTTTTCTGGATATGAGTCGGGTTGGGTTTTTATGTAAATGACTGTTGAACTACGAAATATTTTATTGAACAGTCACTTGATTCCAAGTATTTATATTGATGTCTTGTGAACAAGAAAAATATTACCCCTTTATATTACAGGGAATTTAATTAAACTACTTTTCGTCCTTAAAATTTCACGGGAAGTGTAGGGCCCAAGAAGGGTGTTACATTTCCAACATCCCATGGCATGAAAATATCAAGGGAGATGGGAGGGTATTTTGGTCCAAAAATTGTGGGATCAAATTGAAATTAACAAAGAAGGTTAAGGGCATTTTGGTCTTTTCATGGCTAGATATTTTGTAAAATATCAAAGTGCCATTATTGCGAGGGTGAGTCATCACCATGACTCACCATGGTGACTCATTCTCAATGAGTCATCATGGATGACTCGTCGTTCTTTCTCCCGGCTTATCTCTGCAGTTCTGTATCTGATTCCGTCGTTTACCAGATTTAGGTTTTGCACGTTTTCTTCGAAAATTTCAGTCGAATAAAATATAATATTTTATTTTTGAACGAAAATTTTAAAATAGATGATATCACTAAAAAAGTGGTAAATCTAAAATTACTAAGTTTCGGGTCAAATAAGGGTTCTTCTGACCTAATACAAATGTAATGTCAGCGAAAATGCAGACCTATTTCCGTCTGAATTTTGAACCCAAAATTTAACCATAACTTCCTACAATAAAGTAGGTTCTAGATATGATTTTGTTTTCTCCAAAATCGTTTTCTTGGTCTCAGGTAAAAATATAAATAGATATATCGTTATCGGTAATACAGTGTAGATAAAAAGCAAGGTGTTACATACTCGAAAGGGTGTTACATAGAAATCATAAATTATTTGGTTATATTTCTTCTTCGCCTACTCTTAATTAAAAATATTATAATTAACTATTTCGACCTGAACTCCTAAAACTCTACCATGGCCTAGGGACCATAAGTTATTTGGTCCTTTCTTCTACACATATCCTTACTCTATAGAATGTCTTCTTTTGCATTGCCTCATACCAGCATGAATGGCTCTGCACTCGACATTTTTAAATTATAGACCTTCATTCTATGGTTAATATGTACAAACAGGTTAACCTCAGTGAAGGGAAAAATGTATAAAAAAACAAAAACACACACACACACACACACATAATAAAACCACTTTGTATCATTTATATGTTGTTATCCTTAATGATCTGATCCCATACCTTTTATTTTAGGATTCATATTGGTGAAAGTAGTCGACCTTGTATATTTAATTTGGAGAAAGCTTTCAATAAGATGGAAACTATGTTATTAGTTAAAAAAATAAACTTATTTAGGTAAAAATATTTTATTGCAATATGTTATTTGTTATATGACTTTGTATAATATTAATTTAGGTGAGAATTTTTATTTCTTCAATATATTTTTATTTTTTTCCTTTTTCTGAAAAATAAAAATAATCTTATTTAGTAGGCAATAATGGTTTATTCGATGATTTTTAAAACTTTTTACTACCCGAAATGCATATATTAATTAATATACAATTAACGACTGAATTTAGCTACTATTTGACAAAGAAAGGGAGAGAGGCACAGTCCCTAATATGATAAATTGATAAGGATTTAATATAGATTTTAATAAAGGCATGGCTATTTCACTCCTCTTCACTGTATGACATATATGGTAAGCAAAATTAAGCTATTACATTCTAGAAAAGATTTGAATACATTGAATTCAATGTTGTCAATCAAATACAGTTGAATGTTATATTTTATTAAATATTTAGAAGAAATTAAAATTATTTAATATTTAATTTTTTTAATAATTAAAAACATTTAATATGAGATAGTGTAATAAAGAAAGAAAAACTTATTATGAGATATGAAATACCTTCAACCTTTGAGGAAACCTTGTAACAAATAACAATTGCAACTCATTTGACTATGTTTGAATTAGTATAAAAGAATCAAATGAAGAGGAATAAAATATAATGATACTAGATTAAAAGTTTTGGGTAGTTTGAAGTAAAATGGTCATTCGATTTGCGGGGTATGGGATTAAATAATATAGAAGCAACTTATTATATAAACAATGGTATAACCACTTCATTTCATTCCACTCGACTCCGCTTTATTGCATTCCATCACTTTTTATTTTATAGTCATGCTATTTGATGCAAACCAATCTCTGCACAAATTTTGACGAATGATGTTTAGCCAAACAACTATTGCCGCACTGGTTTTTTTATTTTTTATTTATAAAGAGCTATTAGTATGCTAGAGCATCACAATAGAGAGAGAGGAATCCCAACTAGGTTGCCACCCAAAACTCGAACAATCATTTTGCAGCATACTAAAATATATTAAAAGGAGAAAAGAATAGAAAATTGAGAAACCAATGGGGGGACATGTGCCGTACGAAATTGCCTTCATACTTTCTAGCATTTATGTTTATTTTATTCTACACTATATCAAAAAAGTGTTAGCCACCTTTACCCAGCAAAATATTTATAGACGTTTCAAATCTCTCGCGTCATCATCAGAAAACACCAATGAACCTATTTCTCTTTGAAGACAAGAATCACGAAGATCACCCTACAAGTCCAGTCAAACCAAATAAATTAATAAAAAATAAAATGTAAAAAGAAAAGGCATAAGGGTTCACGAGATTAACACCTAGACCACGATAAATGCCAAAATCGCCAACTCATCAAGTAAGATCTCACCACCCAATGTACGAAACTATCACCTAACGTTCCACATGACAAACGTTCATTGCCTACACTAACACTCCTTTTCCTGTCACACCCCTGAACATAAAATCCCACCCTCTGAAAAATCAAGTCCTTCACTCACATGCTTTGCTTTTGCTTCTCTTTTCTGTTTCTCTTAACCGTCAACATCATACTCTGCTGTCGTTATTTGTCTCCACAATCGCAGCCTCTGCCTCTTTTATCGGTTGCATAGAGTTTCAAACCCTTCAGCTTCTGAATGAGTTTCCAAAGGAGGATTTGCTCACTAGCAACGGAAACAACCATGAGCAACAAGAAGTTGAAGTCGGTGAGTGTGGTTTTCTTATGAATTTTTATGATTCAGTTAATTTCTTCCTCCATTTTCATACGAATTTCTATCATTTTTTATAGAAGCTGATCGAAGTGATTCTTCGAACAACAAAGACAAAAATGAGTACATTTAGCTGAATCGTTGTTTCATATTTCTGATATCGTTTAATTTATAATTTGTCATTTTTTTTCTTTGTTCATTTTTAGCCCGTTATGTTACTACTTGAATTTTCTATGTGGATTTCGATTCTTTGTCTACATGCTTTGATTTATGTTACATGTTTTTGTATCTCGTATATCAGAGTCATTGGAATGTTTTGTTGAGGTTTTCACCAATTTATTAAGTGATGAGTTGCCTCTATGTTTTTTTTTTGGTGTTGAATGGTTGAGCCCTACTTTCTGGTACTGTTGATGAAATACATGTTGAATCCTTTTACACGGTCTCAAAACTTAATTGAAGTTACTGGGGATGGTATATATCTTTTTGTGCCAATTGTTGTTGAGTCCTTTTTTGAAATAGAATAGAAATAACATTGAAAATTTCATATAGATAATAACAGTTTGGGATCAGAGCATACAACACAAATAATGAACTTTGCTCCACTTTGAGAAAAAAATGTAATGTGGAAGTGTTTTCAATGATTCTTATATTTTGTAATGTGATTACATCATGGCCCTATGTGAAAAAGAGGCATTTTCGTGAATCAAAAATAATTTTCTTTACTTACACAAAATAATGTAAAACCTTCTTCGATGTAAATGTTATTTTCCATCGCCACATACTTGTTATGTGAGATGCATTTTACTTACGTTAGAAGTTACATCAAATTTGGTGCCAAGGAACTTTGGGCTTAGTCATTTATTGACATTAGAATTTAATGATATTTTCATGGGCTTTCTAGATTGCTAAGCATAGAATCTGAAACGCTCTTATGCAAGTATGCATATCTTAGAGGTTAGCAAAATGTTCTGAAAATTATTTCCATACCACTCTTTTCCATGATCCATTTCTTCATTTCTAGACTAGTAATTGTTTATCGAATCAGTTAAGTTAGGTGGACTGTATTTACTCGAAGGATTACATGAGACACCCCTTTGTGCCCCGGTGTTATATTAGATGAAAGCTTTCTTAATTAATTCCTTAATCGCTCGCTTAACGTAAAAAGACGTAAAAATTAAAAACTTAACTTAAGGAGCATACCAACTTCAATTACTTTAAACTTCATACCATAATTATATTGTGAATATAGCCATATGTATTATACATA
The DNA here is from genome assembly GCA_030762895.1 of Sophora flavescens. Taxonomy (NCBI): domain Eukaryota; kingdom Viridiplantae; phylum Streptophyta; class Magnoliopsida; order Fabales; family Fabaceae; genus Sophora; species Sophora flavescens. The sequence continues at coordinate 107,272,520 of CM061064.1, read as the reverse complement.
TTACAAAACACCGTTGAGGGTTTCCTCTCAATAGGATCCCTCACTGGCATAAACTTAACTAAAAGTCATACTTAGCATAAACATATAAAAATACTTCTTAAACACACTGGCCATACTATCTATACTCTAACCACCATGAATCACAGCTTGACCTCCTCCCTCTGGTTCATAAGGAGTTCCATCCAACTCCTCCTCATTCAGCTCAGTCATAGGGTCTTCTTGTACGATCCCATAATAAAATAAGATACCACACACAAAGAATACAGCGGATAAGAAGTAGTTCTATCCTCAAAAAATGGAAAAAGGGTAATAGTAAATTATATAGTAATTGTCACAGACAGTCAACATACATGATTAACAAATCATCCTCAAGAATACTCTGTCATCCTCTACCCTCAATCACATGCAAAGCAATAACACTATAGCTGCACATCTATTTCTAAGGAGGAAGTGGTCTCACAAGAAATCTTGATTTTACGTGTATTATATTACCAATAAACGGTGTATTATATTACCACTACAAATATGTATTTTACGTGTATTATATTACCAATGCACAGTGTATTATATTACCAATACACAAATGTGTTTTACGTGTATTAAATTACCAATACACGGTGTATTATATTACCAATACACAGATGTCCTTGGGTATTATATTAACAATACAATTTTGTCCTTGTGTATTATATTACCGATACACCGTTGTGGATAACGACACCTATACTTGAATCTCACCAACCCGTTTTAACAACATCCGAGTGCCTTAACCTTCCATTAGAACTTGACACATATATTCTATGCCATAACACTTCTTTAACATAGATCATCTAGGTTAGGCACTTCTAAATCATCATTATCCTCACACCCAAAACAATCATCTCTTAGACAACATATATATCTTTGCTTAAAAATCCACTAAGCATAATAATAAAAACGAGGCAGATCATACATAACACAATATCAATCAAAATAAAGTCAGATTCTATCACGACCTGGCCGTGATAGCCATCATGACCGTGACAGACATCAAACATCCTTAATATCATAAAACATTCAAACACCGAAAACAATATGTCACAAGCCGATGGAATACCTCAACCAACGTATCACGGTAAAATCAATATCATAAAGTCAGACTGTGTCACGACCTGGCCATGATAGCCATCACGGTCGTGACAGACATAAAATGCAAGAGTTCTACAAGTTAAAACCTGTCACAGCCTGGGCATGACAACCATCACGGTCGTGACAGTCATTCTCCATCTCAATATTCACAAAATTAACCTATGCCGATAAACCTACAATCCCCGAATCACCATTGGTTTTATAGAAAAGGTTGCCAACAATGTGATTTTGGTCTTGTCGATTACTCGACTACTAGTAGGGTTTAGGTCGCCCTACACAATTATCATATAATCTACTACTTATCAATTTCCGACGATAGGTTGATTCTTTCCACCACCCGAGTTATCAACGGAATCCCGAATTCATCGCTCCTCATTATCACACCACAGCTTAACAGTTTCTCCTTCAACCAAACAACGCATAACAACAATTAATCAAACTAATCCAACTAGGTCCACTTTATGTTAGGTTTGGCCACTTAAATCCAATAAGGGTTAGAGTTCTTTTCTCAACCTAAGCTTTTGGATACTAATTACTTAGGTCCTAGGTAGCTTAGATAAATTGCTATAAGTTGAAAATATGGAATAAAAAATATCCCACCACTTAGGGTAGGGTTTCGGCCTCAAATATAAAAATAGGTTAGAAAACTTCTTTTAATTCAAGTTTTTGGATTTCGAACTTACATACTTTAGATAGTTGATATAAATCATGACTTAGTTGAAAATTGAACAAAACTTCCTTTATCCAAAAATACCTTGTTTCGACCTCAACAAGAAAATAGGGAAGGAAAATGATTTTGATTACATACTCTTAGATGATGATAGTAGAGATCATAACATGATCATTGAAATTGGTTTCACATTTTTATGATTTTTCTACAATTTTCTAGAATTCTTTAAATTTCTAGATCTAAGAAATGGAAACTCAAGAAATAGGAAGAAAATGAATTCAAGAAGAGAGGAAATGATCATGTTACCTCAATTACCTCAAGTGTGTGAAGGAAATGAAGAAATGATTATGATCTTGGCAAGTTCTTCAATGGAGCTCTTGGATCAATGGAGTTTTTTAAGAAAAATGAAGAAGAAATGGAAGAGATGAAGAAGTGAGTGAAGGGGGGAGGAAGGCCACGTTTAGGGGGGTTTTATAGGATAGATCTTACGCTTTGTTTGGTTTTTTAGGAATTGGATTAATGGTTTTTGTGATTATTTAATTAACATATGATTAACCATGGTTAAGTTAAATATAAATATCTAGATATTTTCACTAAATATCTAGATATTTTCATCTGTTCCCGGCTCCGTCGATTACCCGATTAACAACAAAATGCCTGAGAATCGTCTAATATCTTTTTTTTTTACAAAATTTTCAAAATAGTCTATCTCGTTGAAAATGTGATAAAAACCTACATTATCTCGTTCAAAAGTAAAAATTAGGTTTTCTGATCACTAAAATCTTACGGTCAGTGAAAACACCAACCGTTTTCCGTTCGAACTTTCACCAAAATTCGTCCGAATAAACATACTATTTTATTTCTGATCAGAAGTTTGTGAAATAGAATTCCTCATGGACAAAATATAAAAAATCTACAAATTTCATTTTTCGGGTCAAATTAGGGTTTTCTGTCAGTATAAAATTATACTGTCAGTTAAAAAAATACAGACCGGTTTCCGTCTGAGTTTTAAACCCAAATTTTAACTAAAGCTTCCTACCATAGAGTAGGTTCTAGATATGATTTTTTTTTTCTTCAAAATCATTTTCTAAGTCTCATATAAAAAGTATAAATAAATATATTTTTACCCAGTTAAACAGCATAATAAAAAATCAAGCTGTTACATTACTACCCCTCTTAGAAGAAAATTCCGTCCTCGGAATTTCTTGACTCAAAACTGGGTATAATCTTGTAATCATATCTTAATCTAAAGATCCTACATCCATATAAGGATTACCTCATTTTCTTTATTATCCTTCGAATCGTGGGTGCTAAACTAAGCTTAGCTTATGTGTTTTCCCAACCAAACCTGTATTCCAATCTATACCCATCAGAGCTTAAGGTGAAGTCCTAAAATCACCATATAAACAAGAACAACATGCCTAATTATAACCACTATCCTCAAATCCGATTTTAACTTGTCTAACAACTATTCCAAACCACTTTAAACTTAACATGTTCATTCCTTAATTCTACTTCTCACCTCAAAACAACTCTGAAACAATTTATTAACCTTACTTAAAGTATAAGGATCTTACTAAATTCAACTAGTAAGCCTAAGTTTCCAATCAAATCCTCAACTATAACTATCATTTCAACAACTAATTGCTCGCTACAACTTATCCACAAAAACTAATTATTCCCATAAACTTCTTGTCCATCATGCTATGCAGACAAACAGACAAAATCTACCCGTCATCAAGTACATACCTTGTATGAGATCCACAGATTTAGGGAGTTCAACTCCCCTCACGATAAACACTCTCCCAGTGGCCTGAGGTCTGGCCACTTGTGGTTTTGCTGCCGGAACTTCTCTTCCAGCTCCACCTCTATTGTTTCCCGCTCCTCTTCCCGCAGCTGCCGGTTGTTGCACAAACCGTTGTCTGCAGTCTCGTGCCATATGACCTGGTTTCCCACAGTTGAAAAAACTAGGCCTATTCATACTGTCGCTAGCATAATGCGGTCCTCCATATCTGAAACAAACTAAGTCTTGCGGTTGCTGACCCGCTCTAGCCATTGGTGCTGGTGCAGGGTTTTATCCTGGTCTAGCATATGGTTCTCGTCTCCACTGAGAACCACTATTTACTCTCCTCTAAACATCTGATCGATTAGGACCTCCAGTCCTTTGTTACTTCTGTTCAGCAGCCATCCTCATATATATACTTTCAATGGTACTGCATCTCTCGACTAGTTCGGGGAAATACTGAATGTCAAGAGACACTACCGCCTTCTGCAGTTCATTTCTAAGTCTTTCCTCGAATCTTCTACATTGCCAGTCCTCACTTGGAATTCTCTGATAGAATTGCAAAAACTTAATCAGCGCCTCAAAACGTGACGCATAAACACCTACTGACATATTGCCTTGTTTGAGATTTGTAAATTATTTTTCATTCTCACGTCGAACTTGACACAAAATACTTTTCGAAAAAGCAATCAGTGAATAACTTCCAGTTAATGTTTCTGTCCTCGGCTTCCAACAATCTTTTCTTTCCTTTCCAGCAGAATTCTACTCCTTTAGTTAACATGAAGGTAGCATAGGTCACTTTGTTCTCATCGCTGCAGCGCATAGTAGCAAATATCTTCTCAATCTCTTGTATCCACCATTCCTCCTTCTCTGGGTAATACTCTCCTTGGAATTGAGGTGGCTTTCCGTTCATAAAATTAGTCAATCCGGCTTCTCTGATCCTAGTGCCTTAACCTTCCATTAGAACTTGACACATATTCTATGCCATAACACCTCTTTAACATACATCATCTAGGTTAGGCACTTCTAAATCATCATTATCCTCACACCCAAAACAATCATCTCTTAGACAACATATATATCTTTGCTTAAGATTCGCTAAGCATAATAATAAAAACCAGGCAAATCATGCATAACACAATATCAATCAAAATATTCCCATATCACCAACATAGCACAAAATCAATTGAATAAAGATAATAAAATCAAATCAACCATCAACAATATAAAATCAACCTAATATCAATAAATCTACAATTCCCGAATCACCATTGGTTTTTCAGAAAAGGTTTCCAATGTGATTTTGGACTTGTTGATTACTCGACTACTAGTAGGGTTTAGGTCGCCCTACACAATTATTATATAGTCTACTACTTATCCATTCCGACGATAGGTTGGTTCTTTCCCCCACCTGGGTAAAATTTCCAAAATTACTAAAGTCATTGGAAACACGACAAAAACACTAACCGTTTCGTTCAGGGGTCAAAATTAGGTTTTTTGCTCAGTAAACTTTTACTGTCAGTGAAAACGCAGAGCGGGTTTCATCTGAATTTTCAACCCAAAATTTTACCATAACCTTATACCATAAATTAGACTATGAATATGATTTTATTTTATTCAAAATCACTCTCTAACTTTCATATTAAAATATAATTATATTTTAACCGGTTGAACAACATAATTAAAATCAGGCTGTTACAATAGCTGCACACCTATTTCTAAGGTGAAAGTGGTCTCGCGAGAGCTCTTGATTTTACGTGTATTATATTATCAATACACGATGTATTATATTACCAATACACATATGTATTTTACGTGTGTTATATTACCAATTACCAATACATGGTGTATTATAGTACCAATACACATATGTGTTTTACGTGTATTATATTACCAATACACGGTGTTTTATATTACCAATACACAAATGTCCTTGTGTATTATATTACCAATACACTTTTATCTTTGTGTATTATATTACCAATACACTTTTGTCCTTGTGTATTATATTATCAATACACGGTTGTGGACAACAAGACCTATACTTGAATCTCACCAACTCGTTTTAACAACATCCTAGTGCATGAACCTTCAATTAGAACTTGACACATATATTCTATGCCATAACACTTCTTTTACATACATCATCTAGGTTAGGCACTTCTAAATCATCATTATCCTCACACCCAAAACAATCATCTCTAGACAACATATATATCTTTGCTTAAAAATCCACTAAGCATAATAATAAAAATTAGGCAGATCATGCATAACACAATATCAATCAAAATAAAGTCAGATTCTGTCACGGCCTGGACGTGATAGCCATCACGGCCGTGACAGACATCAAACATCCTTAATATCATAAAACATTCAAACATCGAAAACAATGCATCACATGCAGATGGAATACCTCAACCAGCGTATCACAGTAAAATCAATATCATAAAGTTAGACTATGGTACGGCCTAGCCGTGATAGTCATCACGGTCATGACAGGCATGAAATGCAAGAATTCTACAAGTCAGAACATGTCACGGCCTGGCCATGACAACCATCACAGTCGTGACAGCCATTCTCCATCTCAATATTCACAAAATTAACCTATGCCGATAAACCTACAATCCCCGAATCACCATTGATTTTACAGAAAAGGTTTCCAATGTGATTTTGGTATTGTCGGTTAATCGACTACTAGTAGGGTTTAGGTCGCCCTACATAATTATCATATAATCTACTACTTATCGATTTCCGATGATAGGTTGATTCTTTCCCCCACCTGAGTTATCACCGGAATCCCGAATTTGTAACACCCTGTTTTTCCTATGCTATGTGTAGCAGTAAATACATATTTAAATGTGTTTATTTTAGATTAAACCCAGAGGATGATTTTAATTAAACTAAAATCATTTTCTTGTGTTGTTATATCATATGAAGTGACGGTAAAAATTTCGGTTGAAAATTCAGACGGAAGTCGGTCTGCGTTCTCACTGCCAGTATAAGTTTACTGAGCTAGAGACCAAATTTTAATTCGTGAACGAGACGGTTAGTATTTTTATGTTGCTTTGTGTGGGTTTGGATTTTTTCAAAAAATCTTGTTCGGGGCCAAATCTCAGGGATTTCCTGGGCAAAATCGTCGGGAAATACGATCGGGAAGGTCATATGATATGCAATGGAGAAGAGCATCAAGAGGATGAAGTGACATGAAGTGACTTGATGTGAAGGCTATCACACATCTCAAAAGTGAATATTAACTTTTTTCAAAAAAATCTCACTTTTCATCTTTCTCTCTCCAACCTTACCTCCACCTTACCACACCTTACCGTCTTTCTTCCCCTACAAGCAAACCAATTTTTCTTTCTCTTATTTCTCTCCAAAATTGTGACACACTCTCTCACTCTCTATAAATACTCTTCATTTCCACACTTCATCATTTTCCTCCATTTTCTCACCTTTACACTTCACTACATTTCATTTCTTCTTCTTCTCTCTTACAAAGTTTACATTTTCATCAAGCTTTTCTCTTAAAGTTCTTCATCAAAGTTGTTCATATTGTTAAGGTTAATACTTCTATGTAGTTATTTTTCAAATTTTCATCTTTTATTTCAAAGTTTTCTTCATATGTCATTTATGTGCTTTTAACTTCTAAAATCTCTTATAAATGGTAGAAAACTCCGTTTGAGTTGAAACCAATTTCTATGTTCTTATTTTTACTCCTAATACAACATAATAAAAGGTTGTTTAAAACAAAAATTTCTAACCCTATTTTCTTGATGAGGCCGAAACCATGCTTTTTGGTTTTGGTGGGTTTTGCTTAACTTTGCTTGTATGGACTTGTATTTGAGTTCTATTCCAAGATGATCATGACCAAGGCCTCCTTTTTACTAAAGGATGTTAGGTTTAAGTTATTGGAAAAGTTTAGAGATTTTACACATTTTCATGTAAAGGCCTAAACTTTAAGTAGTTTAAGAGATTGATGCTTAGTTGATGTTTATCCAAAGAGATCATGGATTAAGGCTTCTTGATGTATAAGGATGCTAAATCCAAGGGATTGGAAAGTTTGAAAATTTCTAACCTTTATTTTGTATCATGACCGAACTTTAAAGGTTTTTGTCAAAAATATTAAGTTTTGTTTTCTTCCAAAATGATCATAGATTAAAGCTCCTTATAATAAAGGATGCTATGTCTAAAGTGATTGGAAAGTTTAAAATATTTTCTTGCTTTGTTTTCCTATGATGGCCGAATGTAACATTTGGCATAGGATGTGCTATTTTATTTTATTTTCCAAGATGATTATGGATTAAAGCTCCTTCATGTTAAAGGATGCTATGTCCAAAAGATTGGGTGATTTAAAGATCTCTAACCTCACAAACTTGTTAAGGACGAACCTAAGATCATGGTCTAAGACATTTGATTTTTCCATTTTCCGAAATGATCATGGTTTCAAGCTCCTTACTATGTATGGATGCTAACCTAAAGAGATTGGAAAGTTTATAAATTTTTAGCCTATTTATCTATGCTTGGCCGAAACCCTAAGTCAAGCATTTAGTGGGATTTTTAATTCAACTTTGTTAAAAGATCATTGTTAATGAACTCCTAACACTTAGGGATCATAAATCCATGAGTTGTATAATTTTCAGGAATCTCTAACCCTAAGAACTAGTCTTGGCCGAACCTATACCTTGTGGTTTAGTGTTCTTGTTTGATTTTAACTTGTGATTTTGTGTTCATAACCTTAGACTTTCATCGCGGAGGAAACAAGGACGTTCGTGGTTTACCTCTCCAAGCATCTAATCACCTTACCTTCACGGAAGGTAAGAGGGGATTGCCTAGGGATATTTAATGACTATATGCATGTGTGTATGTGTTTACTTGAGTGATTTGAATATTATTGTGATATTGAGCCAATACTTGAATAACTTGTTTACTTGAATTATTGTGGTTATTACTTGAAGTTGAACATTACTTGCTTTAAAGTGTTATGAATTATATATATGTGATGAACTGTCGTTAACTGTGATATTATTGTTGAGAATATATTACTGTTGATTGAAGTTTGAAAAGTCGGACTTGAGTCTATGCTCAATGATTATAAAGGATTAAAAGCCTTAATAAGCCTTGAATAGAACTTTGAAAGTATTGGTTTCATTTATAAAACTTCCTTGCTTAAAACGCTTACTTCAAGAAAATGAGATTCTTATTTTGAAAAGAAACGTTGAAGTGTTTTTAAGGCCATAGAAACTACCTTTTTATGATCCAAAGTTGGTACAAGAGAAAACCTTTTTCGAACTATGTGTTTTACAAAGGAAAAACCCTTTGAAAATATTTGACTTTATTCCATCAAGGAATTTCAAATACAAACGAATTTCCTAAATGTTTTAGAAAAGATTTTGCAAAGGAAAAGGATTTTCACCTAAATGATTTGGAAACGTTCCTGTTACTTGGATAAGTGACCGATGTTTTGTTTTGGATTTGATTTTCACTGAGCGAAAAGTAAACACATGTGAATTGAATCTAGTTCGCGAGACGTCGCTTCTAGTATTCTGTAACATGCACGTTGATCCTTGATTCGTGCCACGTTGTTGTGGACTGTGTGTCCTAATCACGTTCTTATGGACTATGTGTCCTAATCATGTTGTTATGGACTGTGTGTCCTAACCACGTTGCGATGAACGTTGTTAAAGGTGAATGTTGTTTTCTACGACCACAAGCCTAGGACTGGTACATCGATCTAAGGTGTTGTGATTGAGCACTCGGACTGCGTGTCCCGTGTTGATGTTGATAATTTCAAAATGATGAAATTTATGAATAGTCGCTAGCCTTTGAGCTTCGACAACGAATGAGAATGAACACAAAGAAAACATCGAGAACTAAATGTTTTACATTTGCATTTACGGCAGACGTGCCTGACATGGTTTTAACGTGAGACCTTAACAGGAAAGGTATCATGTGACGGTGTATTATCGTTGTTATTAAATTGGACAATGAGACGGTGTACGTGTATCGTTGTGCCTAAATGGACAATGAAACGGAGTGCATAATTGTTGTGCCTAAATGGCCAATGAGATGGTGTATTATCGTTGTGCTTAGCTAGCCAATGAGACGGTGTATTATCGTTGTGCTTAGCTAGTCAATGAGACGGTGTATCGAGCCTGATCAACTCATTTGGAGGATGTTGGGATCTCCGAAGATTAAGATTAGAGCCTGATGATAGAAGTGTCATGCATTATCTTTATAAAATTGATTGATTCGGTTATGAGACCCACTGAAATAGTACTTATTGTTTACCTATGAGTAATGTTTAGAATGTTAATATGCCAAGGTGTTGTATGTATCATGTGTATGGTTGTTGTATGTTATATCCATTTGTCGGTGTCTCACTCTTACGGTTATATCAGGTCTCTTCGGGTTTTTGCTGTAGTACCTTGGTACTCTAGTACCGATGTTGCAGAGGAATCTTTATAAGTCACTTGAAGACCTAGTGTTATAGGTTGGGAAAGTATTCTGATTGGGGGTCTCTCCAATGAATATTTGATAGAATGACCAGCTTAGGAGTCTGAGTTGGGTTGTATATCTAAAGTGGTCGGTAAATGTAGTGTTATATACATCCATCTGTAGTTTAAACCTTTTCTTTAGAAAATGGAAACTTAGAGAAATGTTGTATGTCATGGTAATTTTGTTACGAATATGACTTTACGTTTTAAATGTATGTATTATGGATTTCAGAGTTATCCTTAAAGAAAAATTTTATACCCCAGTTTTCTGACTTTAAAGAAAACAATTTTCCGAAAGCAACCAGCAAATTATCACTTTAATTTAAATTCCGCATGTGTTATGTAGTAACACCCTAAGGGGGGGTGTTACAGAATTCGTCGCTCCTCGTTATCACACCACAACTTAACAGTTTCTCCTTCAACCAAACAACGCATAACAACAATTAATCAAACTAATCCAACTAGGTCCACTTTATGTTAGGTTCGGCCACTTAAATCAAATGAGGGTTAGAGTTCTTTTCTCAACCTAAGCTTTTGGATACTAATTACTTAGGTCCTAGGTAGCTTAGATAAATTTCTATAAGTTGAAAATATGGAATAAAAAACATCTAACCACTTAGGGTAGGGTTTCGACCTCAAATATAAAAATAGGTTAGAAAACTTCTGTTGATTCAAGTTTTTGGATTTCGAACTTACATACTTTAGATAGTTGACATAAATCATGACTTAATTAAAAAGTGAACAAAACTTCCTTTATCCAAAAATACCTAGTTTCTCCCTGTCACTCCTTAAAGTCTATATATGACATTTTCTATTTTTTATTGGTAGTATAAAGTTTTAGGGGAGGGGAGGTTGCCTTATTCTAAGGTCAGTCATTCCCAAGTCTACAAAATTTGCTTTGACATCAATATTTGTCAGGCATTTACTCATTACATTATACGAGGAAGTTAGGATAGATCTTACTTCAATTGGTTCATTAAACTGGGACAATCGTTAACCAGCATGTAGATCCATATCGTTGACCTATTTATAATTTTTAGAGTATGTGTATAAAAGACACGAGTCATGTAATATTGGATTAAAAGGTTTTTTTTTGTTCCTTTACCAAAATGAAAATGTTCTTTGACTTTAGATAACGGAAAAATAAAACATCTGAGTTGTGAATATTTTATCCAAAAAACTGTGTTTACCCGAATAATTACAAATTACCAAATTGTTGAACATGTTTTACGTTGGTTGATGCGTAGGTATATTTATGCATCTTAGCTAATTGTTTTTTTAGAGATCGAGAGAGAGAATTATGAATAAGAGTTATCTCATGACTTAAATGAAATCTTGAATAAGATACAGATGTATGACCCATTTATAATTTTAACGTCCACGAAATTAAGCCACCAAACGTTTGAACCCTCATGCAGAGAATATGTATACTTGTATATGCGGACAGAGCCAGATTTGGATGATGAGAGTCAATTATAAAAATTTAAGTTCATCCTCAAATTTCATATAAAATATTCATAATCATAAATATATGTTACAAAATTTTAATTAAATTAGTAATCTATCAAAACACAGAACGTCTTCCCTGCATGTCATGAAAAATCATTTATAGTTCAATCAATACTACACTTTTCAAAAATATTCTTTTCAATGTATACTAGCAGCCTGTCAGTCAAATATTCAGATTCCATCTTGTTGCGAAGTGTAGTCTTTACTATATTTATAGCTGAAATAGATCACTCGATGGTAGCAATAGAAACTAGGAAATGTGAGAATAACAGTTACCACTCTATGCACAAGATGATAGACGTCTGCTTTTCTAGTTTATCTCAACCAATGACATATAATTAGCAGTTATAGATTATTAATTAGTATTTTTAGATTTATTTTAAAAAATAAAATAGGGGGTCCGCACCCCTATTTGTTCCTGCTTGTATAGCAAGAAGCTGACAACCACATTCTTACATATTTATCCCCACATGAACTATTCATTTGTTGATATTGTTGAGGCACAACAATATATAGGTTAAGATTTTTATCGTCCATAACCATTAACCTTGTAAGTTTTAGCCCACATACAAATAATATGTATAATTGTATAGTGTCAAGCTGACAACTAATCACTTACATATTTATTTTCCCCTATTTGAATTTTTTGGATTTTGTTGTTATGTCTGTTCATGCACTAGATTTTGATGATTTCTTTTTAAAGATATGTTGGTTGCAGCTTCATAATCATTTTAAATTTGATTTCCTAGTTATCATATTATGTAGATAAAATAATTGATTACATTATATGTGTAGGAATTATTCGAAAAACAAGAATTATAACGGGATGTATACATCGATTTGGCAAAGACTACATAGACAAATATATGAAACTTGGGTTTGCCCTCAAACTTTCACTATCTACATTATTATCTCACAGATTTATGGTTTGGTTGGCCATGGTTTATTTGTTGCAATTTTTGCCATTTTTCTGATTAGTTTGGACTTGTTTTAATGCAGCAAAAATGAATGTCCTGCTTGCGGCACACACTTTGCAATTCTATCCTTATTGAAAGACAACCCTAGCTATGATGTTTTGATTGCTGCTCTATATCCAAATATTTACAAGTATGAAGAACAAGGTAAGATGGAAATATTGCATCTTGAATTGAAATATGTATTTTATCTCATTAGTGGTGTTATTTCCAGAGCACACATGTGATGATGGTGACAACATAGAGACTTCAGAAGTCCTTGACGCATCAGAGATTTAGATAAATTTCATTTTAATTCATTCTAAGATTACTAGATAATATTGGATTATGTATTAATTAGTAAGAGATTTATGAAGGATTTTATTATGAGGTTATATTTATGATATTTTATGTTTATGTGACACCCTGTTTTGAGGCTAAGACTTTATGAAAGGATTGTACGGTTTAGTACCTAATATTTATAAGGTATTATTTTATTAAAATGTTGTTTGTAATTTATTTTAGAAATTTCCTGCAAATGGGTAAATAGTCATGAATAGTTACCTGTTTTAATGTAATATCTTTAGACATTACAAAAATGATTGAGGACACTTGCCCCGGGTATGATAATGGACCTGAATTTGCCATGAATGATTTTTCTAAGGGCATTATAGATAAAAAATATCTTATGTTGAAGCCCCTCAACAAAATAGGGTGGTTGAACGCAAACATCATCACATATTGAACGTGGCTAAAGCCTTATTTTTCCAGGCTCATCTCCCAACCAAACTTTGGAGCTTTTTTGTACAACATGCAGTTCACATTATTAACTCACTTCCTAGCCCTATTTTTCAACATAAATGTCCCTATGAGCTCCTACACAATGACACACCCAATCTGGTCCACCTTAAGGTATTCGAATGCTTAAGACATGCCTCTACCTTGGAAGCTCATACTCATAGGACCAAATTTCAACCCTGATCTTGCAAGGCTATCTTTTTAGGCTACAAAGAGGGCACTAAAGGTTACATACTCTATGACCTTTCGTCCCATGAACTATTCATCTCCAAAAATGTCTTTCTCCACCTGACACCTCACCTCCCCCTATCTCTTATCCTAACCTCCCTAATGATTCCACACCTTCACCTTCTATGCCTTCTGCACCTTAATAGGGCCGACCCTCAGGCAAAGCTGGTAAAGCAGCAACTTTAGTCCTCCCAAAAAATTTCTACTTTTGCAAGTACTTTTGGCTCAAAAAAGTCTCAAACTCAATATATATATTGTTTGTATTTGTTTTGTAATCTACAAGTGTGTTTATATGTAAATACACAACAAATATTTACATTAATTGGTGATAGATGCATGAGCATATCATGGATATCGTTGGTCAACCTTGTAGGTAGCCGCAAAAACCTTTTGAGCTATTACTAATATGAGGTTGATAGTGGTGAACGACTACAATGATAGTTGGACAGTTGTCACAAGGGAGCCATATGAATAGCTGCAAAAGCCGTTTGAGAGGCTGTCATACGAGATCGGGTCATACTTGTGCATAACTGCAATATACGTTTGAGTGGTTACTGCACAAAGGAGGTGACCGTGTCGACTGCAATGACCGTTTGAGTGGTTGTCACGGTGGAGCCTTGTGAACATTTGGAACAGATGTTTGAGCAATTGCCACACGAGTTTGGAGCGATGCGGGTGCTTTCTCATCGTTGGAGAACTTCTCGAGTTTCTCATAGTGGAGGGGTTTGGGAAATAAGTGCTTCATCCCGAATGGAGGACCACTGTTGCACTGTCTTGGTAATACTGGAGCCAGTAGCCCAACTCCCGACTTACGTTGTTGTAGAATTAGCCAATTAGGCATGTAAGACCAGTTGCACACATAGAATAGGTAATGATCCTAGTTGATGAGTTTTCGAGGTTGATTGTTATGACGATAATCCGAAGAGACGGTTGTGACTGTTTACATGCATGTTAATATGATATTCTATATTGTTTCCTGTTTCATGATAATTGTAGAGTTTCTTACCTCATGTATGTATATGTTCTCTATTCTTTAGATGATGATCCAGATCGTGGCTCAATGGCGGAAGTGAGTCATCAACTGGTGAAGACGGCGAGAAGGTTTTAAGTGATCAAGGTGAGAGTCATTCTTCACTGCGACAAAGATGTTGATATATCGTGATTGAAGAGACCTCCGAGGATGTTGTTAAGTCTTTTAGTGTTTATACCATGGTCAGTGGAGTGTGCGTTATTGTATCTTTTATGATGTCGCTTCCTTAGTAGCTCTGATGTTGTATATGAATATATGTTTTAAATGTTTTAATTTTTCTCTGCAATTATATGTAATTGTAATGTGTTAAGTTCAATGTGGCACTCTGTAACACCCCTTCGGTGCTACATGCTTAACTTGTTGCGGAACTTAAAATAAAAAAAATTAATGATGGTTGCTTTCGGAAAATAATTTAGGTATATAATTATGTTTCAAAAATTGCGGGTCTAAAAAATTTCTCATGATACGAACATTTACAAACGTCAAGGTAAGAAACTTAATTCATAATACATACATCACAATAAAAATTTCCACATGATCATTAAAAGATTTTTCTTGCGGAGGCATACAAGTTTTCAAATAACCATAATATACCATAATAAATAACCCTTACATAAAAAAGACGACTCCACAGCTACTCAAACCTAGAGATGTCTATCGGGAAATTCTCCAACGTCATCCCCATCATCGGATACCTCAAGAAAAACAAGGCGTCGTAGCTCGTCCTAGTGAGTGGTACAAGAGGGATACTTGGTCTTGGCCACAAGAGCTCACACATCGTCATTGTTGGCATCATAACCTTCAAATCTCAGGGTCTTGTAGTCATCTGGAATACCATTAACACGAAACTTTAAACGTATCCACAAATTCCACAAGGAATTTCACATGTACATAGCAAGGGTGAGATACATACACGTAAGTTTATCACGGTAAGAACATACACGACACAACAATCAACAACATATGACAACAGCGACATGTAAAACAATATGAATCATAGTCCTAATATCAATGCTATTTAAGCAAGGGGATTCATACCCAACAACCATCATAGGTTTTTAAAAATGCATGACACTTCAAAAATCCACTATCTATTTCGTAATCTCTGTAGATCCTAACTTCCCTTCGTCGAGCAATGATTAGGCTGCAATACCCCTTACCACAATTGTCTCATGAGGTCGGTCTCTCAATTTAGGTTCGGGATCCAATTGTTCAAGGGTATCAAACTCAATTACCTAAAATAATATAAAGTAGTCCCTGATTGAGTACATCCATGTTTGGCAGTCGTTACGTCCACGGCTCGAGGTCGCGAGGCCCCGGTCTTTTGTGGCTCACAAACGTAGATGTCCCTATAGACCCACTTTGGTCTTGACTTCCCTAATTTGTCAATCCTCAAAAGATTGTAGCTCTAAAACTATGGCACATCTGCCAGCTTATGCATGTAAAACAGTTGGTTCGTGGTTTTTTTTTCGTTCGTTCTTTCTTGTCCAAGCTTAAAGCTCACGACTAATTTTATGCAGGCATCAAGCCCATTCACACTTAACACACGACACGCAGCCCGAGTATTCATTTACGAAACTCTAGGCCGAATCGCCGATCACTAGGTTCGTCAATATTTGACACGAAGTCAAGTCGCCAACATGGAATTTTTAATCTGCTACCAAATACTTACTCAGAAGAACTCTAGTCTAACGCCTCGGTTACTAGGTCCTCACAACTTTCAAAATTTTCAACACGGTTTTCGTTCGGTGAAAACGAAATTGAAAATCAAATACAAGAGTTTATCAATGTTTGTCGGGAATCATGAAGGAAAAATGATGAGATGATCCTAGATCATGAAATTTTACCTCTAGGATGTTGATAAAGGAGAAAATTGTGAAGAACAAGTCAATAACACTTTACAGCTCTAGAAAAACCATATGGTAAAGGTGCTCCAAATGGAAATTTATGTGTGATAACAAATGTATGAATGATTAAGGGAAGTAAGAATATGATTTTAGAATGTTGAAACAAGGATTGGATGATCTCCATCAAGCCTTGACCGAAATTCATGGAAGTTGGGTGGAGAGAAAAGAAACTAAGTGTTTTTTATCCTTAATAGCTAGAAAACTTGACAACTTTACTGTTTTTATGGAAAATGAAGTGAGATGGTGTTTCCAACACCCCATGGCACGAACATATCAAGGGAGAGGGGAGGGTATTTTGGTCCAAAAATTATGGGATAAAATTGGAATTAATAAAGAAGGTTAAGGGCATTTTGGACTTTTCATGGCTATATATTTTGTAAAATATCTAAGTGCCATTATTGCAAGGGTGAGTCATCACCATGACTCACCATGATGACTCATTCTCAATGAGTCATCATGGATGACTCGTCAATCTTTCTCTCGGCTTTTCTTTGTAGTTCCATATCTGGTTTCGTCGTTTACCCGATTTAGGTTTTGCGTGTTTTCTTCGAAAATTTAACCATATAAAATATAATAATTTATTTTTGAGCGAAATTTTTAAAATATATCATATCACTAAAAAAGTGATAAAGTCTAAAATTACTAAGTTTTGGGTCAAATCAGGGTTCTTTTGACCAAATACAAATGTACTGTCAGCGAAAATGCAGACCAGTTTTCGTCTGAATATTGAACCCAAAATTTAACCTTAGCTTCCTACAATATAGTAGGTTCTAGCTGTGACTTTGTTTTCTCCAAAATTATTTCCTTGGTCTCAGGTAAAAATATAAATAGATATATCGTTATCGGTAATACAGCATAGATAAAAAGCACGGTGTTACATTACTACCCCACAAAAATAAATCCGTCCTCGAAATTTTGTGACTCGAAACTTACACAGGATCTTGTTAGTGCATCTAAACGCCAAGATCCTACATTGCATTTCCCATCGCTTCATTCCACTTAAGTGACATCGGTTACTTCATAACAAAATTCATTCTTATGTCACTCTATTTATTCTTGAAACTATCCATCACTACATTAGGTTCATTGTCTTTAACATTTCACCTTAGTCTATCACATTCGAAGGACATAATCAAAACTTAACCATTTCTCTTCTTAATACTGGTCCACTAGAAAACCATATTCCAAAATCTAACCTTCACAATTAACACCAAGATCAACAATACCTTTACAACAACATGCATCAACTTCCTACTCAAAGTATCAAATTGTAGTCTTAGTCCTATTAAACGTTGTCCACCATTCCAGATTATATCAGAATCACACCTCTCAATCCTCAAAAAAAATTTATCGAACCCCTTGATGTAACTCAAACTAGAAGAAACCACGTCGGGTAGGATTATCAAACTCATCAAACTTTTTTTTTCAACTTCTCTAGCAACCTAGTAAAAAAAATTCATCTTTTTCGCTCGAATCTACTTAGGTGAAATTACTATAGGTACTTTCTTAATCTTCCAAATTCATACAATCAACCTTAACTACAAGATCATTAACCTAGATTCCTTTAGTGATATTCTGCCTTGACTCATGATAAGATCTTTTTTAATCATCTTACTTAATGACGATGAGCTTAGGGTTTCTCATCTTACCAGTCATATCTACACCTTAACAAAACTCCTATCACCATTTGTCTATCCTGCTACAGGGGTGATCATTTCTTTCTTGTCCATCTAATTGAGGGTGATAAACTAAACACAGCCTCAACTTGGTTCTCAAAGCTTGATGCAAACTTTGCCAAAAATGGGAGGTAAGATTTTGGTCTTCATTTGGAACGACGCTGGAAGATACTCCATGAATCCTGTTTAGTCCTCTGATTCATACTTTGGTTAGCTTCTCCACTATATAGTGGATCTAAATAGGTAAGAACGGTGTCAATTTCGTTAGCCCGTCAACGATCACTAGAAACAATTCAATACTCTTAGAGTTCCTCGGTAAACCCACGACAAAATTCATTGCGACGTTATCATCTTAACAAGGAAGGTCTCAAACGTCTAGTTATCTTTTTACTGTACTCGACTAAATATGACATGGTGAAATGGATCATATAAACATCCTCATGACATATGAGATAGGTCATACTTTAATGACGTTTAGAAAATATATATGGTAAAATTGATCAAAAAGTGATAAGTTCTATCGATCTGCAATAATACATGGCTTTGAAGATTAAGGAAAGAAAATTTCTTGGTCTTACCCTCACAAGAAAGCATATAGAAGAATTTTACCAATCAGAAAGATACATGAATATTCAGTATGTAAAAAGATTCATCAATAGGTTCGTGAGTGTAAAAATGCCTGGTACATTCTTACAAACATGACTCTACTAAAGTTCCGTCTATCACAAGAACTTCCAGTGGATTAGGAAATCAATAGACGACCAGTTCCTAATCCCAAGAGGATTCATTCTTTGTTCAAGGAATTGACAAAACGACAATTTAAAAAGGGAAACAGTCTGACCAAAAAATAATAATAAACTAGGTCACATTTACCAAAAGTAAAAGTCACTAGCGTATGTTTCATCAAGAAACTTCTATTACCAAGAAGTCACCTGTGTTACAACTCAAGAAGTAGTCATAAATTTTTTTTCAACGAAATGTGAAAATATCCAGACCAATGGAATACTATCAAATCAATCCACTCAAATGTCTAATTTACTGGCGGGTATTTGAGAAGTGTGAGTATAAATTTTCATATACAAGGAGTCCATTGGAGTAAACTAAAATTACAGACTAGCATGACCAATTGAAGAGTCATGATAGACTTTAACTCAAGATCAGAAAAGTCAGTTCGACACGTACAAAATTGATCGTTGTGATTGTCTAATACAACCATAGGGATTAGAAAAACAATGGTCAATACACGAGTTCATAGAGAATGCTTTAAATGGAATAAAACAGTAGAGATTAACTCTGGAGGATAGAAATGAATGAACTTGTATGATAATTTACAGAAATAGAGAAGTCCAATATTCTCACTCAGGGCGGGAAGTGAAAGTATGACTAATAAAAGAGTTGAATAGTACAGTTAAAAGTTTTCTTAGTCATGTGACACTCATCCAAGTTGAAGATTCAAATCGGCTCGCCTTGGTCTCAACAAGCACAAGGTCCTTCCAGACATGCTAAGTCTGGTGGATTGTTGTTTCCTGTGTTCTCCTCTGAATCGTGCAAGATCACGAGAAACTTAGTCAGTTCCTCCAGTCATGCGAAGAGATGGTCTTTCCTCGCAAGCTAAGTCAACGGGACAACAATCTTTGGTAGGTCCTCACTCTAATCTGGTGATAATTCGTCCTCAAGTCGATCTTTGAGAAGACAACAACTCCTCGCAATTAATCTATCAGATCAACTATGTGCGGCAGAGAGCACTTGTTCTTGATCGTCACGAACCTCCGTACAACGTTGGTGCTTCCTACAAGAACACACTCGGTCTAATAAACTACTTAGACCAGAGATCTTCCAGTTGAATCGAGTCATCTAACTCGATTAACTTTTTAGGCGACATCCTACACAAACCGGTAGAGATCATACCAAATCTAGAAACTAGATCGATCAAAAAATCAATATCCTTCGCAAGCATCAAACCTAGAACAATTCCAGGGAACACTCTTGGAAAATCCTATACAATAGGCATGCTGTTTTTACAGTGTTTTAAACCATCTTAAAGTGTTCAATTGATTTCAAAAATGACTTTGATAATTGTTTAGGTCATAAAGGAATAAAATCATGTTTCAATAGGTAATGAAATTGAGTTTTTAAAGAGTTCAAAAATGGTAAAATGGACCAAAAGTAAATAATTCGTCCAACCCTATTTTTGGGAGTTGGAAACTGTTTTTGACACTTAACTAAGTGTCCTAAGGCTCCAAAGTGAATTATTAACCTTGTGAATCAAAGAGTGTATGGAAATGAATTTCCCAATTTTCAAACTTAGAAGCTTTCGGTTAAGTTTTAGGACTTTTGAGTAAAATGTTATTCAAGATCTTACTTTGGTATTTTAATACCTTCAAATGAGTATTAGAACCTAGATAATTGATAATTTTGAGTAAAGGAAGCTTATTTTGAAAGTTTAGGGGTTTCGACCCTAAATCAAGTATAAAGGGGAAAATCGTCTTTCAATAATTTTACGGGATTTGAAATATTGTTTTGAAAGATTTGGTATCAATATACCTATTTGTCAATCTTATTTCCCAATGGTTTGGTTTTGAAAAATGAGTGTTGATTTTGAACCAAAAGGATTTTAGTCGCTACAACTAGTATTTCAAATTAAATGGAAAACCTAAGTCGAGGATGGCTTAGTGAAAACAAAGACTTAATGATTATGACTCATGGTGGATCAAGACCATATGTCATAAAGTAAGGACGATTAACTCATCCTTACATCCATAATACTTAATGACAAAGAGTATTTTAAGGTTACGTGGTTACATTGCCAGTCCTCACTTGGAATTCTCTGATAGAATTCCGAAAACTTAATCAGCGCCTCAAAACGTGATGCATAATCACCTACCGACATATTACCTTGTTTGAGATTTGTAAAGTCTTTTTCCTTCTCACGTCGAACTTGACGCGGAAAATGCTTTTCGAAAAAGCAATCAGTGAATAACTTCCAGTTAATGTTTCTGTCCTCGGCTTCCAACAATATTTTCTTTCCTTTCCACCATAGTTCTGCTCCTTCAGTTAACATGAAGGTAGCATAGGTCATTTTCTTCTCCTTGCCACAACGCATAGTAGCAAATATCTTCTCAATCTCTTGTATCAACCATTCTGCCTTCTCTCGGCCATACACTCCTCGGAATTAAGGTGGTTTTCGGTTCATAAAATTAGTCAATCCGGCATCTTCAGTTGTTACCTCCCTTCTCGGATTCTTTATTTCTAGCTGCTCTTTGTTCATCTACAGCATCTCAGCATTCTGCTGGGTTTGCATTAGCATAGTAGCAGCTATGGTTTCCATTGTATTTGGAGTCGAAGATGATCCTCCTCCATTATCAGTATTGTCAGCATTACCATTGAAAGCTCCAATAATCCTTTCTGGAGTTCTGTCACCGCTGTTAGTTGGACGTCCTTTTCCGCGAGCCATGATTCTGTTAAAAGAAATCATCCGCTCTAATTTGTATGACGTATAATACTACATAGTCAAGTATATAAATACCATATACCATACCAATATTAATTTTTGTGTCGGGTTCGGACTCACTACCCAACTTCTAAGCATAGTCAAAATCCGATGTGGATTCAACTAGACACGGCCAGTAACAACATCCTAAACCTCACAGTCCTTGATTCTTGTCGGACATAACCCCACAACCCGTTTTAGAACCAAACTACTCTGATGCCAAATGAGACACGCCGTTGTGCCCCGGTGTTTTATTAGTTTAAAGCTTTCTTAATTAATTCCTTAATCACTCGCTTAACGTGAAAAGACGTAAAAATTAAAAACTTGAGTTAAGGAGCATACAAACTTCAATTACTTAAAACTTCATACCATAATTATACTGTGAATATAGTCATATGTCTTATACATATTACAAAACACTGTATAGGGTATCCACTCAATAGGATCCCTCACAGGCATAAATTTAACTAAAAGTCATACTTAATGGAAACATATAAAAATACTTCTTAGACACACTGGCCATACTATCTATACTCTAATCACCATGGATCACAGCTCGACCTCATACCTCTGGTTCATAAGGAGTTCCATCCAACTCCTCCTCATTCAGCTCAGCCACAGGGTCTTCTTATACGGCCCCATAAAAAAAATAAGATACCACACACATAAAGAATACAGGGGATAAGAAGCAGTTCTATCATCAAAAAGCGGAAAAGTGTAATAGTAAATTATACAGTAATTGTCACAGACAGTCAACATACATGATTAATAAATCATCCTCAAGAATACTCTGTCATCCTCTACCCTCAATCTCCTGCAAAGCAATAACACTATAGCTGAGACACCCTGTTGTTCCCAGTTGTGTTGTTAGATTAAATCCTTATTAATTAATTTCGTAATCGCACTCTTATCATGAAAATACGTAAAAAGGTTAAAAACTTAACTTATAAAGTATACAACTTCATATAGAATAGCATATCACAGTATAAGTATATTAGCAATATTACAAAACACTGTTGAGGATATCCTATCAGTAGGATCCCTCATAGGCATATACTTAGACAAAAAGTTAAACAACGGAAAACATAATAAAAATACGCCTCACAAGATGCACTGGCCATAACGAACTAGACCCTAATCACCATGGGTCACAGCTCGCCCTCCGACTTCCGGTTCATAAGGAGTTCAATCCCACTCCTCTTCGATCAGCTCATTCACAGGGTCTTCAGCACGATCCCATCAAAGATAAAATAACATACAAAAATATACAGGGTATAAGAAACAGTTCTATCATCAAAAAGCGGAAAAGAGCCATAGTAAATTATAAAGTAATTGTCACAGACAAACAACACACATAACTAACAGATCATCCTCAATTTAATATATCATCCTCTATCCCCAATCTCATGCTACTCAAAGACACCATATAGCTGCACACCTATTTCCTAAGGTGGAAGTGGTCTCGCGAGAACTCTTGATTATACACGTATTATATTACCAATACACGGTGTATTATATTACCAATACACAGAAGTGTTTTAGGTCTATTATATTACCAATACACAATGTATTATATTACCAATACACAGATGTCCTTGTGTATTATATTACCAATATACTTCTGTCTTTGTGTATTATATTACCAATACACTTTTGTCCTTGTGTATTATATTACCCATACACGGTTGTGGACAACAACACCTATACTTGAATCTCACTAACCCGTTTTAACAACATCCTAGTGCCTTAACCTTCCATTAGAACTTGACACATATTCTATGCCATAACACCTCTTTAACATACATCATCTAGGTTAGGCACTTCTAAATCATCATTATCCTCACACCCAAAACAATCATCTCTTAGACAACATATATATCTTTGGTTAAAATTCACTAAGCATAATAATAAAAACCAGACAGATCATGGATAACACAATATCAATCAAAATATCCCCATATCACCAACATAGCACAAAATCAATTCAATAAAGGAAATAAAATCAAATCAACCATCAACAATATAATCTACTACTTATGAATTCCGACGATAGGTTGGTTCTTTCACCCCTTTTTTGTTAGGATTTCAACCCTATGTAAAAAAATAGGTTAGAAAACTTTGTTGGATTCAAGCTCTTGGATTTAGACAATACAAGTATTAGAGAGTTCAAATCAAGAATTAACTTTCAAAAACAACAAGAAAACATCAACTCCTCTTTCTTACATAGGTTCGGCCCATACATGGAATTTAGGATAGAAAACCTTTTTGAAGTTAAGCTTCTAGATTAAGATCATAAAGGTATTAAAGAGTATGAATCAAGTGTTAGGATTTAGCAAAGACACAAAAACATCATACCCATTTTCCTTTCTAGGTTCAGCCAACTTGGGCTCTATAGGAAAGAAAATGTTTTTGATCAAAAGCTCTTGGATAATGAGAGTAGAGATCATAACTATATCATAGAAATTGGTTTCACATTTTTAGGATTTTTATACAATTTTATATGAATTTTTGAAGTTCTATATCTAGAAATGAAAAACCATAAAAATGAAGAACAAAAGCTTGGAAAAGAAAGGAGATGATTATGTTACCTAAGATGAGAAAGTAGAAGAAGAATTGATGATAATCTTGGTAAGTTTTCACTTGAAAGCACTTGAAGCTTTTGAAGCTTCAAAAATGGAGTTTATGTGTTTATGAAGAAGAAAGTGAGGAAATGAAGATGATGAAGTGTTTTTATAGGAAAAGGAGGGTGTAAACCTGTGTGGGGGGAGAGGGAGAGAAGAGCTTTGGGTGCAAGTTTTGCTTAGGGATTGTTTGGTTGGTAAAGTGAGTGATTAATGTGTTGTTAGATTAAAAAAACATTATATTCAAAAAGTGTAATGATGGTTACTTTATGATGTGACATTTGACTCACATCAACATGTCACTCCTTTTTCATCAAGTCACATTGGTCATCCCAGCTCCCCATCCTGCTTCGTTGTGTACCCGATTAAAGTTTCCGATTGTATTTTTTGACAATTTCACCTAGATAAAATATTATATTTTAATTCCGAACATAAAATTTCCAAAATTACTAAAGTCATTGGAAACACGACAAAAACACTAACCATTTCGTTCACGGGTCAAAATTAGGTATTATGCTCAGTAAACTTTTTACTGTCAGTAAAAACGCAGACCGGGTTTCGTATGAATTTTCAACCCAAAATTTTACCGTAACCTTCTACTATAAAGTAGACTATGAATATGATTTTATTTTATTCAAAAACACTTTCTAACTTTTAGATTAAAAGTATAATTATATTTTAACCGGTTGAACAGCATAATTAAAATCAGGCTGTTACAATAGCTGCACACCTATTTCTAAGGTGGAAGTGGTCTCACGAGAACTCTTGATTTTACGTGTATTATATTACCAATACACTTTTGTCTTTGTGTATTATATTACCAATACACTTTTGTCCTTGTGTATTATATTATCAATACACGGTTGTGGACAACAACACCTATACTTGAATCTCACCAACTCGTTTTAACAACATCCTAGTGCCTGAACCTTCCATTAGAACTTGACATTTATATTCTATGCCATAACACTTCTTTAACATACATCATCTAGGTTAGGCACTTCTAAATCATCATTATCCTCCCACCCAAAACAATCATCTCTTAGACAACATATATATCTTTGCTTAAAAATCCACTAAGCATAATAATAAGAATCAACCAGATCATGCATAACACAATATCAATCAAAATAAAGTCAGATTCTGTCATGGTCTGGCCGTGATAGCCATCACGGCCGTGACAGACATCAAACATCCTTAATATCATAACACATTCAAACACTGGAAACAATACGTCACATGCAGATGGAATACCTCAACTAGCGTATCACAGTAAAATCAATATCATAAAGTCAGACTCTGTCACGGCCTGGCCGTGATAGTCATCACGGTCGTGACAGACATAAAATTCAAGAATTCTACAAGTCAGAACATGTCACGACCTGGCCATGACAACCATCACGGTCGTGACATGCATTCTCCATCTCAATATTCAAAAAATTAACCTATACCGATAAACCTACAATCCTCGAATCACCATTGGTTTTACAGAAAAGGTTTCCAATGTGATTTTGGTCTTGTCGATTTTTCGACTACTAGTAGGATTTAGGTCGCCCTACACAATTATCATATAATCTACTACTTATCGATTTCCGACGATAAGTTGATTCTTTCCCCTCCCTGAGTTATCATCAGAATCATGAATTCGTCGCTCATCGTTGTCACACCACAACTTAACAGTTTCTCCTTCAACCAAACAACGCATAACGACAATTAATCAAACTAATCCAACTAGGTCCACTTTATGTTAGCTTCGGCCAATTAAATCAAACGAGGGTTAGAGTTCTTTTCTCAACCTAAGCTTTCGGATACTAATTACTTAGGTCCTAGGTAGCTTAGATAAATTGCTATAAGTTGAAAATATGGAATAAAAACCATCCAACCACTTAGGGTAGGGTTTCGACCTCAAATATAAAAATAGGTTAGAAAACTTCTTTTGATTCAAGTTTTTGGATTTCGAACTTACATACTTTAGATTGTTGATATAAATCATGACTTAATTAAAAATTGAACAAAACTTCCTTTATCCAAAAATACCTAGTTTCGGTATAAACAAGAAAATAAGGAAGGAAAATTATTTTGATTACATACTGTTAGATGATGATAGTAGAGATCATAACTAGATCATAGAAATTGGTTTCACATTTTTATGATTTTTCTACAATTTTCTAGAATTCTTTAAAGTGCTAGATCAAAGAAATGGAAACTCAAGAAATATGAACAAAATGAATTCAAGAAGAGAGGAGATGATCATGTTATCTTAAGTGTGTGAAGGAAATGAAGAAATGATGATGATCTTGGCAAGTTCTTCAATGGAGCTCTTGGATCAACAATGGAGTTTTTGAAGAAAAATGATGAAGAAATGGAAGAGATGAAGAAGTGAGTGGAGGGGGGAGGAAGGCCACGATTTTTTGGGGGTGGGGGTGGGTTTAGAGGGTAGATCTTAGGCTTTGTTTGTTTTTGAGGAATTGGATTAATGGGTTTTGTGGTTATTTAATTAATATATGATTAACCATGGTTAAGTTAAATATAAATATCTAGATATTTTATAATAAATATGTAGATATTTTCACTAAATATCTAGATATTTTCATCTGTTCCCGGCTCCGTCGATTACCCGATTAACGACAAAACGCTCAAGAATCGTCTCATATCTTTTTTTTTACAAAATTTTAAAAATATCATATAGCATTGAAAATGTGATAAAAACCTACATTATTTTGTTCACGGGTCAAAATTAGGTTTTTTGATCACTAAAATCTTACTGTCAGTGAAAACACCGACGGTTTTCCATTAGAACTTTACCAACATTCGTCTGAATAAACATAATATTTTATTTCTGATCAGAAATTTGGAAAAAATATAATTCATCATGGGCAAAATAAAAAAATAAACAAAATTCAGTTTTCAGGTCAAATTAGGATTTTCTGTCAGTCTAAAATTATATTGTCAGTTAAAAAAACATAGACCAGTTTCCGTCTGAGATTTAAACCCAAATGTTAACCAAAGCTTCCTTAGAGTAGGTTCTAGATATGATTTTTTTTCTCCAAAATCATTTCCCAAGTCTCAGATAAAAATATAAATAAATATATTTTTACCCGGTTAAACAACGTAATAAAAAATCAAGCTGTTACATTACCGCTCCTTTAGCGTAATGCATTTACCTAGAGTAAGGACTTAAGGATTTGGTATTTGACAATGTTCTATTTGCATTGAACATTAAGTTCAATGAATAACTAATACCTTTTTATCCATGTTTGTTTACAGATACGTCTCTGTAGACTTGTCAGATGTATTCAAGGACATTCAATGTCCTATCTGCCTAGGTGCGTAATTTGTAGAAGCTATAGGTTGCTCATATACAACTTATTCTCTACTAAAAATGTGTGAAGTTGTTCGAAAAGCATGCTTTACTTGAAGTATTTATAGTTTTAGTGAAAATTTTGTTTTTGTAATGTAGGTGAAAGATTCGTTTAGAATGATTTTTACTTGGTATGATAATTTTATAGTTATAGGAATGGGAAGATAATCACTTTAAAGTTAGACATTCATAATATCATTTTAATTGTATGTTGTCTCGCCCTTGCTTTCCCAAGCACAAAATATATTAAAGTGTCTAAGATGGGGTAACCTCTAGTAGCCTAAAATACTAGTAAAGAATGAATTCAAAGGAAAGAAACCAAAGCAAATTAAATGGATGGGGGAGGGAGAATCTCAATCCACCTATTATATAATGTAGATTGTGGAAATTATGTCATCTTCATTAGTATTATGGATATTACCCTGGCTGTGACATAATTTCTCGGTGTATCCAACATTGTATGTCACTCCTTAAAGTCTATATATGACATTTGCTATTTTTTATTGGTAGTATAAAGTTTTAGGGGAGGGGAGGTTGCCTTTTTCCAAGGCCAGTCATGCCAAAGTATACAAAATTTGCTTTGACATAAATATGTGTCAGGCATTTACTCATTACATTAGATGGAGAAGTTAGGATAGATCTTACTTCAAGTATAGTTATACTAATTATTTCTTTGGATTCATATCCGTAAAAAGTGCATCGCATTCAGTGGGTTCATTAAACTGGGACAATCATTAACCAGCATGTAGATCCAGATCTTTGACATATTTATAATTTTTAGAGTATGTGTATAAAAGACATGATTCATGTAATATTGGATTAAAAGGTTTTTTTTCCTTTACCAGAATGAAAATGTTCTTTGACTTTAGATAACGGAAAAATAAAACATTTGAGTTGTGATTATTTATCCAAACAACTGTACTTACCCGAATAATTACAAATTACCAAATTGTTGGACATGTTTTATGTTGGTTGATGCGTAGGTATATTTATGCATCTAAGCTAATTGTTTTTTTAGAGATCGAGAGAGAGAATCGTGAATATGAATTATCTCAGGACTTAGATAAAATCTAGAATAAGATACAAATCTATGACCCATTTATAATTGTACCATCCATGAAATTAAGCCATCGATAAGTTTGAACCATCATGCAGAGAATATGTATACTTGTATATGGGGACAGAGCCGGATGTGGATGATGAGTCAATTATAAAAATTTAAGTTCATCCTCCAATTTCATATAAAATATTCATAATCATAAATATATATTACAAAATTTTAATTAAATTAGTAATCTATCAAAACAAAGAACGTCTTCCCTGCATGTCATGAAAAATCATCTATAGTTCAATCTATACTACACTTTTCAGAAATATTCTTTTCAATGTATACTAGCTACCAGCCCGTCAGTCAAACATTCAACTTCCATCTTGTTGCGAAGTGTTGTCTTGACTATATTTATAGCTGAAAAAGATCGCTTGATAGTAGCAATAGAAACTAGGAAATGTGAGAATAACAGTTACCACTCTATACACAAGAGGATAAACGCCTGCTTTTCTAGTTTATACCAACCAATGGCATATAATTAGTTGTTATAGATTATTAATTAGTATTTTAAATTTATTTTAAAAAATAAAATAGGGGGTCCGCCCCCTATTTTTTCCTACTTGTATATCAAGAAGTTGACAACCAATTTCTTACATATTTATCCCCACATGAACTATTCATTTGTTGATATTGTTGAGGCACAACAATCTATAGGTTAATATTTTTATCGTCCATAACCGTTAACCTTGTTAGTTTTAACCCACATACAAATAATATGTATAGTGTCAAGTTGGCAACTAATCTCTTACATATTTATTTTCCCCTATTTGATTTTTTTGGATTTTGTTGTTATGTTTGTTCATGGACTAGATATTGATGATTTCTTTTTAAAGATATGTTGGTTGCAGCTTCATAATCATTTTAAATTTTATTTCCTAGTTATCATATAATGTAGAGAAAATAATTGATTACATTATATGTGTAGGAATTATTCGAAAAACAAGAATTACAACGGAATGTATGCTTCGATTTTGCAAAGACTGCATACACATATATATATGCAACTTGGGTTTACCCTCAAACTTTCACTATCTACATAGTTATCTCAATGATTTATGGTTTGGTTGGCCATGGTTTATTTGTTACAATTTTTGCCATTTTTCGGAATAGTCTGGACTTGTTTTAATGCAATAAAAATGAATGTCCTGCTTGTGGCACACACTTTGCAAGTCTATCCTAATTGAAAGACAACCCTAGCTATGATGTTTTGATTGCTTCTCTATATCCGAATATTGACAAGTATGAAGAACAAGGTAAGATGGGAATAATGAATCTTGAATTGAAATATGTATTTTATCTCGTTAGTGGTGTTATTTTCTGAGCACACATGTGATGATGGTAACAACATAGAGACTTCAGAAGTTCATGACGCATCAGAGATTTAGATAAATTTCATTTTAATTCATTCTAAGATTACTAGATAATATTGGATTATGTATTATTTAGTGTTATACCCACCTTTAAAATTAATTTGGCCCAATGGTCGTGCCAACGGCTAACTAGGAAATTGTTAGCCGAAGACGGTAATAGCCGATGGAGAAGGAAGCACATTCGGCGAAGGAATGGGTTGGGCCTTGTTGATGGGCCAGGCTTGAAAGATAGAGTAGGCTGAAGCTTAATGGGCCACTAGCTGTTGGAAGGAGTTAAAGGACTGAGAAACGCATAAGTGTGGAGCTCACAAAGCTGTTGCCAACGGATGCCACAAAACATGCCGAGAAAATAAGAGTTGAGCTGTTGAGGGGTAGCCGTTGTGGCTGTAGCGGTTGAGAAACGTCAACAGCTGAGTTGGGGATAGTTGCATGTATTTAGGAGGTTTATCAAGTTAGAAAAGGATTATAGATGATTAGCCTTAGCCTATAAATACCTATTGTAGTTATTGTAAAAACATATGACAACACCCAATACAAATTTTTAAGCTATGCTTACTTACACTTGCCTTTACTTCCAACTTTTCTTTAGTCATGCTTTACTTATTGCAATTTACTTTATGTCAGCTTACTTCCCAGTCGATTAAGTCCTTTTTTCTTTAGTTCTTACCCTTTTCTTGTTCACCCTATTACCAAACGCTTTCTATAGTGAGTTTGGGAACCCTTTGCTAGAAGTTGGATTTTACTTCTAGTTCAAATCACCTGATGCATATTAAAATCCGTACGTGTTCCTTGGCTGAATTTCCATTCAACTGATTAGCTAATTTACAAGTAAAACAAATTTGGCACACCCGATGGGACTCTCAAAAGTGAACTCATTGAGAAATTTCCATCTCCCGGTTCAGATTACCCTTGGCGTATGCACCTAAGGTCTGGTAAGAACCTTAGCAGTATGGATACTAGTCAAGCAGGCAAGAAGAATGGGTCCAAGAAGACACTAGAATGGGCTCCACAGCCTACTCAGCGGATTCAAACTACTCCACAACCTATGGGAATTTCGGTATCTTCAACCTTAATTTCTACCCCTGGGGTAGAAAGCTCTGATCAGCCTCAATCGTTAATGATGACCACCTCGTTTATTCGAGATCAAATTGATCAGGGGATGAATGATTGGATGTTTCATATGTCAAGGCAGCTTTCAAAGATCGTGAAGCCTATGGTACACAATGAGTTGCATTTTGTTAGAGAAACTGAGAAAAAACAATCCAACACGAGTGAGGGTTCTGCCCATTCGGTCGTCATAGCTGGCACTCCTGCTAGTGGACAAATTCAGGAAGGGCCACAATCAATGGTCCAGTCGTGTATGGGCATGCCGCATGTGTTTCTTATGTACCAGCCTCCACACCCTGATAGTGTACAGTCGAGCTTACAATTCGGGCAAGTACAAGTGCCCAGAAGGCCCCCTCATATAGCAGGAACAATTGGCTTACCGTTCCTGGCGCCTAACAGGGTTGTGATAGGTGTCGGTCCATAGGTTGCCATGACTGGGGGACACGATTTACTCGACTGTTGCAGGTCCTACCAGGTATATTGCCGATTACGTGGGAGACCTGCCTTGGTCTAACATCCTTCCTAACCTAGTAGTCACTCTCGAGGGGTTTCCTCATGGGTAGACCATTCCTATCATAGTGGATCTGCCATGGGTTAATGTACCTCAGGTTACTCCAATTCAACCGATTCCTTAGCCATGGATGAATAATTACCCTTACCCGGGTAATAACCAGGGGGCAACCCCTATTCAGGAGCAACAATGTCAGATGCCTTATCAGCCAGGAGGTGTACCTGCTAGGCCTGTTCAACCACCAGCACCGAATCATGCAGGTAACAGGGATCCTCATCTGATAGACCCGAAAATAATAGCCGAGACAATAAGGAGGCACTTTGGAATGCAGCTAATGTTGCTGGATAGGTATGTATACAAAAAAACCTTACCCTGAGTGGGTGGATAGAATGATGCCTCTGCCTAGGGGATTCAAAACTCCTGACTTCACTCCCTTCTCAGGGGAGGACGGTAAGTCAACTATGGAGCACATCGACAGGTTTACTGCTCAATGTGGGGAAGCCAACCAAAACTAGTTTTATAAGCTGCAATTGTTCCCTTTATCATTAACTGGTGCAACCTTTACTTGGTATTCTGCCTTAGCTCCTAACTCCATTCAAAATTGGACTGACATGGAGCGTTGTTTCCATGATAGATTCTATATGCCTCAGCCAAATGTGACTGTGGCTGACATAATGACTGAGTATTTGGAAAGATTCAGGAAATTAAGGAGCAAACGTACTGTGCAGCTTCCTGAGGCTAAATATTCTTCAATGGTCATTAGCAATATGCATACTCAGCTTAAGGAGAAGCTGGTTGGGCAGGATTGCACTGATCTAAGTCAGTTAGCTTCCAGGGCCTCTAGAATTGAGCAATATATCCTAGAAAAGGAAAGGAGATCTAGCAGGAACAGAGTCCCTCACCTTATCAATGTGATTGATGTTGATGATGCAGACTATCCATCAGATGACTCAGCCGAGCAATCGGCAGACATCATGGCCGCTGAAATATTGAGGGGAAAACCATTTTCTTACCTAGCTTTGAGACCACTTAAAGGGAAGGAGCTGCAAACTTCTGAGAGCAGAGTGGAATACTCTTTTGATATTTCTAAGGCAAACCAAATATTTGATCACCTCCTGAAGGACCTGCCAATTAAATTGAACGAAGGACATCAAACTCCCCTAACTGAAGAATTGAGGGGAAAAAAAATTGTAAGTGGCACAATTCTTATACTCATACTACTGCCAACTGTATAGTATTTAGAAAGGCTATACAAAAAGCCATGAAGGAATGAAGGTTTAAACTAGCCGAAAAAGAGATGACTGTCATTACAAATCCATTCCCTTCGGAAGGGGTTAATATGGTTTCCTTCTCGGGAGAGACAGTATCCGGCTCACCATCTAAAAGATGGAAACAACCGATACGCCGCAAATGGAGACAAAGGGGAGTGTTTGATGAGCCTGATGGGGCAGGGAGAGCTCTAGCTGTGTCTGATCAGTCTAAAACGATAGATCATAAACCATATGTGTTCGATAGACTAAAGAGACCCCATATGGATAAGAATGAGGAGGGAAAGAAAGATGCACCGGCTGAGTGCAATAGGCCCACAGTGTTCAGCAGGTTGGAGAAGAGTCAGCCTAGCAGACAGGTTGGAGCCAAGCTACATCGGACAGACTGTGAGGTGTATAGAGCCGCAAATGGGAATACCATTTTGGTCCCCAGGGATAGAGAGAACGAGGAAATGCCTGGGGTGTTTGGCAGATTAGATTTCTCAGGTGTGATGAGGGATTTTGAAAGAAAAAAGAATCATGCACTCAAGTCTGGGGAAACAACAAAAGAGGCTCCGAGAGGAAACGTAAGAAGCATTTTGCTGATATGCACGATAATATTTCGACTAATGACAGGCTACCTATAACGGACGAGTCTCATGTACCAGATAAAGGTAAGAGAGTAGCTCATTTCGATGTGGAAAAAGGCATGACCACACTGAAGATTACTGTAAAGAATGAGGAATCAATCATACGCCAGCGTATGCTCAAACCACCATCTAAGGTGGAAAAGGAAGACTGGTTCATCAACAAGTATACAAAAGGGAAACATCCTGTGGAAAAGGGACCAGTAGTGATGACCAGAACGCAGAAAAGAAGGGCTCAAAGGAATAAATCATTATAAAGAATGAAGTAGAACTTAGCCATGCTAGCCGAGGTTAAAAAAATTGATCATGCTGAGATCAAATCTCCTCGGGTGACCGAGATCCTAGAGACTGCTTTTGGGAAACCGAAAGGAGGAACAACTACTCGGGAGGAAAAGCATGATCTAGCACAGTGAAAAAACCCGGATTGTTTGGGAAAGGAAGAACAAGAGTTCCAAGAGATGATTAATGAGTTGGAGACAGCCGAATTGGAGGAAGGGCCAATGATAATAGCGGAAGAGCAGGTCCCTCTAACAGTGGAGGAAATGGAGGAAGAACTAGGAACAAATCTTCAACTGGAGATTCTGTATTGGATTCCATATTGGGAGATGACATAGACCAACTTTCGGTTAATACCAACATGGTAGGACTAATTCCTAGCGAGTTCTTGGCTCGGCAGAAGAAACCTGAGAAATTGGAAGGTGACTATTTGCCGAGGATGTCGAATGGACTGTTTTAACTCCTATTCCAGAAGAGCCCAAGATGGAATTTCCCAAACCAGCAGGGGAGATGACCAAACACTTAAAACCCCTATACATCAGGGCTCAGGTTAATGGTAAGACTATTGGTCAAGTCTTGGTGGATGGAGGAGCAGTGTTAAACATAATCCCTTCAGTCACCATGAAGAAGCTGGGTAGAACTACGCAAGATTTAATTCCTACTAATATGAAGATGACTAATTTCATAGGGGATGCCACGACTGCTTTAGTAATTTTGGTAGTCGATATCACCGTGGGAAATAAAACCTTGAGCTCTGCCTTCTTTGTGGTAGATTTTAAGTCCACTTACTCCATATTACTGGGAAGGGATTGGATTCAATCCAGCCAGAGTGTGCCTTCTACTTTACATCAAACGCTAATGTTTTGGGATGGTGACAAGGTAGAATCAGTTGTAACTGATAAGAATATTTTCACGACTGACGTTAAGATGGCTGAGGTTATATTCTATTCGCCCCGGCTAGAGCCTATAACTATCCCTAAAGGATATGAAGAAGAATCATATAAGTCTTGCAACCTGACAGCCGATGTGTTTGCTATCAATATCCAAGCCGATTTACGGGCCCTAAAGTTGTGTTTAGATGAATAACAAAACTCAAGTAATCGAGGACCTAAGACATAGGCTGACGTCCATGGAAGTTGAGTAAAGGGTTGGTGCGGCCATGTCTATGGAGTTAGAAGGAATTCAAGAAGAAGAATGCTCGACTGTTATGCCTAGGGGGCATGAATGTGAGGAGAGGTGGGAATCTCCAATCAACGGGAAGATTCCTACCTTTTCAGCTGAAGATCCATTGTTGGATGTTTACCTAGGAACTGAGCAGGAGCCGTGAATGACAAGAATAAGTGGTTTACGGAGTGAGGAAGAGCGAAATCGACTGGTCAGTCTAGTGAAGAGTTACAAGGATTGTTTGGCATGGGACTACCATAAGATGCCAGGGCTTTCAAGAGAACTGGTAGAACATCGGTTGCCGATTAAAGAGGGATTTAAGCCTCATAAGCAAGCTGCAAGGAGGTTCAACCCAGAAGTAATGCCAAAGATTAAAAAGGAAATGGAACATCCACTTAATGCAGGATTTAATCATACGGCCAGATATGTTGAATGGCTGTCGAACATTGTTCCTGTAATTAAGAAAAGTGGAAAAGTTAGAATTTGTACTGATTATAGGAATTTAAATCTTGCCACTCCAAAAGATGAGTATGTAATGCCTATAGCTGACATGCTTGTTGATTCTCTAGTCAAAAATGGCATTTTAACATTAATGGATGGATATTATGGGTATAATCAGATATTTATAGCCGAGGAGGATGTCTATAAGATAGCTTTCAGGTGTCCTGGCACCGTTGGGATATTCAAATGGCTAGTCATGCCATTTGGGTTGAAAAATGCTGGCGCCATGTACCAAAGAGCCACGAATGCTATCTTCCATGAGTTGATAGGGAAGAAAATGGAAGTATATATTGATGATGTCATAGTAAAATCCCATGGCTTTAATCAACACTTAGCCGATTTAGAGCAAGCTCTTAAGGAAATGAGGAGTCATAATTTAAAAATGAATCCTTCCAAATGCTCTTTTGGTGTATCGGTTGGAAACTTTTTAGGTTTTCTAGTGCATAAACATGGGATTGAAGTAGACAAAACAAGGCTAAAGCCATCTTGGACGCAAGACCTCCTCATAATAAAAAGGAATTGCAAAGCCTGATTGGAAAAATCAATTTTCTAAGACGGTTCATTTCAAACTCACCTGGTAAGCTAAAGGCCTTTTCTCCACTATTAAAGCTAAAAGATGTAGATGAAATGGTGTGGGGAAAAGAGCAACAACTTGCTTTCAAGCAAGTAAAACAATGTTTAGTTAACCCTCCGGTGCTAGTTCCACCAGTATCAGGGAGGTCACAAAAATTGTATATATCGGCTGCCCCAAAGTCAATCGGTTGCTTGTTAGCACAGGATGATGAGGATGGAAATGAAATATCCATCTATTATTGTTGATGGTTTGGCAAGTGCACCAAATCGGGACAAGTAATAGAGTGATAGTAGAGTATCGTTCCCAACGAGGATTGAGATTAAGTATCAACGTAGCTTAAACAATTGATATTTGAACTAATGAATTTCATGTTTATATAAGACTACAAGAATATTGAATTTTATGTTGTCACAAAAATGAATGAATCAAGTAAAAGTAAAGAGTGAAATCAATATAGGTAAAGCGGTTAGGTATCGGAATCCTCCAATTCTTCACTTGACGTAACCTTATTTAATCCTAACTTCAATTCATTCCATACAATTGACATTCAAATCACTAACCTAGATTTATCCCTTAGGTGATAATCCTTTTGTACCAATTAAGAACCCTAATTCCTTAGGTGATTCAAGAATTAGCACAAACAATAAGCATGAGATTCATAAGAATGCATTGCAATAGAGTTCTATTCCTAGAATCAACATTCCAATGGTAATCTACTTCAATTCCAATCCAATTAACCAATTTTCCAATTGAGAAATTGAATCTAACATCAATCCAATAGAAGAATTAAGCATAGAAGCAGTTACTCAATTTGAATGAAATAGAATTGAAATCAGAAATCAAAGTCAATTACATCAAATTCAAAATTGAAATCATCCTAACCTAACTTAATTGATCTACCAACTCATAATAGAAAAGGAAGAGATGAAAGAACTTGAGTAGGAGAGTGTGGAAGACTCCATAGAAGCTCCAAGTCTTGTTCCCAAGCTTGAATCCTCAAGGAAGTGGATAGAATTTGATGAAACAAAGTGAGAAAATGTGAAAAATGAGCCAAAAATCCTTCTAACTCTGCACAAGTGAGTTTCCATGGCTTCCTACACTTACATCTACTCAAGTTCTTCCTTCTCGTCTCTTTATATTATGAGTTGCTAGATCTTTTAGGTTAGTTTTAGGATGAACTTGATTGAATCTTGATATAATGAAGTTTGATTTGTGATTTCAATGCAATTTCGTTCAGTTTGATTAATCTCTTCTATGCTTAATGATTTTCTTGGATTGATCAACCTTGAAATGATGATTAGATTCAATTTCACAATTGGAAACTTGGTGATTGAATTGGAAATGAAGTAGATTAATATTGTGATGTTGATTCTAGGAATAGAACTGCAATGCAATACATTCTTGTGAATCCAATGCTTAATGTTTGTTCTAATCTTGCATCACCTAAGGAATTAGGGTTCTTGATTTGTAACAAAGGGATTATCACCTAAGGAATTAGGGATAAATCTAGAGTAGTGACTTGAATGTCAATTGAGAGAGTTGGATTGAGATTAAAATTGAACAAAGTTACATGAGGTGAAAATTGAAGGATTTCAATACCTAACCGCTTTTGCCTATTTGGAATTCATTCTTTAATTACTTGTTCCACTCATTTGTGTGATAATTCTATATACTTTGTTACTTGAAACACAATCCTCGTTGGGAACAATACTCTACTCTCACTTCATTACTTTTACGATTTGGTACTTTTGCCAAACCAACAACATGCACCAAGTTGGAATATTACCTCTTTCCGAGAGAGGTCCAGGTAGTATGTAAGATAGACATCGTAAAGTACTTGCTGCACCAGCCCATCTTGCAAGGACGTCTGATGAAGTGGGCCATCAAGCTAAGTGCTTACACATTGAAATATGTGCCTCTCAGGGCAGTAAAGGGGCAGGCCCTAACAGATTTCCTGGCTCAGTATCCTTGTGTGGATGTGGTTGATCCCCTAGCCGAGGTGAGCTATTGTGTTAACCTAAAGCCTTGGATCTTAACTTTTTATGGATCCAGAACTAATAAGGGATATGGGACTGGAATTGCAATCATAAGCCCTACAGGGGAAAACTGGAAATTCATGCATCACCTGAGGTTAGGATGCTCAAACAACCAAGCTGGGTGAAGCATTAATTTTAGGGTTAAAAATATTATGGTCCATGGGAGCCAAGTATGTCTAGGATATGGTAGATTCCTAATTAGTAATAAGGCAACTGTCTGGGAAGTACAAGTGCACCAAACCAAACTTGGCAGAATGTCACGAAACGGCTAGCAGTTTGTAAGACAGTTTGCCGATGTAGTGATAATGCATATACCCAGAGGGGATAATGGAGAAGAAAATGATTTGGCACAACATGCTTCTGGGTATAAGGAGACCTTTGAAAATGTTCAGCCCTGGGATAATCGGCTCAAGGAGCTCTTTATTGGAGAAGTAGATGTAGCCGATGACTGGTGGACTGAACTTATGAAGTATTTACAAGATCCTTCTTCCTCTTCAACTTTCCAACTGAGGCAAAAGACCTTAAATTATATCTTGGTAGATGAAGATCTACACAAGAAAGGATTGAAGGAGATTTTGCTAAAGTGTCCTAGCAAAGTCGAGACCATGAGAATTATGGGGGAAGCGCATGAAGAGATATGCAGTTCACATAGGTCAGGATCTGTGATGCGTACGTTGGCTAATACACAGATATGGATATTATTGTCCAACCATCAATACAGACTGCCATGCTTATGCTAAAGGTTGTGAAGACTGTCAAAAGCATGGACCAATCCAGAGGATCCCAGTCGAAGATATGCACTCTATTGTTAAGCCTTGGTCATTCCGAGGTTAGGCAATGAATCTGATTGGAAAGATATACCCTTCATCTTCCAAAAGACACTCATTTATTACCGTTTCCACTGATTACTTTACTAAGTGGGTGGAAGCCCAGTCAATGGTTAATGTTACCCAAGCCGATGTTATCAGGTTTATCAAAAATCAAATTATCTACCAGTATGGCATCCCATAAACCATTACAACAGATCAGGGCACAATGTTCACAGGCGAAAAGATGGTCGCTTTTGCACAAGAGTATGGGATAAAGCTGGTCCAGTCTTCACCTTATTATGCACAGGTAAATGGGCAAGCTGAGGCTACCAACAAAATACTGATCAGTTTGATTAAGAATACTATTGAAGGCAAACCTAAAAGATGGCATGAAGCGTTAGTCGAAGTACTATGGGCTTATAGAAACTCTAAGTCTACCACGATGGGATTTACCCTTTATCGGCTAACTTATGGTCAGGATGTTGTGTTACCATTAGAGATTAATGTAAAATCGCTAAGGGTAGCCAAACAACATTGCTTAACCATGGATGAGTACCAGCAAGTGATGTTCATGGAGCTAGAATCGGCTGATGAGGATAAGTTAATGGCCTTAGAAAATATTCGAAGGAATAAAGAGAAAGTGGCCAGAGAATACAACAAACATATTAAAGTTAAAAGGTTTGTTGAAGGGGACTTGGTTTGGAAAGCCATTTTACCATTAGGAGCCAAAGATCCTAAATTAGGAAAATGGTCACCAAATTGGGAAGGACCTTATATAGTTAGTCAAGTTATGATTAATGGAGCCTATCGGCTAGTTAACATGCATGGTGAAGAAATGGCAAGAAGCATAAATGACAGATATCTAAAGAATTATTATTCATCAGTCTGGGACGAGTAACCAGAAAAATTTGTTCAAAAAATTGACGGTTACAAGCCAATCGTCTAGCTGATTATACGAAAATTAGAAAAACAAAAATTCTAGGTTTATGGCTCGGCAGAAGGGGAAGTGACAGTTGCGGCTTCAGAGGTAGAGACATCACCAGCTGAAGTAACAGTTGGAGTAGGCTGGCATACTGTAGCATTGGCAGCAGGAGGATCTTCATTTTGTTCAAGCTCGGGGGCAAGGGAGGCTTCCTGTTGGGACTGAGTAATTATTGTCCCAGCCGAAGGGGAGGCCTTACCTTTTTCAGATCAGCTAATAGTGCCCTCAATCCGATCTAGGATTCATTAGCTAATAGAAGTCCTTGTTCGCCAATAAGTAGATCTTTCTCTAGAGCTTCTTTCTGATGTAACATGATGGTGGTTTCCTTGTCCAAAGCAGAGGATTGATGATACAACTGGAGTCTGGTCCATGAACTCGTAAAGGAGGTGATCGTGTCGACTGCAAAGCCGTTTGAGTGGTTGTCACGGTGGAGCCGTGTGAACAGGTTCAACAGATGTTTGAGTAATTGCCACACGAGGTTGAGGTTGACTATCCGAAGCGACCAAGTTGGCGGAACTCAGAGGTGAAGCGACACGGGTTCTTTCTAATCGTTGGAGAACTTCTCGAGTTTCTTATAGTGGAGGGGTTGGGGAAGGAAGCGCTTCCTCGCATACTCTCTTGGTAATGCAAGATCCAGTAGCCCAACTCCAGACTTACATTGTTGTAGAATTGGTCAATCATGCATGTAAGACCAGTTGTGCACATAGAATAGGTAATTATCCTAGTTGATGAGTTTTCAAGGTTGGTTGTTATGACGATAATCCTAAGAGATGGTTGTGACTGTTAACGTGCTTGTTAATATGATATTCTATATTTTTTCCTGTTTCATGATAATTGTAGAGTTTCTTACCTCATGTACGTATATGTTCTCTATTCTTTATATGATGGTCCTGATCGTGGCTCAAAGGCGGAAGTGGGTCATCAGCTAGTGAAGACACCGAGAAGGTTAGAAGTGATCGAGGTGAGAGTCATTCTTCACTGCGACAAAGACGTTGATATATCGTGATTGAAGAGACCTTCGAGGATGTTGTTAAGCCTTCTACTATTTATACCACAGCCAGTGGAGTGTGTGTTATTATATCTTTTATGTTGTCGCTTCTTTAGTAAATCTGATGTTGTATATGAATATATGTTTTAAATGTTTTAATTTTTTGTTGCAATTATATGTAATTGTAATGTGTTAAGTTCCGTGTGACACTCGAAAGGGTGTTACATAAAAATCATAAACTATTTGGTTATATTTCTTCTTCGCCTACTCTTAATTAAAAATATTAATATTAAATATTTCGACCTGAACTCCTAAAACTCTACCATGGCCTATATACCGTAAGTTATTTGGTCCTTTCTTCTGCACATATCCTTACTCTATTGAATGTCTTCTTTTGCATTGACTCATACCGGCATGAATGGCTCTGCACACACAATAAAACCACATTGTATCTTTTATATGTTGTTATCCTTAATGATCTGATCCCATAACTTTTATTTTAGGATTCATATTGGTGAAGTAGTCGACCTTGTATATTTAATTTGGAGAAAGCTTTCAATAAGATGGAAACTATGTTATTAATTAAAAAAATAACTTTTGTAGGTGAAAATATTTTATTGCAATATATTATTTGTTATATGACTTTGTATAGTATTAATTTAGGTAAGAATTTTTATTTCTTCAATATATTTTTATTTTTTCCTTTTTCTGAAAAATATAAATAATCTTATTTACTAGGCAATAATGGTTTATTCGATGATTTATAAAACTTTTTACTACCCGAAATGCATATAAATTGTGGTTTTCACCAATTTATTGTGTGATGAGTTGCCTCTTTTTTTATGGTGTTGAATGGTTGAGCCCTACTTTTTGGGACTGTTGGTGAAGTACATATTGAATCCTTTTACATGGTCTCAAAACTTGATTGAGGTTGCTGGGGATGGTATATATCTTTTTTTGCCAATTGTTATTGAGTCCTTTTTCGAAATAGAGTAGAAATAAGATAGAAAATATCTTATAGATAATAACAGTTTGGGATCAGAGCATACAACACAAATAATGAACCTTGATCCACTCTGAGAAAAATGTAATGTGGAAGTGTTTCAATGATTCTCATCTTTTGTATTGTGATTACATCATGGCCCTATGTGAAAAAGAGGCATTTTCGTGAATCTAAAATAATTTTTATTACTTACACAAAATAATGTAAAACCTTCTTCGATGTAAATGTTGTTTTCCACCGTCACATACTTGTTATGTGAGAAGCATTTTTACTTGCTTTAGAAGTTAAATCAAATTTGGTGCTAAGGAACTTTTGGCTTAGTCATTTATTCACAATAGAATTTAACGACATTTTCATGAGCTTCCTAGCTTGCTAAGCATAGAATCTGAAACACTCTTATGCAAGTATGCATATCTCAGAGGTTAGCAAAATGTTCTGAAAATTATTTTCATACCCTTCTTTTACATGATCCCTTTCTTCATTTCTAGACTAGTAATTATTTTTTCGGATCAGTTAAGTAAGGTGGACTGTATTTACTCGAAGGATTACCACTCCTTTAGCGTAATGCATTTACCTAGAGTATGGACTTAAGGATTTAGCATTTGACAATGTTCTATTTGCATTGAACATTAAGTTCTATGAATTACTAATACCTTTTTATCCATGTTTGTTTACAGATACGTCTCTGTTGACTTGTCATATGTAATCAAAGATGTTCAATGTCCTATCTGCCTAGGTGCGTAATTTGTAGAAGCTATAGGTTGCTTATATACAACATATTCTCTGCTAAAAATGTAAAATTGATCGAAAAGCATGCTTTACTAGAAGTATTTATAGTTTTAGTGAAAATTTTGTTTTTGTAATGTAGGCGAAAGATTCGTTTAGAATGATTTTTACTTGGTATGATAATTGTTATAGTTCTAGGAGTGGGAAGATAATCACTTTAAAGTTAGACAGTCATAAGGTCAGTCATGCCAAAGTCTACAAAATTTGCTTTGACATTAATATTTGTCAGGCATTTACTCAATACATTATACGGGGAAGTTAGGATAGATCTTACATCAATTATAGTTGTACTAATTCTTTCTTTGGATTTGCATCACATTCAATTGGTTCATTAAACTGGGACAATCGTTACCCAGCATGTAGATCCAGATCGTTGACGTATTTATAATTTTTAGAGTATGTGTATAAAAGACATGATTCATGTAATATTGGATTAAAAGGTTTTTTTTAGATAACGGAAAAATAAAACATCTGAGTTGTGATTATTTGTCCAAACAACTGTATTTACTCGAATAATTACAAATTGTCAAATTGTTGGACATGTTTTATGTTGGTTGATGCATAGGTATATTTATGCATCTAAGCTAATTGTTTTTTTAGAGATTGAGAGAGAGAGAGAATCGTGTATAGGAATTATCTCATGACTTAAATGAAATCTAGAATAAGATACAGATCTATGACCCATTTATAATTGTATCGTCCATGAAATTAAGTCATCCGATAAGCTTGAACCCTCATGCAAAGAATATGTATACTTGTATATGGGGACAGAGCCAGATTTGGATGATGAGAGTCAATTATAAAAATTTAAGTTCATCCTCCAATTTCATATAAAATATTCATAATCATAAATATATGTTACAAAATTTTAATTAAATTAGTAATCTATCAAAATAAAGAACGTCTTCCCTGCATGTCATGAAAAATCATCTATAGTTGAATCTATACTACACTTTTCAGAAATATTCTTTTCAATATATACTAGCTAGCTGCCCGTCAGTCAAAGATTCAGCTTCCATCTTGTTACGAAGTGTAGTCTTGATTATATTTATAGATGAAAAAGATCACTCGATAGTAGCAATAGAAACTAGGAAATGTGAGAATAACAGTTACCACTCTATACACAAGAGGATAGACGTTTGCTTTTCTAGTTTATACCAACCAATGGCATATAATTAGTAGTTATAGATTAGTAATTAGTATTTTTAGATTTATTTTAAAAAATAAAATAGGGGGTCCGCCCCCTATTTGTTCCTGCTTGTATATCTAGAAGTTGACAACCAATTTCTTACATATTTATTTTCCCCTATTTGAATATTTTGGATTTTGTTGTTATGTTTGTTCAGGAACTAGATTTTGATGACTTCTTTTTATAGATATGTTGGTTTCAGCTTCATAATCATTTTAAATTTATTTCCTAGTTATCATATTATGTAGAGAAAATAATTGATTACATTATGTGTAGGAATTATTCGAAAAACAAGAATTATAACGGAATGTATGCATCGATTTTGCAAAGACTGCATAGTGAAATATATGCAATTTGGGTTTGCCCTCAAACTTTCACTGTCTACATTATTATCTCACTGATTTATGGTTTGGTTGGTCATGGTTTATTTGTTGCAATTTTTGCCAATTTTATGAATAGTCTGGACTTGTTTTAATGCAGTAAAAAGAAATGTCCTGCTTGCGGCACGCACTTTGCAAGTCTATCCTTATTGATGGACAACCCTAGCTATGATGTTTTGATTGCTGCTCTATATCCAAATATTGACAAGTATGAAGAACAAGGTAAGATGGAAATACTGCATCATGAATTGAAATATGTATTTTATCTCATTAGTGGTGTTATTTCCAGAGCACAAATGTGATGATGGTGACAACATAAAGACTTCAGAAGTCCTTGACGCATCAGACATTTAGATAAATTTCATTTTAATTCATTCTAAGATTAATAGATAATATTAGATTATGTATTATTTAGTAAGAGATTTATGAAGGATTTGAT
Organism: Sophora flavescens; assembly: GCA_030762895.1. Lineage (NCBI taxonomy): Eukaryota > Viridiplantae > Streptophyta > Magnoliopsida > Fabales > Fabaceae > Sophora > Sophora flavescens. The sequence continues at coordinate 107,227,755 of CM061064.1, read as the reverse complement.
TATGTGGTTATATTTATGATATTTTATGTTTATGAGACGCCCTGTTTTGAGGCTAAGACTTTATGAAAGGATTGTATGGTTTAGTACCTAATATTTATAAGGTATTATTTTATTAAAATGTTGGTTGTAATTTATTTTAGAAATTTCCTATGTATGGGTAAATAGTCATGAATAGTTACCTGTTTTAATGTAATATGGTTAGACATTACAAAAATGATTGAGGACACTAGCCCCAGGTATGATAATGGACCTGAATTTGCCATGAATGATTTTGCTAAGGGCATTATAGATAAAAAAATATCTCATTTTGAAGCCCCTCAACAATATAGGGTGGTCGAACGCAAACATCAGCACATATTGAATGTGGCTAAAGCCTTCTTTGTCCAGGCTCATCTCCCAACCAAACTTTGGAACTTTTTTGTACAATATGCAGTTCACATTATTAACAGACTTCCTAACCCAATTTTTCAACATAAATGTCCTTATGAGTTCCTATACAATGAAGCACCTAATATGGTCCACCTTAAGGTATCCGAATGCTTAAGCTATGCCTCTACCTTGGAAGCTCATACTCATAGGACCAAACTTCAATCCAGAGCTAGCAAGGCTGTCTTTTAAGGCTATAAAGAGGGCACTAAAGGTTACATACTCTATGACCTTTCCTCCCAAAAACTATTCATCTTCAAAAATGTCTTTCTCCACCTGACACCTCGCCTCCCTCTATCTCTTATCCTAACCTCCCTGATGATTCCACACCTTCACCTTTTATACCGTATGCACCTCAATAGGGTCGACCCTCAGGCAAAGCTGGTAAAGCAGCAACTTTAGGCCTCCCAAAAAATTTCTACTTTTGCAAGTACTTTTGGCTAAAAAAAGTCTCAAACTTGTGAACACCCATTTTTGTCCATCTTCATTTTATTTTATTCTAATTTTATTATTATATTAATATATTTCAGGGAGCCTAAAAAATAATAGCGATGAAAGAAAGAAGAAAAAGAAAATAATGAAGAAATGAGGAAGAAAAGAAGGAGAAAAGAACAATCAGCAAAAAGAGAAGAAAGAAGATTGAGTTACTTCTCCTAGCCCAATATCTACAAGAAGAAAAAACAAGTGACACTTCAAAAAAAAATAAAAAATAAAAATTATCCATCCCAATCCAGAAAAAATACTCACAAAAAGGCCCAAACCCACATCTCCAAAACCGGGTCGCGCTTGACCCGGTTCATGGCCCACGACCCACACATCATTTTCCCCTCCCTCCCTCATTTTAACCTAGCAGCCCCACTCCTAACCCTAAAAAACCCCATTTTACATATCAGACAAAACCTCTCTTCCTCCTCCCATTCTCCACCATCCCTACACCTCCTCTACCCATTGGTTCTTCCTCTCCCTCATCCCCTCCACTCTCTTAACCGCACCACACTTCCTTCTCTCTTCAAACACGCAACCCTTACATCAAATCACCTCCTTTCCTCTGCTCGCGCCACCTCCATCTGGATACACGCGATCTCTGCTCAGAACCGCCTAAGCTCCGGATTTCGTGGGACCAACCTTGAAGCCGCTGGGTAAGGAGAAGCATGAAGTCCTCTCCTCCATTTATAAATTGAGATGCGAATATAGAAAAAGAGAGGATGGGGGAAGAACAAAAAATCAGAGGAGATACGGAGGAAGGATACGAAGACAGAGGCAGAGAGATTTTTATCTGATGTTTTCTTTGTGAAGAAAAAGAGATTGGGTTTGAGGTAGAAATGGAGGGGATCTTCATTTTTTAAACTGAAAGAGGAGATTTTTGGGTTAGGGATTTGAGTTTTTTTTTCCTCTTCTCTGTCATTAGAGTCGTTCCAAATTTTCAGAAGAAGAGAGAGTTAAAAGAGTTAGTGAAACTGAAATGTGAGGCTTTTGATCATAAAATTTTACTACGGGGAGAAAGCAAAATCACTGTTATTCTTCTCTCATTTGGTAATCCTTGTTCTCTTTGTTGACATTATTCATGAGTTTCTCTTGACATTCTTATTTTTCGGTGTCTCTGTTTATGATGAAATGAAAATCCATGGATATTGAAACTGAATGAGTTAGTATGATGTTTGCTATATGAGTTCTTATGTCTGTTTCAGAAATGGTGTATCGTAGGGTTCCTATTCCATTGTTTGCTGTCATATGCTGAAATGCATGATACACTAGTAATCTTCATATGGCTATACAGTTACTAAACACTTAAAATGTTTCATTTTTGTTCTATTTTCGTAAAGGCATTGTTCTGTTGATAGTTTTCTTCTGCCCCACCCTCATTGTGTCAAGTTAGTCTTTATGGTTAATAGGCAGAAGATGATGCATGTTGTTGTTTGCTATTATCTTTACCGTTAATTTCTAGTCTTCCTTATAAGCTTTTGTTTAATGTTAACCACCCTTTCCTCATTAATCATGTTGTTCTAAGTTAGACAAATCGTTTTAAGTACCAATCTTATACTTATTTTTATTTAAAAAATTCAGTTTCGTGATAAAATAAAAATTCAAAATGACCACTAGAATAATCCTTTGATTTGCATCCCAAAACAAAAAAAAAACATTTCAATAGTAATGAATCAACGTGATTGCGCAATTGATTGGTTTTCAAAATCTTTACATGGGCCTTTATGATTATTTAATTCACCATCCAAAGTTCCTCATGTTAGAAATAAGGCAAAACTATTTTTTTTACATAAAAATAAAAGATGATCACTCAAATCCCCTTCAACCGGTTTGTTCCCTTTTTACAAAACAAAGAAAATTGTCTTTTGATAAATAAATAATTGAACTTATTTTATTTAGGGATGGCCTATGGACTTGGTTGCCATATTCAATCACTTAGAATAAAGGTTGCCCTATGAACTTATGTGCCATGTTCAACCTATTTAGGACTTTTAAATATTTAATCAAAAAGGTAGAATAAAATAAAAAATAAGATCATGAAATAACATTTCTCTTCCTAATTCTTATGTGGCATTTTTCTAAATACTTAAATAAATCAATGTTATTTTTGGGTTGCTCTATGACAAGTGTCATGCTCAATCCTTTTGATTTTGAGGTTGTCCTGTGGACTTACGTGCCATATTCAACCTCATTTAGGTTTAACAAAAAAATTTCACAAATACAAAACCGATAAAAAATATAAAATATCTTAAAATTAAAAATAAATTTTCCTTTAAATGGTTTTCGGGGTAAAATAAATATTTTCTAAGTTACTAATAATTTACACAACTAATTTTGGGTAACCATTTTTATGGATGTTCTAGGGTGTCGTGGGGTAAGTCTCCATGCCTTCCCGAGAAGTAATCGACTCCCGAACCCAAAGTTTTTTTTAAAAGTGTTTTCCAACTTTCCCGAAATTAAATAAAATTGGTGGCGACTCCATGTTTATTTTCTAAAAGAAAAACAAGTTTTCTTTTTGTTCGCCGTTGCACTACGATCACGGTCGCGACAGATGGCGACTGTAACACCCCGATTTTCGCTGCTTTGTAATATCGGTAATAAATATATAAATATATATTTTTATCCGAGACTTAGAAAATGATTATGGATAAACCAAGGTCATTTCCTTGTTATACTTATTTTCATAAGGTTACGGGGAAGTTTTTGGTTGAAAATTCAGACGGAAGCTGGTATGTCGTTTTCTGTGTTTTCGCTGACAGTAAAAGTTTACTGCTCAGAAAACCTAATTTTAACTCGTAAACGAGATGAAAAATGTTTTTATTGTATTTACTACGATACTGGAAGTTTTGAAAATTTTAGCATAAAAATTAAAATATTATATTTGTTGCGGGCGTATACGTCGAGATTATCTCTAGGAAAAACCTGCGCCAAATGAAACCCGGAGTCGGCAACGTAGCTGAGATGATGGATTTTACCGACTTGACGAGCAATTATGACGAGCTTATCCGAGTCATAATGGCCATAATGGCGCATTTATGACAAAGTGAATTTTTTCTATTAAATGACCATTTTACCCTTGTCTTTTTATGACAATTACAAGCCATGCCATTGGAAAATTTGATCAAATCCAACCCAAAACTCACGGCTCCTTCCTCCATTCCAATCACTTGAACATAACTTTTCTTAATCCATAAATGACATTTATGTTAAGTGGATGGGTTATAAGGCAAAGTCATTCTCTCATCAATCACCCGAAACTGTAACGAAATTATGACCAGTTTATGATCTGAATATCAAAAAACTTTCAACATGAAAGTTGTTCATATTTCTCTCTTCTTTCCAACGACATAAAGATCATACAAAATGGACAAGTATGTTGAGAGATATATCCAAATTACTAAAACTGTTCTAAACCCTCATCATGTTCATCTTCTTCTCCAATGTTCTCAAATCTTCTTCAAGTTTCTTGATTCTTCTTAACCTATCTTTGACTCACAAAATCAGCCAACTTTGGTCAAGATAAGCTTGCATTAAATGTGGCAAAATCATCATCATGGCACTTTATTGACAATTTGCAAACTAGTCCTTCAACTTTTGGAATCTTTGCAAATTGGTCCTTAGAACTTAATTGCATTTGAATCATTTAGCAAGACAACTCATCATCATCTAGATCCTTCCTAAGATGGCTCCACTACCTCTATAAATACCATACTCTCACTTTTCACTTAGTTTCTTTTGCCATTTGTTTCCAAAACCCTAAAGTTCATAAGTCTCTTAGTGCTAAGTTTGTAAAACAAGTTCTTGGATTTCCTTTGTCATTGGTCTTCAAGAGGTAAATTCAAATCTTCATTCTTAATCATGCCCATGTTCTTTATCAAGTTTCTTGATTCAAGGCTTATATCATAGTTGTTCATCACTTTAAAGTTTCTAACCCTAGAACTTTGAAAAGTCATAATAAATTCTATAAAAATCTAATGATGATGAAACTACTTTCTATCTTCTTGATATCATGCATATTATCTAAATCCAAGATCATGATGTAATCAAAAATTTCTTTCCTAAAAATCTAGCCTTGGCCGAATCTGTCACATTAGGGTTGGTAGAGTTTTGTTCATGTGTTGTCATGTATGATCATGTATTCTATATGGCATGTATGACTACACACTCTAATCCATGTTAGTCTCTTAAAATTAATATTTTACTCAAAAATCTTTGTGTTGGCAGAAACCCTAGGTGGGTTAGATTTGTTGAGTTTTGTTCAAAGTTTTCCTTAATGATCTTGTTAATCAAGCTATTAGTATGTATGCTTAATAAATCCAAGTTGGTTTATTAAACTAAGAACCCTAGCCCTATGAACCTATTGAGGCCGAATCCTTGTATAAAAGAGATAGGAAGTTTTGAGTTTCAACTTTAGTTGTTTAGTCACTAATCCATGATTTAGGTTAATCAAGGATCATTAATCTATGACTTAATCATGATTAGGAATTTTAAGGATTTTGAACCCTAAAGGTTAGCCCTTGACCGAAACCCTAACCCTAAAGGTTAGAGGATTTTGTTTCAAATTTAATTTTGTAATAAGTAATCTATGATAGTTAAGACTCTAGTAATTAGGATCCAAAAGATGACATTAAGAAGATAATCCTAAACCTATTTCTAAGTCTTGGCCGAACCTAGCCCTAAAGTGTCATAGGTGGGTGTTAGATGATTAATTATAATTATGTTGTTTGGTTGAAGGTGGTTGTGTTAACTCGTGGCGGGATAACGAGGATCGTCGTGTACGTGTTTCCGGTGCAAACTCGGGTGGGGAAAAGAATCAACCTATCGTCGAAATCGATAAGTAGTAGATTATATGATAATTGTGTAGGGCGACCTAAACCCTACTAGTAGTCGAGTAATCGACAAGACCAAAATCCTATTGGAAACAATTTCTGTAAAACCAATGGCGATTCGGGGATTGTAGGTTTATCGACATTAAGTTGATTTTAAGTATTTGAGGATGTTTGAATTATTTACTTTTGATTGTTTGTGATACGCTGGTTGAGGTATTCCATCTGCATGTGACGTATTGTTTCGGTGTTTGAATAATTATGATTGTGAGGATGTCTGTTGGCTGTCACGACCGTGATGGTTGTCATGGCCAGGCCGTGACAGGTTGTTTTGTAGCATTCTTGCCTTTGTTTCCTGTCACGACCGTGATGGCTATCACGGCCAGGCCGTGACAGAGTCTGACTTTGTTATTTAATTGGTTTGATTATTATGAGTTGGTTGTGATAAATTGCCTTATATGATATTGAGATGTTGGAATATTCTGTTGATTAATGTGTTATGCATGATCTGCCTGGTTTTTAATACTATGCCTAGTTGATTTTAAGTAAGGATATATGTTTTTCGGGAGATGATTGTTTGGGTGAGAGAATGAATTGACTTAGAGGTGCCTAGCTTAATTAAGTTATCAAATGGATGAGATGTGACATAGAATGCGAGTTGAGGTTATGATGGGAGTTTGAGGTACAAGGTTGTTATTGATTTGAGATAGTGAGATTCATATAGTGGCTTTGATGCAAATACTTTTTCAGTCCATGACGCGTAGATCTGATTTATCCTATCGAAAGATAGAAGGGCACTATGATGAGTTTTATCCTATCAAAAGATAGGAGGTCACTATGTTGAGTTTTATCCTATCGAAAGATAGAAGGGCACTATGTGGAGTCTTATCCTATCGAAAGATAGAAGAGCACTATGTCGAGTCTTATCCTATCGAAAGATAGAAGGGCACTACGTTGAGTCTTATCCTATCAAAAGATAGAAGTGTACTATGCTGAGTTCTTTGCATCAGACTGCCATGGACTACTAACGAATGTGAAAGGAATAGAGACAGTTATTATAGTATAAGTGTTTAGACTACATGAGCGGAGGGTAGAGGACAATATTATAATTTGAGGATGATTTGTTAGTTATGTGCGTTGCTTGTCTCTGACATTTATTGTATAATTTACTATTACTCTTTCCGCTTTTTGATGATAGAACTGTTTCTTATTCCCTATATCTTTCTGTGTGTGGTATTTTATTTCTGATGTGATCGTACGAGAAGACCCGATGGATGAACCAATTGCTGAGGAGTTAGATGGAACTCCGTATGAACCGGATGCTGGAGGTCGAGCTGTGATCCAGGGGGATTAGAGTATAGACATGATGGCCAGTGTGTCTAAGGAGTATTTATATTTCCGCTCGGTATGTTTGTAGTGAAGTTTATACCTGTGAGGGATCCTACTGAGAGGGTACCCTTAACAGTGTTTTGGTTTTGTAATAAATAAACATGTGTGTAAATATATATATTACAACTTTGGTGAGTTTTACATTTGTAGAAGTTATATGATTATTAATTAAGTTTTAATTTTTACGTATTTTCAATAGTAAGCGCGCGATTAAGTAAATAAATATTAAGGTTTTAATGTAATAATACGATGGGGCACATCGGGGTGTCTCCTTTGGTGGTATCAGAGCAGTTCGATTCTAATCGGACTGTGAGGTCTAGGAAGTTGTTACTGGCCGTGTCTAGTTGAATCCACATCAGATTTTAACTTTGCTTAAAAGTTGGGTAGTGAGTCCCGACGCGATAGTTAACAGCTATATGGCATATATATATTTTATGTAGCATTATATGTTGTACACGAGTACTCAGAGACGTGGAGCTGGAAAAGGAGTTCCAGCAGTAGGGGACAAAGAAATGGCCGGACCTCGAGCACGAAAAGAGTGTTTACTGTGAGTGAGGCGAGCTGAATTCTCAATCCGGGATTTTATACAAGGTATGTATTTGATATCTGGAAGACTTTGTTTGTTTGTCTAAGTAGCATGATAGACAAGAAAGTGATGAGAGTTTTGTTGAGGTATAGTTGTGACAGGTAGGATGTGCACCCTTAAGATCAATATCAGTGAGTAAGACAATTACTATAAGTCAAATGTTGATCGAGGCATAGTATCATTATGGAACATAGGGCAATGATTAAGGATCGTAGTTAAGATGGATTGTATGAGTTTGGGAAGAGTAAACGAAAGTGTATATAGTAATTTCACCTAAGTTGAATATGAGCTTTCACCTAAGTTGAATATGAGAAGAAAAGATGATTTTCGATGTAAATTGAGGTTACTAGAGAAATTCAAATTTGTTAAGTTAGATAAACCTAACAGGTGTTGTTCTTTTGATTTTATCTTACGGAATGTTGAGATGTTTATTTGGAGACTTGAAAGGTGTGATTTTGATATAATCTAGAATAGTTAAATACATTTTAAGGAACTAAGACTGTGATTGGATACATGAAGTAGGAAATTAAGGTAGTTCGATTGCGGTGTTAATTGTAGAAGTTAGATGTTGGAATTGATTGTGGTGTTAATTGCGGGAGTTAGATGTTGAGATAAAGTTCTCTAGTGGATCAGTAGTAAGGAGAATGAAATGATTAAGTCTTAATTATGTCCTTCAAGGATGATAGATCAAGGTGAAACGTTAAGGACAATGAATATAATGTAGTGATGGATTGTTTTGAGGATAAATAGAACGATATAAGAAGGAATTTTGTTATGAAGTTACCGCTGTCACCTAGGGGGAAAACAACGATGAGAAATATATTGTTGGAGCTTTAGATTAAGATAAGATTACAAGATGATGTCTAGTGTTGAGTAAAGAAATTCCAAGGACGGAATTTTTTCTAAGAGGGGTAGTAATGTAACACCCCGCTTTTCGCTGCTTTGTAATATCGATAATAAATATATAAATATATATTTTTATCCGAGACTTAGAAAATGATTTTGGATAAATCAAGGTCATTTCCTTGTTATACTTATTTTCACAACGTTACAGGGAAGTTTTTGGTTGAAAATTCAGACGGAAGTTGGTCTGCCGTTTTCTGCGTTTTCGCTGACAGTAAAAGTTTACTACTCAGAAAACCTAATTTTAACTCGTGAATGAGATGAAAAATGTTTTTATTGTATTTACTACGATACTGGAAGTTTTGAAAATTTTAGCATAAAAATTAAAATATTATATTTGTTGTGGGCGTATACGTCGAGATTATCTCTAGGAAAAACCTGCGCCAGATGAAACCCGGAGTCGGCAACGTAGCTGAGATGATGGATTTTACCGACTTGACGAGCATTTATGATGAGCTTATCCGAGTCATAATGGCCATAATGGCGCATTTATGACAAAGTGAATTTTTGCTATGAAATGACCATTTTACCCTTATCTTTTTATGACAATTACAAGTCATGCTATAGGAAAATTTGATCAAATCCAACCCAAAACTCACGGCTCCTTCCTCCATTCCAATCACTTGGACATCACTTTTCTTAATCCATAAATGACATTTATGTTAAGTGGATGAGTTATAAGGCAAAGTCATTCTCTCATCAATCACCCGAAACTGCCACGAAATTCTGACCAGTTTATGATCTGAATATCGAAAAACTTTCAACATGAAACTTGTTCATATTTCTCTCTTCTTTCCAACGACATAAAGATCTTACAAAACTGACAAGTATGGTGAGAGATATACCCAAATTACTAAAACTATTCTAAACCCTCATCATGTTCATCTTCTTCTCCAATGTTCTCAAATCTTCTTCAAGTTTCTTGATTCTTCTTAACCTATCTTTGACTCACAAAATCAGTCAACTTTGGTCAAGATAAGCTTGCATTAAATGTGGCAAAATCATCATCATGGTACTTTATTGACAATTTGCAAACTAGTCCTTCAACTTTTGGAGTCTTTGCAAATTGGTCCTTAGAACTTAATTGCATTTGAATCCTTTAGCAAGACAACTCATCATCATCTAGATCCTTACTAAGATGGCGCCACTACCTCTATAAATACCATACTCTCACTTTTCACTTAGTTCTTTTGCCATTTGTTTCCAAAACCCTAAAGTTCATAAGTCTCTTAGTGCTAAGTTTGTAAAACAAGTTCTTGGATTTCCTTTGTCATTGGTCTTCAAGAGGTAAATTCAAATCTTCATTCTTAACCAGGCCTATGTTCTTTAACAAGTTTCTTGATTCAAGGCTTATATCATAGTTGTTCATCACTTTAAAGTTTCTAACCCTAGAACTTTGAAAAGTCATAATAAATTCTAGAAAAATCTAATGATGATGAAACTACTTTCTATCTTCTTGATATCATGCATATTATCTAAATCCAAGATCATGATGTAATCAAAAATTTCTTTCCTAAAAATCTAACCTTGGCCGAATCTATCACATTAGGGTTGGTAGAGTTTTGTTCATGTGTTGTCATGTATGATCATGTATTCTATATGGCATGTATGACTACACACTCTAATCCATGTTAGTCTCTTAAAATGAATATTTTACTCAAAAATCTTTGTGTTGGCAGAAACCCTAGGTGGGTTAGATTTGTTGAGTTTTGTTCAAAGTTTTCCTTAATGATCTTGTTAATCAAGCTATTAGTATGTATGCTTAATAAATCCAAGTTGGTTTATTAAACTAAGAACCCTAGCCCTATGAACCTATTGAGGCCGAATCCTTGTATACAAGAGATAGGAAGTTTTGAGTTTCAACTTTAGTTGTTTAGTCACTAATCCATGATTTAGGTTAATCAAGGATCATTAATCTATGACTTAATCATGATTAGGAATTTTAAGGATTTTGGAACCCTAAAGGTTAGCCCTTGACCGAAACCCTAACCCTAAAGGTTAGAGGATTTTGTTTCAAATTTTAGTTTTGTAATAAGTAATCTATGATATTTAAGACTCTAGTAATTAGGATCCAAAAGATGACATTAAGAAGATAATCCTAAACCTATTTCTAAGTCTTGGCCGAACCTAGCCCAAAAGTGTCATAGGTGGGTGTTAGTTGATTAATTATAATTATGTTGTTTGATTGAAGGTGGTTGTGTTAACTCGTGGCGGGATAACGAGGATCGTCGTGTACGTGTTTCCAGTGCAAACTCCGGTGGGGAAAAGAATCAACCTATCGTCGGAATCGATAAGTAGTAGATTATATGATAATTGTGTAGGGCGACCTAAACCCTTCTAGTAGTCGAGTAATCGACAAGACCAAAATCCTATTGGAAACCTTTTCTGTAAAACCAATGGCGATTCGGGGATTGTAGGTTTATCGACATTAAGTTGATTTTAAGTATTTGAGGATGTTTGAATTATTTACTTTTGATTGTTTGTGATACGCTGGTTGAGGTATTCCATCTGCATGTGACGTATTGTTTCGGTGTTTGAATAATTATGATTGTGAGGATGTTTGTTGTCTGTCACAGCCGTGATGGTTGTCATGGCCAGGCCGTGACAGGTTCTGTTTTGTAGCATTCTTGCCTTTGTTGTCTGTCACGACCGTGATGGCTATCACGGCCAGGCCGTGACAGAGTCTGACTTTGTTATTTAATTGGTTTGATTATTATGAGTTGGTTGTGATAAATTGCCTTATATGATATTGAGATGTTGGAATATTCTGTTGATTAATGTGTTATGCATGATCTGCCAGGTTTTTAATACTATGCCTAGTTGATTTTAAGTAAGGATATATGTTTTTCGGGAGATGATTGTTTGGGTGAGAGAACGAATTGACTTAGAGGTGCCTAGTTTAATTAAGTTATCTAATGGATGAGATGTGACATAGAATGCGAGTTGAGGTTATGATGGGAGTTTGAGGTACAAGGTTGTTATTGATTTGAGATAGTGAGATTCATACAGAGGCTTTTATGCAAATACTTTTTCAGTCCATGACGCGTAGATCTGATTTATCCTATCGAAAGATAGAAGGGCACTATGATGAGTTTTATCCTGTCGAAAGATAGAAGGGCACTATGTTGAGTGTTATCCTATTGAAAGATAGAAGGGCACTATGTTGAGTTTTATCCTATCGAAATATAGAAGGGCACTATGTCGAGTCTTATCCTATCGAAAGGTCGAGTCTTATCCTATCGAAAGATAGAAGGGCACTATGATGAGTCTTATCCTATCGAAAGATAGAAGGGCACTATGTTGAGTCTTATCCTATCAAAAGATAGAAGTGTACTATGCTGAGTTCTTTGCATCAGACTGCCATGGACTACTAACGAATGTGAAAAGAATAGAGACAGTTATTATAGTATAAGTGTTTAGACTACATGAGCGGAGGGTAGAGGACAATATTATAATTTGAGGATGATTTGTTAGTTATGTGTGTTGCTTGTCTCTGACATTTATTGTATAATTTACTATTACTTTTTTCCGCTTTTTGATGATAGAACTGTTTCTTATTCCCTATATCTTTATGTGTGTTGTATTTTATTTCTGATGTGATCGTACGAGAAGACCCGATGGAGGAACCAATTGCCGAGGAGTTAGATGGAACTCCGTATGAACCGGATGCTGGAGGTCGAGCTGTGATCCAGGGCGATTAGAGCATAGACATGACATGATGGCCAGTGTGTCTAAGGAGTATTTAAATTTCCGCTCAGTATGTTTGTAGTGAAGTTTATACCTGTGAGGGATCCTACTGAGAGGTTACCCTTAACAGTGTTTTGGTTTTGTAATAAATAAACATGTGTGTAAATATATATTACAACTTTGCACTAGTGCAATAAGTGCTTTTTACGTCAGTTAAAATTGATTTTTTACGTCAGAATACTGACTGACGTAAATACAGCTGACGTTAAAAGTTATACTTTTAACGTCAGTTGAGAACTGACGTTAAATATAACACTATTAATGTCGGTTCTTTAAGACAACTGACGTTAATTTTGTCAAAATTAACGTCAGTTCTTTAACAAAACTGCCGTGAATTTTGTTAAAACTAACGTCAGTTGTTATCAAGAACTGGCGTTAAAGGTCTTAATTTTAACGTCAGTTGTAATAAACAACTGACGTTAATAGTGTACTGTATATTTTATAAAATACTATTAACGTCAGTTTTATAATAAAACTACGTTAATAGTATTTTTTTTTTAAATTCAGTTTTAAAATATCACTCCCTTCAGTTATCCCTGCATTCAGTAAATATCTCCGTAACACAATATCACACACATTACAGAATTGCAAAGGAAAAATGGAACAATGATCCATATGTATGCCTGTTCAGAAACAATATATATTTATTAACATAGGTTATAACTCAAAATAAATACAGAAATAAAAATAAAAATAAATGTATACTAAGTTTAAACTACCTATATCAATATCCCTTCGTGATGATCATCACGAGTGGCATGTACATCGTCCACCTGTGTCTCCTCGATTATAGTAGGCATGTTTGTTGAAAAAGAAGGAGTCTCAGGAATATCAAGATTTGAATCTTCATTTTCATCAATACCATTATACATGCTTTTTCCTTGGAGAACCACGGACAACCTTTTGTTAGAAGGATCAGTGATGTAGAACACTTGTTTTGCTTGGGAAGCCATTATGAAAGGCTCATTTATATGACCTAACTTGTTGAGGTCTACCAATGTGAACCCCAATTCGTCGGTTTGTACACCACCGTTACTATCAACCCACTTACATTTAAATACCGGCACCGTAAGCTTAGTGTAATCGAGCACCCAAATATCTTCAATATATCCAAAGTAAGGTCTCAGTGCTGTAACGGGTTTTGTGTCCTTTTCACTAGAGAAGTGCATTGCTTCGGCCACGATCATAACCCCACTATTTTGCATGGTACTCTTGTTATCTTGTTCCTTTGTATAAAAGGAAAAGTTATTTATGTCGTATCTGCTCCAACATATGACGTTGAAGCTAGGCCCACGTGCTAGCCATCTTACATCATCAGAAGCAGTACTACCATCCTTAAGCATTTCTTCCTCGAACCATGGTAAGAAAGTCTTGTTATGCTTGTTCAACAACCACCTTTCGCTCATTTGAGGGTTTTCTTGATTGACTTTTCTTTTATGTTCAAATAAGAAAGGCTGAACACATTCGATGTTGTTCAATACATACAAATGTGCTTGAAGCACTTCCTCCCGATCCTTCCTATTAATTCTTAAGCCATGTGTACGCTTACCTTGACATCTAATCTCATCATGCCGAGGCTTAGGAACCCCTATAGGATCCGTGTTATGAAGGTAGTCCGAACAAAACTCAATAGCTTCTTCTGCAACATACCTTTGAACAATAGATGCTTCCGGACGATGAGGATTCTTCATGTACCCTTTCAAGATCTTCATGTAGCGCTCAACTGGGTGCATCCATCTCAGAAAAACCGGCCCACATAATCTAATCTCCCTCACCAAATGAATAATTAAGTGAACCATTATGTCGAAAAAGGAAGGAGGAAAATACATCTCCAATTAGCACAAGATTGTAGCAGCCTCAACTTCCAAGTCATCCAACATACGGGGGTCAACGACTTTGCTACATATAGAATTGAAGAATGAGCACAACCGAGTAATGGCATGTCTCACATTTTTTGTAGCAATACCACGAATAGCAACGGGCAGAAGTTGTTGCATCAAGATGTGACAATCATGAGACTTCAAGTCAACCAATTTAAGATCACTAGAGACAAGCCTCTTCATATTCGAAGAGTAACCATGTGGAACTTTGATGCCCTGAAGACACCCGCAGAAACTTTGTCTCTCTTTTTTTACAAAGTATGACATGCTGGCGGCAAATAAGTCCGCTTACCATCCTCAACAACTGGAGCTAACTGCTCTCGTATACCCATAGCAACGAGGTCGAGACGAGCATTCACACCATCCTTTGTCTTGCCCTGAATGTTGAGAAGCGTCCCGATCACACTATCACACACATTTTTCTCCACATGCATCACATCAATGCAGTGTCTGACATCAAGCTTGCGCCAGTATGGAAGATCAAAGAATATCGACCTCTTCTTCCATATGTTTTAATCAGCAGCTTTACCTTTCTTTTTGGACTTGCCGAATATAACATCGATGTCCTTTACCCTCTGATAAACCTACTCTCCAATTAAGGCCGCCGGCGCTTATTCTGTCTCTTGGCATCCATTAAAAGATTTTTTCATCTTACAATATGGGTGATCACGTCTAAGAAATCTCCGATGCCCAAGGTAAACCGTCTTCTTTCCATGATGCAACTGAGTGTAGCATGTGCCTTCTTCACATATAGGGCATGCTTTATGCCCCTTGACACTGTACCCGGACAAGTTACCGTATGCTGGAAAGTCGTTGATGGTGCAAAATAACATGGCACGAAGCTTGAAAGTCTCATGATAATACCCATCAACTACATCAACACCTTCCACCCACAGCGTTTTCAAGTCTTCAATCAAGGGACCTAGATAAACATCTAAGTCATTTCCCAGTTGCTTTGGGCCCGAAATCATCATAGACAACATCATGTATTTGCGCTTCATGCACAACCAAGGGGGCATGTTGTAAATTACCAACAGAACAGGTCATGAACTATGAATACTACTCATGTTACCATAAGGATTCATTCCATCCGTAGAAAGTCCAAGCCTTAGGTTTCTTGGCTCATCGGCGAAATCCGGAAACATAGTATCGATATTCTTCCATTGAATAGAATCAGCAGGATGATGAACCTTTCCATCACGTTTCCTCTCATCATTATGCCATCTAAGATTCTTCGCATCTTTCGCATTGGCAAACAATCGCTTGAACCTTGGAATTATTGGAAGATACCACAACACCTTCGCAGGAGGACCCTTTTTTCTCATATCATCAAGATCATCATCATCATCACCACCCTTCACTTTGTATCGTGATAACCCACATTTGGGGCAATCGTGATTGTCTTCATGAACACCGGTGTACAATATGCAATCATTGGGGCATACGTGTATCTTCTTATACTCCATACCAATAGGACACAATACCTTCTTGGCCTCATAGTTACGGTCAGGCAATGTGTTGTCCTCCGGAAGCAAGTCTTTCAACACATCAAGCAATTCCGTGAAGCTTTTATCGGTCCAACCATTTCTCACCTTCACACAAACCAATTTTAGCACCGCCGACAACCGTGTATGAGTAGCACACCCTGGATATAAAGGCTTATCCGCATCACCGCACAACCTATCATACACATGAGCTCGATGAAAAGATTCTTGTCCAATATCACGGATCATGTCCTCTACTCGATCATCCTCCATATCTACGTCAACGTCCTCACTTTGGGAGACACTCGCCGTACTACTCAACAACACATCACCATGCCATATCCATCTTGTATAACTCAAGCAAATCCCTTCACAAATCAAATGAGTACGTATATCCTTCACCGTACATTTCCTCGTATTCAAACACTTGACACAAGGACAACAGAACATTCCATTACTATTAGGAACATTCCTTTGAGCAAATTCTATAAATTCTCCCACCCCCTTCAAATACTCATCACTAGTACGCTTACAAACCATCGAACTACGATCCATAACTAGATAGGTCCTGTAGACATACAAAACATATATCCAATATAAGGACAATACGGGAGATTGAAAACTATAGTTTTTGAAGATTGCCAAGCACTGGTCATGGCCTGGCAGTGATGTCCATCATGGCCGTAACGTGCCAACTGAACCAGACCATGCCATCACAGGCAGAACTGATCACGGCCTAGCCGTGATGAGCATCACGGCCGTGACAGATCAACCAGCAGAGCAGCATGCACTCAAAACCAAAAATAGAGACGTACATTCCAAACAACTCAAACTCACGGTTTCAAGTTTCAACTACTGAGACTACAGTTTCAACATACACTCAAAACCAAAAAATACAAAAATGTGCCCTAAATACTCACCAGAAATAGGTGCTCGCGTGGTGGTGGGGAGGGGAGCTCGAGTGGTGGCCAAGGAGAGTTAGTGCACCGGAAGGGGAAACAGAGATGTCAAGTTATTGTAAAGAATGAATGGAAAGACAGAGTTAGGGTTAATAGTGTACCTCACGATGGTGGCGAAGAAGCCCTCGCGGTGGTTGCGATGGAGATGAGCTCGCGATTAGGGTTCTGTGCTGGGTGAGAGTGAGGGTGAGGGTTGAGAGTGATCTAGGGTTGAGCGTGATGAAAAGAGAAAAGAGACGTACGTACAGAGCGAAGTGCAGAAGGCGCGCGGGTATAAACTTTATAATCAAAATAAAACAACATATAACGTCAGTTGTATTAAAAAACTGACGTTAAATATTAATATTTTTTTAAAAACACTTTTAACGTCAGTTGTTGAATACAACTGACGTTAAAAGTGTTGTGTAAATAAACTTGTTTAAACAAAAAAGTTTAGAAATAAACTGCACTATAGATGTGGATTGACCTGTGTTAAGAGTGACAACAGGGCATTTCAGATAGGGATATAGGATTATTTACGTCAGCTGTTTATTTAACTGAAGTAAAAATCACACTTTTAACGTCAGTTGTATAAACAACTGACGTTAAAAATAAATATTTTTTATTTTAAAAACACTTTTAACGTCAGTTTTATTCAACAACTGATGTTAAAAGTGTATAAGTTTCTGCAAAAGCATTCATTCCTCTGACTACTCTGCTACTTAATTACCCATTACTGTTGTGCTACTTACCCATGCACATTGTAACCTATTATCCTATTTATGAGCACTAAGTTTATACCTAGACTTAAAGGTCTATTTCTTCCTATTCCTTCGGGCATTTTCTTTTCTGCACGTTTATAATATATGACTGCCAACTCCCAATGCGCCTTGGAACCTAATGATCTTAATGATCAATTTAATTTTTTAGTAACTTACGACGCCTAGTAACTTCATCCCCTACTCCTATAAATAGCTTCCTTCCTTCCTTTAATTTTTCTGCTTCACAATATGGCTCTGCCATGGAGATTAACTTCATCACTCTTTCTTCCAATACCTAGACTTAAAGGTCTCTGTCTTAATGGTCAAACAACTTCTGAGGTTGTGTAAATCGCATTACATGGGTGATAAGGGTGTGTAAATCGCATTATGTGAATTGCACACATTATCATCCTTATGGAGAATCAGCAGCTACAGTTCCAAAACCTGAGCTTTGGAACCAAGGAATGTTGCTGAAACAGATCGAGTGCACCCTTCACTCTGCTTTGGCTCCAAATTGACTGTGGATTCAGATGGAGCATCAAGGACTTCAAGTAAGGGAGGAGATGCATCCATTGGAGTTTCTGAGGACAGGACTGAGAAGAAAATGATGTTGAAGCAGAAACTTTTTTATATTTTAGTGCTATCTTGCGGAAATTTTTTATCTTTTAATCATGTAATTGTAACTTATGAATCGCTTCAATGAGATACGATTTGATTATACATATAACTTGTTTTATGTTAAGTGTTTATTTATTTTAATTTGCACAAGAATTTGTTTACTAATTCAAGCTAATTAATTAAGATTAAAAATAAACTTTTTTTTAAAAAAAGATTAGAAATAAACTGCACTATATATGGAGTGATGATCTGCGTTAAGAGTGACAACAGGGAGATGACAACGAAAGAAAGATAGGAATGAGTTGATTATTTATGTCAGTTATTTATTTAACTGAAGTAAAAATCACACTTTTAACGTCAGTTGTATAAACAACTGACGTTAAAAGTGTTAATAATCACTTTTAACGTCAGTTCATTAAACAACTGACGCAAATAGTGATTTAATATTTACAAAAATGTCACCGCCTCATTTTTAACGTCAAACATATGGTCAACTGACATAAAACGTTCCCGTATATTACATTATTTCCACTAGTGTTGGTGAGTTTTACATTTGTAGAAGTTATATGATTATTAATTAAGTTTTAATTTTTACGTATTTTCAACAGTAAGCACGCGATTAAGTAAATAAATATTAAGGTTTTAATGTAATAATACGATGGGGCACATCGGGGTGTCTCAGCGACTCCACTGGGGATACTTTTAAGAGAGTCAAGCTCGTAAAAATTAGGTTTGCAAAATTTTAATAACTTGTAGCTTATTTGTTTTACCTTTTTTTATTGCTATAGCTTGCTGTTTTTTTTTTCTTAAAATAATTAAATATTAAAAACAAAAACAAACAAAAAATATTTTTTTTATTTTTAGTGATGTTTGTTTGGATTGTCCTTTTTGTTTGGGTTTTCCTTTTATTTAAATAAATATGAGAAAATTTACTTGTATATACATTTTCTATATGTTTTTATTTTGTTGGTTTTTCTTTTCTTTTCTTTTCTTTTTTCTTTCTAAGTGTTACAGGTTTGTATGCCCCCTTCACACACATCACTATCACATATTACGCACACTCTTGGCTCTATACCCGAGCTTGCTCAAAACCTAAGGATTAGGCCGTGCTCCGACATTGTCATTGAAGAGGCCTTGTACCTCCCTGATACTTGTCAATTCACCACTCAGATTGTACATGAGATCATGGAATAGTTATATTGAGAGCGTTTATCCCTACTTGTGACTAGATTCATGAATCAGATCCTTATAAGGGCAATCTAGGGACCATGACTTTTAGAGGTCTAGACTCGTCCCAATTTTCACTAATAGAGCAAACCTAGTGACCGACCTGTTTAGAGTCCTAACTTAGGGTGTGTCCATCCTTAGGTTTTACCTGGCTTAGGACAAAAGGGGGCGTACTTTTCTTTTCTCTCTATCATCATAAGCATAAATTGCCAGGCATGTTCATTGTGAATATTCACAAAACTAGGGTGTCACATTGCCGCCTCAAACTTGAATGACATATTTGAATATAATTTGCACATCTAATAGGCGATATGTCATAATGAAGGTGATGCATTGGCAGCATACCTGTCAGGGTTTTCAACCCCATTGGGTCTCATACAACATGAATCATGCAAGATATATATATTTTCACTATACTCATTTTTGTTTTTTCGCTTGTGCCTCTTAATTGGAAGACTTTGGTATTCATCTTATAGCAAGAAAATGGAAAAGTTTGGTTTCGAAAAGAAAACTAGCAATGCAAGCTATTCCAAGAAAAGTATCAAGATCGATGTGACACTCAATGACGTGAAGAGTTTATGTGAACTTAGCCAGCAAATACCAGAAAAAGCATGCTCAGGCTTTGTCAGTAAGTATGGTAGAATATTCGACCTATTGCATGTTCTAGTGAAAGTCCCCCGCTCTGAGTGCGTTGGACCAATATTGGAATTCAACTTTGAGGTGTTTTGAATTGCCTGACTTAGACATCACTTCGACCATAGAAGAGTATGCGTATATGCTAAGACTGCCAATTCAAAAGAGGACCCGTGTCTACATGCATTATGGGCAATATATAACAGATTGGAAGATAGCAAGTCTATTGGAGCTTCAACCGGAATAGCTAGAGAAAGCGGAAAAATGAACCACCAAAGGATTCAAGAAGCGATTTTTGGAAGTGTATCTCAACGAGCTGGCCCATCAACAACGATGGGTTACTTTCAACAAAGTACTAGCCCTCATGATATATGGGTTGGTGCTTTTTCTTTTTGTACCAGATCTGATTGATCAGTCAGCCATGGATGTTTTCTATAGGGTTGAAGAATATGGTGTGAACCCGGTCCCTGCTATCTTAGCTGAAACTTTCCTCTCCCTACAGGTTTGTCATCAGAATAAACAAGGGAAACTGCGATGTTGTGCATCAATATTGTATGTCTTGATCATGACTCACTTGTACGCTCGTGATAAAATTGATAGAACAGATGACCCACTGAAAGGATTCACTTGCATGCAACTAAAGCCACGTAAGCTATATGAATGGAAACAAGAGTTTGATCAAATCGACCCGCGGTCATTTAGTTGGATGTGTCCATGGTACAATGGAGATTCAGTTGTATTCAGTTGTGGAAGTTTTTCAAATGTTCCATTGATGGGTGCCAGAGGTTGTGTATCATATTCACCAGCTTTGGTGATGAGTCAGCTCAAGTGGACGCAGGATGAACCCCTCGAAGAGCTTCTCGGTGGGGCATTCTTCCTATACCAAGAAAGTGAAAGCATCAAGAGTCAAACAATAGCAGTAAGGTCAGCATGGAATGATGTTCATATGAAAGGACCTGATGAATTAGGAAGGCAAATCATAGCTCACACAAAAAGATATGAAGTATGGAGAGAAGCGAGAAGAGGTTACCCCCGAAGACCTGCATCCCCTCTCCATAGTGAAAATAATCCTCTTACCGAAGATCAAATGTTGAAAGAAGTCGAAATTTTAAAAGCTCATATGAGGGTTTTGGATGAGAGTAACCAAGTTGCCGAAATAACTATTGTCACACTCTGAAGCCAAGTGTAGAAGCTAAGTTTACAGATTGAGCATTTGAAAGACGAATGCACCGATGCCTACGAAGCCCCGAGTCGTACAAAAAGGGTAAGAAAAGAAAAAGATGCAGAAATTCAAGAGCTGCTGGCAAAGATAGAATATCAAGAGAAGATGCTGGTCAAACTTCAAAGGAATAAAAAGGAGCTCAAGACAAATGTAGGGGTTCATGTTGAAACAATACATATACTAGAAGGGAGAGTTGAATCCCTGCAAGAATCCTTGGCCCAAACAGAACTGTACTCTAATCGAGGATGGAATGAAGCAGCCAAGTATCGCGAGCTACTAGTAGAGGCCAACATGAGAGAAAATTGGCTCAGAGCCAAAATAAAAGACACTGAAAGAGTTGAAGCTCAACGTCACGCAGAATGGGTAAAGGGATGGAAATTGGTAGTGAAGGATGTAATGAATGAAAAGTAAGCATGGAAGAGAAAATACGAGGACATGATGGATAAGCTCCAATATCACACTTCCCAGTTGGTGGAGCGATTTGAAGAAGCATCCATCCACATTCGTATGAACCATTTCCTTCAGATACCACCAAAGGTGACCGAGTTCTTCAATCATTTTGGAAAACTTGCCAAAGGGTTCAGGAAAAAGAAGATGAGACTCTTAACATAGTGCTTTGTGGACCTCGGAGAGATATGGAAACCATCAATGTATTTCTTTTATTTTGATCAAAGACTCATGATTTGTATCGAAATATTTAAAAATGGAATGGAAGTTTTCATCAATGTCTGTCGAGCGTTTTTTTGTTAGATGATATTTATCGAGGAGTGCGTTCTCCCTTAGATACGTCATCAACTATATTTTTACACTTAAAATGGCATGTTTTCTGCATAAAAATAAGAACGTTGCTAGTACGGGTGTGGTCTATCGAGGAGTGGATTTTCCCTTGGACTTGACACCAACTCCATTCAAGCTAGAGGGAACCATACCACTGGATTTGATTGCAGGATGAATATTCTTGCTATAGGTGTATACAACAGTCTTCCTGAGAGCACTCTCGAGATCAAACAATGGGTCTTAACTTGCACATGAATACACACACACACACACACAAAATTTTGGGTTTACTAATGAGATTCTAGGATGCTTTACAGAGTCACATACTTCTGAGAATCCGGGAACCATTGCGCGACCTAGGAAAGGTGACACCAATCAAACCCGAGTTCACAATACCAGATCTCGGACCAGGATGGCTGCCAAAATGCCCGAGGAAGGAAGAAACTTAAGCTCTGAAATAGATGAAGTTCTCAATAATTGGCGATATGAACCATTTGTTGATGTTATTTCCATGAAGCAATTATCTTATTGTACTAAATTTGAAGTAATGTTTACTTTTTTTGAGACATGAATGAGAATGTAGCACTTTGTCTGGTGTTTTCCTTTTGGTTCCATCGTTTTTTTCTCTCTATTTCATTTCTTTACTTTGTTTAAGCTTTTCTTTCATGAATAAGACTCTTGCATATACTTCTCCTATTACCGACTTTTTCTTCCAGGAATACTTTTTCCACTAAAGATTTACCTCAGGAGAGGAACTTTGAAAACTCATTTATTGATTCCCTCGCGGTCGTTGATGAGTACAACCTTGAATCCGATGAGGAAGAAGAAGACATTGAAGAATTCATAAAGATGTTGAAACGGTCATAAGAAGGGATTAGCTTGAATGATGAAGTTGCAAAAGGGATCAATATGGGAACCGAGGAAGACAAAGAAGTTGAAAATAGTGGATAACCCAGAGCGTGAAGAAATGGTTGCACTATTCAAAGAGTATCTGGACGTTTTTGCATGGTCCAACAGCGATATGCCAGGTTTAGATCCTGAGATAGCATCACATAAAATTCCCTTATGGGTGATTCCTGTGACACCCTAAACTTGGGTCATCACATGGTTACCCGTTTGCGGAAATAAAACTTAATTTGCTGGTTACTTTCGGAAAATAATGTTTTCTCAATGTTCATCTTTTCAAAATATGGTGATAAATTTTTTTTTTCTTTTTAACCTCATAACAATAACAACTTAATCAAATCACACTTAACAACACAATGTATATAAATTTTACAACTATACTGCCTCATATATGTTCATACCTAGATCAACATCAGTTTTATCTTCAAAACATAATAGGACCTAAGCTGGTCGTAACTAATGCATTACACTACCGCCAACTGAGTAGCACAAAGATGCTTCCAACTAAACAGCCTTCTTCTTCGTGTAGGGATCATACCCCTTGTACGTCTCTGAGATGTGTTGTAAGGGTGAGACACCAATATACGGATTTCTTACCATAACTAAATGCGCAACACAAAAGAAGGCATATACACATATACATATTTATAACAACCTACTCATTCATATTATATCACATCGTTTATCAATGGGTTTCACACCCCAAACATCAACATTGAAAAACTATGCATGAACACTTCAAAACATCATCTAACATTCATACCTAATATCATGATATACCTCCAACATCGTAATGAGTTGATCAGACTCGATAGTTACAGGCACGCAGCCACAGACACGCAGTTACAGACACGCAGTCAAAACCCATCTCACACTATCCAACATCGAGGCACAGGTGATATCAATGTTGATGGGGCCTCATTGTCCACCCGGCACAATAAGAACATCTTTATGATCTACCATGACGCCACATGGTAATCACTCATATAAAACCTATCACACACTGTCCAACATCGTGGCACAGGTGTCCCAACGTAGATAGGGCCTCATTGTCCACTAGGCACAATGAGAACATCTTTATGATCTACCATGACGCCGCATGGTAATCACTCGTTTGATCATGGCACGTCTGCCAAATGCATGCAATAAAAAACCTTTTGTTCTCAACACTTTTCTTTGTGCTATATCTTTATTTGTCAAAGCTCTCAAAAGCTTTCGGCCCATCATCGTTTTTAAACATCAAAGCTCTCAAAAGCATCATCGTTTTCAACATTGAATGCTCTCAAAAGCATCATCGTTTGCAACATCGAATGCTCTCAAAAGCATCACCGTTTCCAACCTCGAATGCTCTCAAAAGCATCATCATTTTCAACATCGAATGCTCTCAAAAGCATCATCGTTTCCAACCTCGAATGCTCTCAAAAGCATCATCGTTTCCAACATCGAATGCTCTCAAAAGCATCATCGTTTTCAACATCTTTACAACTTTTATTAACAACACAGGACGTCAAAGTCCGAGTGCTCAATCACGAAGCCCTTAGACCGTTGCAATCAGTCTTAGGTTCGTGGTAATAGAAAACTTCTCAAAACGTTTTAACTTATTTACGTAGATACCCAGTCTACAACACAACGAACCTTAATACCCCGACGTCTCGGTTATTAAGTTCCATAACATCGTTTTACATCATTTTTGTCTGTGAAAAACAAATCCAAAATAAGACAACGTCATAAGAACACTAGCACCCCGACATCTCGGTTACTAAGTTCTATATCGTCGTTTAGTAAAACTCATTTACAAAAAATCATTTCTACTTGAAAACTCTTTGACTGAAACTTCAGCTTTAAAAATTAAATCAATTCCGATTAAACCTCTTCTCAAAACAAGTACTGCTATTTTTAAACTTTCACCGTAAATAATTTCAAAACTTGCCATCATTTATCATTTTCCAAGAAAATATTTTTAAAGTCAAACTTTGACTTTTCATTTTATATTATTATTTTATTATTTTTATTTTTATAAAGTATTTTTGAATATTAATTTCACAAAATAACTTTTTATAATATTTCGGAATTTCTTGCGTAAAAATTAGCAGTACAAAAAAAATTTCACGGTTACGCTCTCACCATGACTCATAAATTTCTTTTACACTGATAAATTATTAAAATGATAATAGTTCTCAAAAACTCATTATTTTTCCAAAATAATATTTTCCACCCTTATTATATTCCAACATTTCCCATAAAACGTTGAATATAATTTTCACAACTTATTAAATCTTTTATCTAAATAATCGGTTGTGCACTGACCACTGTCAGGCCTCTCAAACAACATTCAACATTCATCATTCAACAACATCATCATAATTATATCACCAGGCAGATCATGCATCATAGCAACATAATATACTACTGCAGATAATTAAAAGCAGATAAATCACCGATACACAGATAAATAACATAACGTAAGCCACATAAACAAATAACCACAACCACATATAATTCCTATAAATCACACTACACACAAATAGTTATAGAGAAAAATCCCTCAGGTAAGCTCCCCTTACCTGTTGAAGACTCGAACTAAGGGTTTCAAATAATCTCCCGATTTGATCCGGTTTCCTCCGTCGGCTTTAGGTCAAACCAACCCAATCGATTCCTTCATAACGAATTGCAACCAAAATAAATCAAAATCAAACAACAACACACTTAAATCAATGGGGGTAGGGTTCGGCTTCACCCAATTTTCTAGGTTAGGAAACTTAAAATTTGATTAACTTAGGGATTAATGATCCATAAGTTACTTAAGCATGATTAATCACTTTAACCATGATTATGAACTAAGAATCATGAACTAAACTCATCTAGTTATAATAACTAGGGTTCGGTTTTCTCAAGATCAATAGGCTAGAAGTTTTAAAATTTCATCAACTCTTGGGTTTAATCAACATACAATGCTTAGAGTTGGATTCAAAGATTACAACAACTTTTGAATCACAAAATCATTAAGTGATCATACCTAGGGTTTCGGTTTTTGAAGAAACAAATAGGCTCAAGTTTTATTTTTGATCTTCTATATACTTGAATACAAGAACTATCAAGTTATAATCATGAATCAAGGCATGAAATTGAAACAAAACTTAAGAACACAAAGTTAACCTAGGTTCGGCCCAGTCCAGATTTTAGGGAAAGAAATTTCTCATGATCTTGTGCTTCTAGATGATGAAAATAGAGATGATTATAAGATCATAGCAATTGGTTTCATGTCAAAAGGATTTTTCTAGTATTAGTTATGAATTTTTGAATCTAGTTCCATGAACTTTGAACAAATGAAGAACATGTTGATCTAAGTCATGAATCTACAAAAGTGATGAAAAGAAATGATTTAAATGACAAGAGAATAAGTTATTACCTCTTGATGATCCAAGAAAACAAAGTTTGGATGATGTTCTTCAAGGTTTTCTTATGGTGTTCTTAAGAAACTTAAGGAAGATGAACATAGTTAGGGTTTAGAACAGTTTTAGTATTTTGAGTAGATATCTCAACATACTTGTCCGTTTTGGATGATCTTTATATCGTTGGAAAGAAGAGAGACAGATGAACAACTTTCATGTTGAAAGTTTTTCGAGATTCAAAATAGAAACTGGTCAGAATTGCCAATCAAAATCTGACGAATTATGAACTCTTTGGAGCAAAAGAACATGAAAATGGAAAAATGGCTTAATGAAGAAGACAACCTATTTAAATGAAGAAAAAACCAAACTTAATGAAGAAGGCATTGGAGCCGTGGGTTTTGGGCAAGATTTGGTCAACTTTTTCCAATGGCATTTGTTTGAAATTGTCATAAAAAGACAAGGGCAATTTGGTCATTTCATAGGAAAAATTAACTTTGTCATAAATGTGCCATTATGGCCATTATGACTCGGATAAGCTAGTCATAAATGCTCGTCAAGTCGGTCAATCCAACATCTCTGCTACGTTGCCGACTTCTTGATTCATCTGGCGCAAGCTTTTCCTAGAGACATCTCGACGTATACGCCCGCAACAAATATAATATTTTAATTTTTTTACCAAAATTTTCAAAACTTCCAATATCGTAATAAATATGATAAAAACATTTTTCATCTCGTTCACGACTCAAAATTAGGTCTTCTGTGCAGTAAACTTTTACTGTCAGTGAAAACACAGAAAACAACAGACCGGTTTCCTTCTGAATTTTCAACCAAAAACTTCCCCGTAACCTTATAAAAATAAGTATAACAAGAAAATGACCTTGGTTTATCCAAAATCATTTTCTATGTCTCGGATAAAAATATATATTTATATATTTATTACCGATATTACGAAGCAGCGAAAATCGGGGTGTTACATTACTACCCTACTTAAAAAAAATTTCGTCCTCGAAATTGCATCACTCGAAACTTAAACAGAATTTTGTAATCCCATCTTAGCCATAAAATTCTACATTTCCCTTCACACCATCTTTCCTCTTATTCTATATTCTATAACACAATTCATTCTTATGTCATTTCTATATATCCGTACTATCCTCAAAATTTCATCAGAGTCTATCACACTCGAAAAAAAACAAAATCAAAACTTAATCACTTCTTTTATCAACATGGTTCTACCAGAAACATTATTCAAATCATCTAACTCTGAATATTATCACTAATACCAACAATATCTACACAGCACCACGTATCAATTCCCTACTCAAAATATTTAATCATAGTCTTAATTTCTCTTCATTATAATTCACCACTCCAATTTGATATTACCTAACACATCTCATCCTCAAAATAATCTCATTGCATATCTTAATGCAATTAAACCAAAAGGGATTATATAAAATAGAATTATCTAACTCTTAGCTTTCGAACTTTTCTTACAACTTAATTTTACTCAAGAACTTCTCTTTTCCGCTCACGTTCATCCTAGGTAAAACTACCATAGACACCTTTCTATAATTCCTTACAATCACACGATTAAATCTCAGAGATGATCTTGTTATCATTATCCTAGCTCCTTTAGCAAACTCTACCTCGATCATAACAAAATCTGTCGAAATCATCTTACTTACTGATCTTACTTCTGAAAATTCTCAGATCACTAATCACATCTACACCTTAATAAAAATCCACTCACCTCTTGTCATGCTTAGGTATTACACTTACTCTCAGCTAACCTTATAAGGATCAATTCCATTCTTCTTTATCCATCTAACTTAGGATGATAAGCTGAACATTAACTTCAACTTGGATCTTAACACTAGATGTAACTTTAGCCCAACACTCGAAGTAAGCCTTGCTCAGAATGATGTTGGAAAATTCTTTATCACGTTGGATCAGTCCTCTGATACACGCCTCTGTTGGTTTTTCCATTACATCGTGGACCTAAGCATCTAAAAAGATGTCGACTCCGTCAACCTACTCACAATAATCTGAAAAGAGATTTTCAAGACAAGAATTTTCTTGATTTTGCTTTCACAAGAAAGCACAAAGAATAATTTGACCAATCTGAAAGATATAAGTGTCCAATATGTAAAAAGATTCTTCAATAGGTTCATGAGTGTAAAAATGCAAGGCCAATACATGTTTACAAACATGACTCTAATAAAGTTTCTTTCTCCACAAGAACTATACAACGATTTAAAAAAAATCAGTCCGACAAAATTTAGACTGGATCACTTCCATCAAAAGTAAAAGTGAATCGACTAAGTCTCATCAAGAAACTTCTATCATCAAGAATTCCCATCTGTCGCATAACTCAAGAAATACTCATAATACATTTCCAAAGAAGTATGAAAATATCCAGACTGTCAGAATCAAAGTCAGGATAGATTTTAAATCAAGGTCAGAAAAATGAATTTGGCCTGTACAAAATGTACCGCTATGATTGTCTAATACAACCATAGGAATTTGAAAAGCAATTTGTCCATAAGGAACAATTTTTCTGAATCCTGAGACCCTCATCTAAGGTTGAAGATTTAAATCTATTCACCTTGGTTTCTCACAAGCACAATGGTCTTTTATGACACACTTAGTATGGTCATCCTGAATCGGCACGATTCCTGATGACTTGGTCAATCTCTCAGACGCACGAACAGTTGATCTTGCCTCATAAGCTGAGTGTACAGTATAAAATCGTTAATAAGTCCTAACTCCAATCTGGTGGTAGCTTGTTCTCAAATCGATCCTTGAATATATAACAACTCCTTGCGAGGGATCTGTAACACTTGGTACAGAAGTCTCTCATACTCCTCGTGACTCTTAGAGTAAACGAGAACATCATCGATGAAGATGATGACTTACTTATCGAGAAATGGACCAAAATTCCATTTCTTGAAGTCTAACCCAACTAACCTTGTTGGCGATATCCTACTCAAAGTGATTGAGATCTGAATAAATCTAGAAACTAGATCAATCAGAAACTCAACATCCGTCCGTCCGTACAAACTTGGGACATTCTCAGAAAATTTTCCCCAAAAACTTTTAATGACAGGTACCTCATTCAAATGTCTGATACCGTCCTAAGGAATAAACGAATGTATCAACATGAACATAAGTACCCTTTACTAAACATGAGTTCTCACAAGGTCTCAACCCAATCAGAACCCACCAAAACATACTTACTTGTGTGTCAACACACATTGTTTCAACCAAGAAACAATTCAAACAAGTTTCAACCAGAGATCACACAACAAAAACCTAACAGACCTATTTCCCAACATTCCCGAAAGACTCGACCAGCTCTGATACCACTAATGTGACACCCTAAACTCGGGTCATCACATGGTTACCCGTTTGCGGAAATAAAACTTAATTTGCTGGTTACTTTCGGAAAATATTGTTTTCTCAACGTTCATCTTTTCAAAATATGGTGATAAATTTTTTTTTATCATTTTAACCTCATAACAATAACAACTTAATCAAATCACACTTAACAACACAATGTATATAAATTTTACAACTATACTGCCTCATATATGTTCATACCTAGATCAACATCAGTTTTATCTTCAAAACATAATAGGACCTAAGCAGGTCGTAACTAACAGACACTACCGCCAACTGGAGTAGCACAACATGCTTCCAACTAAACAGCCTTCTTCTTCGTGTAGGGATCATACCCCTTGTACGTCTCTGAGATGTGTTGTAAGGGTGAGACACTAATATACGGATTTCTTACCATAACTAAATGCGCAACACAAAAGAAGGCATATACACATATACATATTTATAACAACCTACTCATTCATATTATATCACATCGTTTATCAATGGGTTTCACACCCCAAACATCAACATTGAAAAACTATGCATGAACACTTCAAAACATCATCTAACATTCATACCTAATCTCATGAGATATCTCCAACATCGTAATGAGTTGATCAGACTCGATAGTTACAGGCACGCAGCCACAGACACGCAGTCACAAACACGCAGTCAAAACCCATCTCACACTGTCCAACATCGAGGCACAGGTGATATCAACGTTGATGGGGCCTCATTGTCCACCCGGCACAATAAGAACATCTTTATGATTTACCTTGACGCCGCATGGTAATCACTCATATAAAACCTATCACACACTGTCCAACATCGTGGCACAGGTGTCCCAACATAGATAGGGCCTCATTGTCCACTAGGCACAATAAGAACATCTTTATGATCTACCATGACGCCGCATGGCAATCACTTGTTTGATCATGGCACGTCTGCCAAATGCATGCAATAAAAAACCTTTTGTTCTAAACACTTTTCTTTGTGCTATATCTTTATTTGTCAAAGCTCTCAAAAGCTTTCGACCCATCATCGTTTTTAAACATCAAAGCTCTCAAAAGCTTTTAACTTATCATCGTTTTTAAACATCAAAGCTCTCAAAAGCATCATCGTTTTCAACATCGAATGCTCTCAAAAGCATCATCGTTTCCAACCTCGAATGCTCTCAAAAGCATCATCGTTTTCAACATCTTTACAACTTTATTAACAGACTAGTCAGGCTCAATTAGTCTTAGGTTCGTTAGTCTTAGGTTCGTGGTAATAGAAAACTTCTCAAAACGTTTTAACTTATTTACGTAGATACCCAGTCTACAACACAACGAACCTTAATACCCCGACGTCTCGGTTATTAAGTTCCATAACATCGTTTTACATCGTTTTTGTCTGTGAAAAACAAATCCAAAATAAGACAACGTCATAAGAACACTAGCACCCCGACATCTCGGTTACTAAGTTCTATATCGTCGTTTAGTAAAACTCATTTACAGAAAATCATTTCTACTTTAAAACTCTTTGACTGAAACTTGACTTTAAAAATTAAATCAATTCCGATTAAACCTCTTCTCAAAACAAGTACTGCTATTTTTAAACTTTCACCGTAAATAATTTCAAAACTTGCCATCATTTATCATTTTCCAAGAAAATATTTTTAAAGTCAAACTTTGACTTTTCATTTTATATTATTATTTTATTATTTTTATTTTTATAAAGTATTTTTGAATATTAATTTCACAAAATAACTTTTTATAATATTTCGGAATTTCTTGCGTAAAAATTAGCAGTACTAAAAAAATTTCACGGTTACGCTCTCACCGTGACTCATAAATTTCTTTTACACTGATAAATTATTAAAATAATAATAGTTCTCAAAAACTCATTATTTTTCCAAAATAATATTTTCCACCCTTATTATATTCCAACATTTCCCATAAAACGTTGAATATAATTTTCACAACTTATTAAATCTTTTATCTGATTAATCGGTTGTGCACTGACCACTGTCAGGCCTCTCAAACAACATTCAACATTCATCATTCAACAACATCATCATAATTATATCACCAGGCAGATCATGCATCATAGCAACATAATATACTACTGCAGATAATTAAAAGCAGATAAATCACCGATACACAAATAACAACACAACGTAAGCCACATAAACAAATAACCACAACCACATATAATTCATATAAATCACACTACACACAAATAGTTATAGAGAAAAATCCCTCAGGTAAGCTCCCCTTACCTGTTGAAGACTCGAACTAAGGGTTTCAAATAATCTCCCGATTTGATCCGATTTCCTCCGTCGGCTTTAGGTCAAACCAACCCGATCGATTCCTTCATAACGAATTGCAACCAAAATAAATCAAAATCAAACAACAACACACTTAAATCAATGGGGGTAGGGTTCGGCTTCACCCAATTTTCTAGGTTAGGAAACTTAAAATTTGATTAACTTAGGGATTAATGATCCATAAGTTACTTAAGCATGATTAATCACTTTAACCATGATTATGAACTAAGAATCATGAACTAAACTCATCTAGTTATAAGAACTAGGGTTCGGTTTTCTCAAGATCCATAGGCTAGAAGTTTTAAAATTTCATCAACTCTTGGGTTTAATCAACACACAAAGCTTAGAGTTGGATTCAAAGATTACAACAACTTTTGAATCACAAAATCATTAAGTGATCATACCTAGGGTTTCGGTTTTTGAAGAAACAAATAGGCTCAAATTTGATTTTTGATCTTCTATATACTTGAATACAAGAACTATCATGTTATAATCATGAATCAAGGCATGAAATTGAAACAAAACCTAAGAACACAAAGTTAACCTAGGTTCGGCCCAGTCCAGATTTTAGGGAAAGAAATTTCTCATGATCTTGTGCTTCTAGATGATGAAAATAGAGATGATTATAAGATCATAGCAATTGGTTTCATGTCAAAAGGATTTTTCTAGAATTAGTTATGAATTTTTGAATCTAGTTCCATGAACTTTGAACAAATGAAGAACATGTTGATCTAAGTCATGAATCTACAAAAGTGATGAAAAGAAATGATTTAAATGACAAGAGAATAAGTTATTACCTCTTGATGATCCAAGAAAACAAAGTTTGGATGATGTTCTTCAAGGTTTTCTTATGGTGTTCTTAAGAAACTTAAGGAAGAAGATGAACATAGTTAGGGTTTAGAACAGTCACTACAACAGATTAGACTTTAGATAGCATTTCCGTATGCCTTTTAATAGCGTTTGTAACCGCTATCTATGCTACCGCTATTAAAACTCGTTACCAAAGATAGCATTTAGGAAGCGCTATTAAAATGAGACTTTAGATAGCGTTTGTACACGGAAACACTATCTAAAGTCAGGCTTTAGATAGCGTTTTCGTGTACAAACGCTATCTAAAGTCTGACTTTAGATAGCGTTTGTATTAACAAACGCTATCTAAAGTCACTTTAGATAGCGTTTGTTAATAACAAACGCTATCTATTCCCCCCTTTTTTTTTAATTTTTACATATTTCTTAACTAAATCCATTCCTGCATATTGAACTACACCAAAATTCATTTATGCAAAGAGGATGGAAATCTGTGAGAAATAAGAACAAATATATATCAATGAACAAATCTACCAATGTTACTGAATTAACCATCAATGTCAGAAATGTGAAATGTTCAACAAATAACAAGAAACTAATACAAGTCATTGTACCTGCCCTAATGAACAATGTTATTGAACCATCATTGTCAGAAATGTTCAACAAATAACAAGAAACTAATAAAAGTCCTCCATCACAGTTGGGTAAGCATCCTTAAGGTCAATAAAAGCAATGTCCTCTGGAAAACATCTTTGTTAGCCTTCATGTCAACATAGCATGCTTCATTTATTTGTTTTGGTGTAAAAGCCTGTCGGGTCTGTAAGCAAACACAAGCACCAAATCAATATGGTTTGAACTAAGTGTACCAGGACCAAGAGAAGATAGTACACATCCACCGAGCTAAAGAGAAGGCATGTATATACTGAAAAAGGTGTATATCAACCACCATTTCCAGATTCATTAGGCATAAAATAAATTAAAGATTGCCAATAGAAAAGTATAATCATACGTCCTGTTGGTTGTTATAGAAAACTCCCATAATGAACATTTTCTGAACAAGATTTTGAAATTTAGCATCAATAACCCAATCACCAAAGAAAGCAAGTGCTATATACAATTTCATGTAATATTTATAAATTGCCATTCACTTTCTGCATCCTACGAAGCCAAAACATACACTTGTAACATGCATTACTTTGTGATCAAAAGCATTATTCGCATACCAATGAATATTGCTGCAACTACTGTGATCAATTTGACATAATCAAACGAACTTCTCAACGATATAGCGACACCAATCTTCCTTGACTTCAGATAGTTGAGCAGTGGAGTATGTGGAGCATTTGAAGTCAGGGAAGTACTGCGACATAAAAATTAAATAAATTAAGTTACAATTACTAAAACATTTGAACAGTCACAGTTAAAAGCTAAGTAAACAACATACCGCCATTGGTATTTTAATTTGGTTCTGCAAGATAGTTTCCTTCATGAAACGCATCACATAGTACCCACAATCTGTACTGTTGGGTTGTCTTGGGCACTATAAAAAATAAAATAGTAAATCAATATAGGTTTTTTTATCTAATTGCGCATTAAGTTTTTTCAAATGTACCTCTATCTGAATCCATTTAATGTTGGTTGCCTTTAAACTCGGCACCTTAGCTCCGATATTTGCACGATAAACTTGCAAAGCACTAATCACAAAATCAAACAGAGTTCATTAAGCAACATATTTTCAATCATCACAAACACACTCATGCTTTTTTTTATTTTGAACCACAACAGCCACAACCAAGTATATGTCAATTCAACACATGTTCTAATGTCAAAAATCAAAAGCACATTAGGACCATGACAACTTGCAATATGTATCTACCATGGAAGTCATTCGACAAAATCATAGAAAATCAGAAATATAAAAGCATGCTTACTTATCGAACAGATTCTTTAATTCTGGGCGACCCCTAGGATCAACATTCAAGGGATCCAGATAGTAAATAATCTCTTCAACAATATTTACCGCGCACAGCACCCAATGATTCCTACAAAAATGTTGAGATAACAAATCCTAAGCACCTCAACTTTTATGTAATTTATTATTGTGAATTAAGTCCTATAGGATAAGTGACTCACCCAACATTGCACGGCGCTAGAAACAAGGGCTGATATTTTCTTTCTTTAGTTGCAAACCGGTCAGCTAGATACGTTGTCTGTGAATCCCTCCTGAAGTAGCCGTATGTATTTGTTTGGTGTGGGGACAAGAACAGAAACCTCCTTGTTATTTCCTTTGGAAGCAACAATTCTTCATACAAATACCTTCAATTAAAATATAAAAATGGATTACACCAATGACATCAATATTTAAATGGAAAGACTAAAAAAATATTGTACACTTTAAGCCTGATTTAGTACCTGATATATACGGAAATAACGGAGGCAGATACCCATTCATGATTTACAACTTCTCTGATATTTTCAGTATTGATCATCTCAATGAAATGCTGACCAAAAATATTTTGTTCCATCTCTATGTACAATTGGTCATCATTTTTCATATTCTTTCGTTCATGTATTTTAAGAAAATTCAAATATTCCAGAGAAATTGTAGTTGAACCAGCTGTAGGAGGGTTGGCCTCAGAGTTGCATCCTTTATTTTCTGGGGTTTTAATTGACTCCTTTGTATATCCAGACACTCTGCCCTTGCCTTTAGCTTTTGCAGGTGCCTGGAAATTTTGCATTTTAATATGCCAGTTAGTGATCAACTAATGTAATGCATATATGCCGTATATGAAAAGGTGGAAAAATGCATTTACATACCATATTAATTACAACCACGAGATCAATTGGCCATGCCACATAAGTACCTATTGCATCTCTTATCTTCATTACATCCGCACGATCGATAGGTACCTGAATGGCGCATCCCCTCGGTTGCAACATCAACTCCAACTTTCACATGGTTAAGGTGTATTGGTCCAAAGTGTACGATGTAACACCCGGCTCATTGTATACTTTACCCATAGCAACCATACGATAGTTTGGGGTCGATAAATATAGTCGACATGAGTTGACGCCCTAATCCAATGATAGATGAATAAGTCGTGAATTAAGGCATCCAATTGAATGTATTTAATCGCGAATGCAATACTAGTAAAAAAAAAAGGCATGCATTACCTCCGGAAGCCTCTTTGTGAGATGGTAGAGTGCAACTATCTTTGACGCTTGCTTGGGCTGTGAAATTAGCCTGCCTCTCCTCATTCTCCTTTTGTTTCAGCTTTTCTTCCAAAATGTTCAATCTTTCAGAGAGTTGAGACACCAATGTCTCCCACCTTTTCGTTTCCGAGTTATTTTTTGCACGACCTTCAGGTGGGAAGTAGTCTTTTTGAGAGACGCCAAAACCCACACCCCTAACACGACCAGGGTTCTCTGGCACACCTAGGGCTTTTGCAAGAATATCCTGGCGACCAAAATCTTGTATCTCTCCCTCTACCGCAGACTGTGACAGTTCCTCCTTACACATAGTTATTGGTGAAATGCAAATGTTAAAATTATTATATATTATCATAAGAAAATAACAAATGAAAATGTAAACGTTAGTCTACTAACACATTTATTCCACACGGTCTGCGTATTTTTGTTGTCAATTACACCCGCCTTGTTCTCGCGGGCTTTCCTCCACACAATATGGCATTTAATTTTCTTAACTTCTGGTCCCGCCTCCTGCATCTGTATATTGAGATAATATATATTAACCAAACAGTTTAAAAGTCATATTTACCACACATGAAGTTAAATATATATATATATATATATATATATATATATATATATATACATACCAATTCATCCTCAATGTCAGCATACCCCTTACGTGATGCTTTGTAAGGGCATGCAGGATCTAACGCCCTGTTGCCATTTTCATTGCTTAATTTCTATTCAGACACATATAAGTAATATTAATACATGGTTAATGTCATATGTACGTATTGCTATAAAATTATAAGGACTAACGTGCTATTAAACATACCAGGAATTGAGCATCTCCTGTGCGTATTGCTATAAAATCTGTCCACTCATCCCTTGATATGTGTGGATATTGTGATGGAGGTTCCTCATTGATACTCCCGTTGGCATTTCTTAGAAATTTTTTGGTCAATCTAGTTCTGAATGCCCTATGTAGGTTACCAGCTTCCTGAAGTACAAATTTTTTCCGAGATTCATCAACATTAAAAGACATCTGCAAAACAATATAAAAAACGTGTCAAAGTAAGTATGTTTACATAGTTTACAATATAATTCATAAATTTTAACAATTACCTGTACATCAGCCCATATGCTCTCTTTGAAACCATCCAAAGCTTCATCCTTCCAATTAGAACAAATAATTGGGACCGTTTGCCGAACAACGGCCCCAATGTAACTCTTCAATATTTTACCATTAGCACGAATTGGTTGGTCCAAAGAATTCAATTCAACCTAATAAAAATAATAAAGTAATTAAATCTAGATATCAGACAACATTATGAAATCCTTAGATCAATAAGTAAATTACATCAAATTTTTGTCCTTTACTCCTAGCGCGGATGACCGCCTTCATAATCATTGGCCCACGTCTCGCCGCTTTGGCATCACTAGAATTACTTGAAGATGCCATTTACCTACAAAAATATTAGATACAAGTAAAACATCAATGGACATTAATATAACATTAATTGATGCAAAATATAAAACAACTATGAATAACAAAATCAACACTAGCATTACCGGAAGATGCTAACTATAATATAAAAGGATCAGAAAGTTCATTTAAACACAAACACTACATACATGTTTAAGTCAACCTTTTTCTTTTCTTCATTGGATTGAGATTTGTTTGTCCTTTATTAGTACGAAATGGTGGATTGACCAAAAGCCCCTCATCATGATCATCTCTCATATACATACCATCATCCCTAGTTGGATCAATCTCAAGTGATTGTAATGTCCCAACGAAAGGATCATCTTCAATATCAACATCTCCATGGTCTTGATCATCAACATTAGTAATTATTTTCTTAGTCAAAAGAACAATGGACCTTTTCATATCAGCTGGATCAGTGACATAGAACACTTGATGAGCTTGAGATGCTAATATAAAAGACTCATCTTTATACCCCACCCTATTAAGATCCACCTGCATGAACCCCGACTCATCAATCTGAACACCGTTATTATTGTCAACCCACTTGCAACCAAACACACCAACCTTAAACTTTGTGTAATCCAACTCCCATATGCGTTCAATGACGCCGAAGTATGACATATTTGCATATATCGGGTTTCTATCTTTGGCACTTGAGATATGCATCGACTAAGCTACAAGAGTCACACCACTGTTTTGCATTGTACTTCGACCATCTTGTTCTTTTGTATAGAATGTGTACCCATTAATTTGATAACCGTGGTAAGAGAAGACATGCAAACTTGGACCTTTGGCTAACCATCTCAATCTATTTGAAACTGAAGTAGCATTTTCAGTCAACTCTGCATAAATGTGATCTCTTAGCCACGTTATAAAACAACGATTATGTTCTCTAGTTAGCCAATTTTGATTCTTATTTGGATACAAACTCTTAAGCATGTCCTTGTGTTTTTCAACATATGGCTCAACCTCACCGGCATTGTACAGAACATATAAGTGTGATTGCTCCCATTCTGTCCTTGATATAGTCACTATTTCATTTCCAGTAATTCCTTGCCCCATCATTCTCCATGTGTGACGAGACTTTGGCAGCCCTATAGAATCAGCATTGGATAGGTATTCGGTACAGAATTCAACAGCTTCTTCGACAATATACCGTTCAACAATACAACCTTCTGGTCGTGATCGGTTTTTCACATACCCTTTTAATATCTTCATATAACGCTCAATCGAGTACATCCATCTCATATAAGCTGGCCCACACATTTGTGTCTCTCTAACAAGGTGGATGGTTAGATGAACCATTATGTCAAAGAATGAAGGTGGAAAGTACATCTCAAGCTCGCATAAAGTCACAACAATTTCTCTTTGCAATGATGGCAACTTCCCAGGGTCAATCACTTTGCTGCAAATTGCCTTGAAGAAGAAACAGAGTTTAGTTAAGGCCCCCCGCACTTTGTTAGGTAAAATAGACCGTATACCAATGGGTGTCAACTGCTCCATGAGAACATGACAATCGTGGGACTTTAGACCTTTTAACTTGAGATCTTTCATCGATACAAGGTTCCTAATGTTTGAAGAGTACCCTTCCGGAACCTTAACTCCTTCAAGAAACTTACAAAAAACAGTTTTTTCTTTTCTAGATAGAGTGTAAGCAATCGGAGGAAGATATGTACTTTTACCCTTCTTCGTCGGTCCCAATCCTCTTCTTATTCCCATACTAACCAAGTCCAACCTTGCATTGATGCCATCTTTAGTCTTCCCTGGCACATTGAGTAACGTACCAATGACACTATCACAGATATTTTTTTCAACGTGCATCGCATCGAGGAAATGTCTTACATATAATGATTTCCAATATGGTAACTCAAAGAAAATCGACCTTTTCTTCCACCCTCTTGTGACAATATCTCTCGCAAAAGGTTTACCGAATTGGATATTCAAATCCTTTACCTTTTCAAAAAGTTGATCACCCGTCAAAGGTGAAGGAGCTCTACCTTCTTCCGAGTTCCCATTGAACGCCTTTCTCCACCACCGGTAATGATGACTTGGATGCAAAAATCTACGATGCCCAAGAAAGACATTCTTCTTACAATGTTCTAACCGCATCCAATCTGTACCCTCTTCACATATAGGGCATGCACACTGACCCTTGATGCTATATCCTGACAGATTACCGTAGGCTGGAAAATCATTAATTGTCCCAAACAACATAGCTCTCAAATTGAAACTTTCTTCCTTATACCCATCATACACCTCCACACCTGTCTCCCACAGTTGTTTCAAGTCTTCAATCAAAGGAGTCAAATAGACGTCTATATCATTTCCTGGTTGTTTGGGCCCAGAAATTAACATAGATAACATCATAAATTTGTGCTTCATGCATAGCCATGGGGATAGGTTATAAATCACCAAAATCACAGGCCATGTACTGTGAGAGCTACTTTGAACACCATGCGGGTTAAATCCGTCAGTAGCCAATGCAAGTCGTAGGTTTCTTGATTCTTGCCCAAAATCAGGATAATCATGATCAAATTTCTTCCATTGCGGAGAATCTTCCGGGTGCCGTAGCTTGCCATCTTTGATCCTTTCATCCTCATGCCATGTCAAGTGCTTTGAATCTTCAGGACTACGGTACATGCGCCTAAATCTGGGTATTATGGGAAAATACCACACAACCTTCTCTGGATTTGATTCTTTCTTCTTATATCGTGAGGCATTACATTTAGGACACATCTTTAGCGATGCATATTCATTCCGAAATAAAATGCAATCGTTAGGACAAGCATGTATCCTCTGGTAGCTCATGCCAATAGAGCGTAACATTTGTTTAGCCTCGTATGTCCGACTAGGAAGCACATTATCCTCTGGCAACATGTCTTTCAATAGTGTGAGTAAGTCCGTAAAGCTCTTATCAGTCCATCCGTTACCCGATTTCAAGTTATACAACTTTAACATCGCCGACAATCTTGTGAATTTAGTACATCCATCATACAATGGTTGCTCTGCATCACTTACCAACCTCCCAAACATTTGAGGACAATCCCGAAGATCATCTTCAACAGCATTTGCAATGTCTTCAAAACGATCGCCCTCATAAGTATTTGTGTCGGTATTGTATGAGGAATATCTCACACGATTCCTCATTTCACTAGACTCAGCTCTTGTCTCACCATGTTTTGTCCAACATGTATAACTTTGATCGATTCCATTACACACTAAATGTTCTTCCAAATCGGCTGCACTAACTCGCCTTGCATAACAACAATCTAAACAAGGACATATGATTGTACTAGGGTTTTCCGTATGCCGAACTGCAAAACTAATGAACTCTTTCACCCCATCCTCATACTCTTTCGTTAAACGATTGGCAGACATCCATTTCCGATCCATGCTTTCCCGATCTACAAAATATTTATTAAACATATTTACTTTGAGTTTAGAGTGGTTGAGGTCGACATGCAATGTATACAGATTAAAGGAATGAAAGGAATGAAAACTTTTACCGTTTTTCCGCATGGCAAATTGAGTGTGGACAGGGGCTGTGTATTAGTGGGGAAGCATCATAAGGGAAAGATGGGAGAGAGGGGGGGGGGGGGGTATTCAGTTGGGTAAAGGAAAGGATCAGTGTAGCAGTTTTAGGTCCCTTGAAGAACCTGTTGTATCTTTTATGTTCAAGGAGAGGATTGTGAAACAAGAAGAAAACAATTGCAATTACAGAACTTAGTTTCAGATTTCTTTAAGGATCTATATCAAAGTACTGGTATGGGAAATGTCAGTTTTCCAACCTTATCTGCCTTTCCTAATATAAAAGAAAGAGACAGGGATTTCCTTAAAAATCTTGTCTCAAAGTATTTACGGAACAATATCCATAGTTAAACGAGGTTTCTTTTAAGTTTAGACAAAGATCCTGTTTGGAACAATCAGAGTTCATACTAGATCATTACAAAAGCTGCAAACAAAACACATTGTCGCTGACTTAGTTTCTTTCCCTTTTAATGGGGCACATAATCTTGAGAGAGAATCCGATGATTAAATTCCTTCCTATCAGGATACTAGAGCAATAATAGTAATGACAAGAGCATCATGATTCAAGGAGGACAAACCAAAATTAAACTCCAATACTAGGTTAAGTTTCCACGTTCATTATTAACCTGAGTTTGCTGAAGGAACCAACCGGTGCTTATAGTGCAGCTATGCACTCGATTTCAATCTTGGCATCCAATGGCAAGGCAGCTACTAGATAGGTTGAACGAGCTGGGGCAGGTGAAGGGAAGTCTGAAACCATTTGAACCAAAGGTAAATTAAGACTGTTGAAGTTACTAATGGTATTAAAGAAATACTACCTGAGGTGCATTTGTGAGCTTACACTATTAGAGAAGTATATTACAGTAACAAATACTACCTGAGGTGCATACACGCAGCCAAGTGTGCCAACTATTAATCCTCCCAAGAGAAAGCCACCAACAAAGATGCTAGCACTGCCAGGCCTTCCTCCATCACTGTGGTTCCAGAACAGGCAGAAGTCCAGATCAATAACAACTATTCATCCATCTGAACACATTCCAAACTAC
This sequence comes from Sophora flavescens, assembly GCA_030762895.1. NCBI lineage: Eukaryota > Viridiplantae > Streptophyta > Magnoliopsida > Fabales > Fabaceae > Sophora > Sophora flavescens. The sequence continues at coordinate 107,185,803 of CM061064.1, read as the reverse complement.
CGTAGGTAAACTATTTTCAAATTAAAGATTCTTTTGGTGTTCTCTATTTATTCATTGTGACTCTTTGATGGCAGTTTGAAAGCAACAATTGACCAATAGGATAATAACAATACAAAACTATTTTTCACTATGGGTATAAATATTTTAAAAACAATACCCATGATAAAAAATGCATTTACTGATCTATATAAAAATTAGATTTAAGTTAAAACATAAACTGACATATCAAAACATCCCAAATGGTTCTTTACCATGTTTAGATTTTTCTCCCCAATGTTCTCACTAAATAACGGAGATAAAAACTTCTCAGCTCCAAGTTAATCACTACTGCTCACATGTCTAACAAAAATTGTGGCACAAGTATAAAATGAAACCCATAAACCCTTAAGTTTCTATAACTAAGAAATTAACATAATTAAGACTCTTATCAGCTATTCATATACTGTCACTGTGTAACTAATTCAATGCACTCATGCAGACAAACTACATAGATCTCATAACAAATTAACACCAAATAGAATACCTATATGTAGCTTGAACTGTTAGAGGCCTTCTTGTTAAAGATGGTTGCACTCTCCCTTGACGATTTAGGTGCAGTGACAAGCTAGACGGTTTGATCTTCACCGGAGAGTGGTCTGACTTATTTATGGATGATGCTGGCAAGAGTTTTTGCAACAGTAGATCAGTTAGAAAATGAGATGTGAAGAGTAAAATGCGATGTAAGAACAGAGATGACAAGATATCAAAGGATTGTAAGAACAGTTTGGCAGCAATTAACATGTAAGTTCAATGGCAATAGCTGCTACCCAGCCGAAGCAACATGACACCATTCACTGCTCAGGAAACAGCGCACATGTAAAAATTAAAAAAGCATCAACATTTCCTTTATATGACAGATAGGTACCTCGTTGCATAAAAATTACTTAGGAACCCAAAAACTCAATTCCACAGCAACAAAACAACGAACTAACAATTAAAAAAATCAAAAAAATAAAAATAAAAACTGAAACTGAAATTGGATTTAGGGATTAAACACACCGTTAACTTGGATTTAGGGAGACCGCCGTTAACTTGGAGATAAGGAGCCTGCCGTTCTGAAGCAGGTAGGGCAGAAAGAATAAATATGACTCAGTTTCCTACAATTTTAACAATGCACAAAAACAGTGAGGAATTACCTACAATTTCTTCTTCGCGCAAGAGTGTCACTTGAGCAACAGTGAGGGAAAACCCAACAATGTGAGGTTGTGAAGGTTCGAGGGAATGGAGAGAACTCGCGGTGGCAGTAGGAGCAGCGGCACAGGGGTTTGGGTTCGAGTGGGTTCTTTCTCTTTCGGAGTAGCAGCGGCGGCGAGCAACGAAGGTGAGGGAGAAAAAAGAGATGGCAACGAGGAGCTACAGTAGAATGAAGAGAGCAAGAAACAAAGGGAAGGAAACCAGTCCCGCGCGCGTTTAATTTGCTCTTCTGAAGAAAAGGGATACCTAAGATAGCGTTTCCTAAAGGAAACTCTATCTTAGGTATCACCTAAGATAGCGTTTCCGTGTGGAACCGCTATCTTTTCCTAAGTGGCACTTTTAATAGCGGTTCCACATGGAAACGCTATCTTAGGTGATACCTAAGATAGCGTTTTCTAAAGGAAACGCTATTAAAAGTCCCCCCCCCCCCCCCCATCACTTTTAATAGCATTTCCACACTGAAATTCTATAAAAGGTGCGTTATTAAAAGTCTAATCTGTTGTAGTGAGTTTTAGTATTTTGAGTAGATCTCTCAACATACTTGTCCATTTTGGATGATCTTTATGTCGTTAGAAATAAGAGAGAAAGATGAAAAACTTTAATGTTGAAAGTTTTTCGAGTTTCAAAATAGAAACTGGTCAGAATTGCCAATCAAAATCTGACGAATTATGAACTCTTTGGAGCAAAAGAACATGAAAATGAAAAAATGGCTTAATGAAGAAGACAACCTATTTAAATGAAGAAAAAACCAAACTTAACGAAGAAGGCATTGGAGCCGTGGGTTTTGGGCAATAGTTGGTCAACTTTTTCCAATGGCATTTGTTCGAAATTGTCATAAAAAGACAAGGGCAATTTGGTCATTTCATAGGAAAAATTAACTTTGTCATAAATGTGCCATTATGGCCATTATGACTTGGATAAGCTCGTCATAAATGCTCTTCAAGTCGGTCAATCCAACATCTCTGCTACGTTGCAGACTTCTTGATTCATCTGGCGCAAGCTTTTCCTAGAGACATCTCGACGTATACGCCCGCAACAAATATAATATTTTAATTTTTTTACCAAAATTTTCAAAACTTCCAATATCGTAATAAATATGATAAAAACATTTTTCATCTCGTTCATGACTCAAAATTAGGTCTTCTGAGCAGTAAACTTTTACTGTCAGTGAAAACACAGAAAACAGCAGATCGGCTTCCGTCTGAATTTTCAACCAAAAACTTCCCCGTAACCTTATAAAAATAAGTATAACAAGGAAATGACCTTGGTTTATCCAAAATCATTTTCTATGTCTCGGATAAAAATATATATTTATATATTTATTACCGATATTACGAAGCAGCGAAAATCGGGGTGTTACAGTTCCAAAGAAGCAAAAATTAAGGAGGAGGCATCCTGGGATGTCACTGAAGATCAAGGAAGAAGTGACCAAGAAATTAGAGGCTGACTTTCTGGAAGTAGATAGACACCCGGAATGGGTAGCTAATATTGTTCCAGTATCAAAGAAGGATGGAAGGGTCAGAATGTGCGTGGACTACCAAGATATGAATAAAGCCAGTCCAAAGGATGATTTCCCGCTACCTCATATTGATATCCTTGTAGACTGTACAACCAAAAGTCATAGGTTTTCTTTCATGGATGGGTATTCTGGGTACAATCAGATCCTCATGGATGATGATGACAAAGAAAAGACAACTTTTATCACTCCTTGGGGAACTTTTTGTTACAAAGTGATGCCTTTTGGGTTGAAGAATGCTGGGGCCACTTACCAACGTGCTATGGTAGCATTGTTCCAAGATCTGATGCATAAGGAGGTAGAGGTATATGTTGATGATATAGTGGCTAAGTCCAAGGAAGAAGAAAGCCATGTAGCAGGTTTGCGAAAGTTGTTCGAGCGGCTAAGGAAGTACAAGTTGCGGCTCAACCCTGCAAAATGCACTTTTGGTGCATCCGTAGAGAATTTACTTGGCTTTGTTGTCAGTAGAGAAGGAATAAAGGTGGACCCTAACTAGGTAAAAGCAATACGTGACATGCCAGCACCTAAGAACGAGTGAGAAGTAAGGGGTTTTCTTGGAAGGTTGAACTATATTGGGCGCTTCATTGCAAATTTGACTAGCACATGCGAGCCAATCTTCAAACTCCTGAGGAAGAATAATCCGGGAAGATGGGATGATGACTGTCAAGAAGCCTTTGACAAGATAAAGGCATATTTACTGAATCCCCCAGTATTGGTACCACCTACCCAAGGTCGTCCATTGATACTCTATCTCACTATATTGCCAACCTCAATCGGGGCAATGTTGGGACAACATGATGAATCTAGCAGGAAGGAGCAGGCAATTTACTATCTGAGTAAGAAGTTTAATGCCTGTGAGATTCATTATATGGCAATCGAGAAGACTTGTTGTGCGCAAGTGTGGACCTCCAGAAGACTCAGACAATATATGTTATATCGCACCACTTGGCTAATTTCTCGAATGGATCCTTTGAAGTTTATCTTCGAAAGTCCTCATATCTCCATAAGAGTTTCGAAGTGGCAAGTGATATTGTCAGAATTTGACATCAAATATGTGACTAAGAAGTCCATCAAAGGAAGTACGATTGTTGATCCTTTAGCAGAGAATCCTCTTGAGGATGGTAGGCCTGTCAACTCCGAGTTCCCAGATAGAGAGATGATGTCCCTCGAGCAAGATGAAGAACAGGAAGACGTGTGGAAGAAGTATTTTGATAGAGCAGTCAATATGAATGGCAGTGGTATAGGAGTAGTGGTTATCTCACCAAACGGTAAGCAGTACCCAGTGGCCGTTAAGCTGAAATTTGAATGTACGGATAACATTGCAGAATACGAGGCAAGTGCTAGTGGATTACAAATGGCACTTGAACTTGGTATAAAGTAGTTGAAAGTCTTCGGGGATGCAACTCTAATCATTTACCAAGTTAATGGTGAATGGCAAACCAAAGACTACATGTTGATTCCGTATCAGAAATACTTGGCTCAGTTGATTGCAAAGTTTGACGAGATTACTTTCTCACATTTAACTCGAGACAAGAATCAGTTTGTTGTTGCTTTAGCCACACTAGCTGCCATGACCAAGCTGGACATCCATACCAATGTCCAACCCATCCAAGTTAGAGTACACGATGAACCGGCATACTATGCCCATGTGGAAGGAGAACCTGATGGTAAGCCTTGGTATCATGATATCATGCAATATATTCAAAATAAGAAATGCCCGGCAGAAGCGAGCAAAGAAAATAGAAAGACCATCCGAAGACTGGTTATGACCTTTTTCTTAAGCAAGGAAGTCCTGTATAAAAGAGGATATGGTGGTACCCTACTCAGATGTGTGGATGCTCGTGAAGCTAAGTTGATCATGATCGAAGTTCATTAAGGAATCTGTGGCACTCATGCCAATGGACACATGATGGCTCAGAAAATCTTGAGAAGTGGCTATTATTGGTCTACTATGGAGTCAGATTGTATAGAGCATGTTCGTAAATGCCAAAAATGTCAGATGTATGCAGACCGGGACAATGCACCTCCATTTCCACTGTACAATTTAGCATCCCCATCTCCTTTTTCGATGTGGGGGATAGATGTCATTGATCCCATTAATCCCAAGGCTTCCAATGGTCATCGTTTCATTTTGGTGATGATAGACTATTTCACTAAATGGGTAGAAGCTGCTTCATATGCCAGCATAACTCAAAAGGTGTTTCTCAAATTCCTCAAGAAGGACATCATCTGTAGATACGAGACCCCCGAGAGGATAATCACAGATAATACTGCTAATCTTAATGGTGCCGAGATTCAAAAGTTTTGCGATGGTTTCAAAATCAAACACCACAATTCAGCTCCTTATAGGCCTCAAATGAATGGTGCAGTTGAAGTAGCAAACAAAAATATCAAGAAGATCGTTGCCAAGATGGTTGTAAATTATAAAGACTGGCACGAAATGCTGCAATATGCTCTACATGCTTATCGGACTAATATACGATCAAGAACTGGGGCAACCCCTTTCTCTTTGGTGTACGAGATGGAGGATGTCTCACCTATCGAAGTAGAACTCCCTTCACAAAGAGACTTGATGGAAGCAGATTTAGAAGAATCTGAGTGGGTGAAAACTCGATATGAGCAGTTGAACATGATAGAAGAGAAAAGTCTGCCAGCTATTTGTCACGGGCAATTGTATCAAAGCAGAATGGCAAGAGCTTTAAATAAGACGGTTCGCTCTAGAGAATTTGGCGTGGGAGACCTGGTTTTAAAGAAAATCCTCCCTAATCAGGAGGATGCCCGAGGAAAACATGAGGGTCCTTATGTTGTCAAACAAGCATTCTCAGGAGGAGAATTGATTCTGCAAAACATGGATGGGGAGGAGTTACCAAGGCAAGTAAACTCTAATACTATGAAAAGTCTCTATGCTTGAAAAAAAAGGGGGTGCCCGCTAGATTGAAAACCCGAAAGGGCAACCTAGGCAAAAGTTAGGGCAAAGAACAATGAAAACAAAATAAAATAAAAGGCCCGCTAGGTTGAAAACTTGAAAGGGCAACCTAGTAAAAAGTTAGGGTAAAGAAACCTTAGGTTGAAAACCTGTAAAGACGGTCTAGGGGGAGGATATGGTCCAACACTTCTGCAAGCACTCACCATACTGGGGCAGTTTTATCTGATTGAGTATACTGGGGCAAAATTGTTGAGAAATGATTGAAGAAGGTGTGTTTGAAGAATCAAAAACAGAGCCAAGATCTGTGTCATCAAAAGGCTGTGGGGAATCAATTAAATGAAAATCAAAGGACCAACACCGGGGCAAATTTTATGTGGTTCTCGTTATTTTCTTTGTTTATCTTTGCTTTTAATCTTCATGATCCCTTTTGTAATTTTGTTATCACATTGTTATTTTCTCTTAACAAACTAAATTCTCGTATTAAGGCAAGAGGTTTTTCCTTCATACTCCCATGTCGTGTTCACTCTCATGTTTAATCACTATGGTCATGTCTCAATAAAAGTAAGTATAAGTTTAATGGTGTGATTTGATAATTCTAATGGTAGCACCAATGAATGGTTTGAACCAGAAGGACTCAATATTTCAAATTCAATGGAAGAGATAGCATGCACTGGACAACAAAAGAATGATTCAAATAAGCTTGGGAGAATAAACATAACATCCACCTCATATGTTATCAGATTCTTGGGTGACCCATGTGGATAAAAGAATGAATGATGCCTCGGCTCAGAGTGGTCAGTGAACAAGGGTTTGGTTGGTGGAAGTTTTTCCATGGAGCATTTGGTTCCGTTGTCTTCAAAAGGAAAGGATTCTCATTAGTTTCAGACTACTAATTGAATTTTCGAGCTCTGAGGCACACTGCAAGTTTATTTTCGAGCTCGGAGGTCCGCTGCATTTTATTTTGCGTGATCAGAGGCTCATTGTACTTTTCGATCTCCGATGCTCGCTGCATATTTAATTTTCTGTAGGACCAAGAGGTTCCGTCCATTGCATATTTAATTTTCTGTTGGACGAGGAGGTTCCGTCCACTGCAATTTTATTTTCGAACTGTGAGGTTTTCTTTTGAGCTCCTCACATTTTCTCAGACAAAATATGTGTTCATTTTCTTTACTTGTCCATTACTACAACACATGAAAAGTCACGACTAATCATGTCTTCTAGTATGCAACAAGTAAAGAGGAGCAACTGTGAACACCCATTTTTGTCCGTCTTCATTTTATTTTATTTTATTTTATTCTAATTTTATTTTATGTTATTATATTTCAGGGAGACTAAAAAATAATAATAGTGAAGAGAGAAAGAAAAAAAAGAAAATAATGAAGAAAAGAGGAAGTTCCGTCCATTAGATGTATAATTTTTTGTTGGACGAAGAAGTTCCGTCCATTGCATATTTAATTTTCTGTTGGACAATGAGGTTCCGTCCATTGTATATTTAATTTTCTGTTGGACGAGGAGGAGGTTCCGTCCAGTGCATATTTAATTTTCTGTTGGACGAGGAGGTTCCGTCCATTGCATATCTAATTCTCTGTTGGATGAGGAGGTTCCGCCCATTGCATATCTAATTCTCTGTTGGACGAAGAGGTTCCGTCCATTGCATATCTAATTCTCTTAATTCTCTGTTGGACGAGGAGATCCATCCAGTGCATATTTGATTTTCTGTTGGACGAGGAGGTTCCGTCCATTGCATATTTAATTTTTTGTTGGATGAGGAGCTTCCGTCCAGTGCTTATCTAATTCTCTATTGGATGAGGAGGTTTCGTCCAGTGAATATTTAATTTTCTGTTGGACAAGGAGGTTCCATCCATTGCATATCTAATTTTTTGTTGGACGAGGAGGTTCCATCCATTGCATATCTAATTCTCTGTTGGACGAGGTTCCGTCCATTGCATATCTAATTCTCTGTTGGACGAGGAGGTTATGTCCATTGCATATTTAATTGTCTGTTGGAAGAGGAGGTTCCGTCCACCGTAATTTTATTTTCAAACTGGAGACAAAAAAATAATGGTGAAGAAGGAAGAAGAAAAGAAGTAGAAAAGAACAATCAGCAAAAATAGAAAAAAAAAGATCGAGTTACCACTCCTAGCCCTAAAAAACCCCATTTTACATATCATACAAAACCTTTCTACCTCCTCCCACTCTCCAACCGCCCTACACCTCCTCTACCCATTGGTCCTTCTTCTCTCTCATCTCTTCCACTCTCCTAACCGCAGCATACTTCCTTCCCTCTTCAAACACGCAAGCTTCACATTAAATCGCCTAATTCCTTCTGCTCGCGCCACCTCCATCTGGACACACACGATCTCTGCTTAGAACCGTCCAAGCTCCCGATTTCGTGAGACCAACCTTGAAGCCGTTGGGTAAGGAGAAGCATGAAGCCCTCCCCTCCATCTATAAATTGAGACGCGAAGATAAAGAGTGGGGGAAGAACGAAAAATCAGAGGAGATACGGAGGAAGGATACGAAGACAGAGGGAGAGAGAGATTTTTATCTGATGTTTTCCTGGTGAAGAAAAAGAGATTAGGTTTGAGGTAGAAATGGAGGGGATCTTCGTTTCTAAAAGGAAAGAGGGGATTTTTGGGTCAGGGATTTGAGTTTTTTCTCTTCTCTATCATTAGAGTGGTTCCAAATTTTCAGAAGAAGAGAGAGTTAAAAGAGTCAGTGAAACTGAAATGTGAGGGTTTCGATCTTAAGATTTTATTACTTGGAGAAAGCAAAATCACTGTTATTCTGCTCTCATTTGGTAATCCTTGTTCTCTTTGTTGACATTATTCATGAGTTTCTCTTGACATTCTTATTTTTCGGTGTCTCTGTTTATGACGAAATGAAAATCCATGGATATTGAAACTGAATGAGTTAGTATGATGTTTGCTATATGAGTTCTTATGTTTGTTTCAGAAATGGTGTATCGTAGGGTTCCTATTTCATTGTTTGCTGTCATATGCTGAAATGCATGATACACTAGTAATCTTCATATGGCTATACAGTTACTAAACACTTAAAATGTTTCATTTTTGTTCTATTTTCATAAAGGCATTGTTCTGTTGATAGTTTTCTTATGCCCCACCCTCATTGTTTCAGTTTTGTTCTATTTTCATATGGTAAAACTATTTTTTACATAAAAATAAAAGATGATCACTTAAATCCCCTTCAACCGTTTTGTTCCCTTTTTACAAAACAAAGAAAATTGTCTTTTGATAAATAAATAATTGAACTTCTTTTATTTAGGGATGGCCTATGGACTTGGTTGCCATATTCAATCCCTTAGAATAAAGGTTGCCCTATGGACTTATGTGCCATGTTCAACCTATTTAGGACTTTTCAACATTTAATCAAAAAGGTATAATAAAATAAAATAAAAATGAGATCATGTAATAACGCTTCTCTTCCTTATTCATATATGTCATTTTTCTAAATACTTAGTTAAATCAATGTTATTTTTGGGTTGTTCAATGACAAGTGTCATGCTCAACCCTTTAGGCTTTGAGGTTGCCCTGTGGACTTACGTGCCATGTTCAACCTCATTTAGGTTTAATCCAAAATTTTCAAAAATATAAAACCGATAAAAAATACAAAACATCTTAAAATTAAAAATAATTTTCCCTTTAAACGATTTTCGGGGTAAAATAAATATTTTCAAAGTTACTAATAAGGGGTTTTCCAATTTTCCCAAAATTAAATAACATTGGTGACAACTCCATGTTTATTTTCTAAATCTCGGTAGAGACAAGCATCATATAAAATTCCCTTATACCCAGATGTGGTTCAAAAGAAGCAAAAATTAAGGAGGATGCATCATGAGATGTCACTGAAGATCAAGGAAGAAGTGACCAAGCAGTTAGAGGCTGGCTTTCTGGAAGTAGCTAGAGACCCGGAATGAGTAGCTAATATTGTTCCCATGCCAAAGAAGGATGGAAGGCTTAGAATGTGCATGGACTACCGAGATCTGAATAAAGCCAGTTTCAAGGATGATTTCCCACTACCTCATATTGATGTCCTTTTAGACAGTACAACCAGAAGTTGTAGGTTTTCTTTCATGGATGGGTATTCTGGGTATAATCAAATCCTCATGGATGATGTTGACAAAGAAAAGACAACTTTTATGACTCCTTGGGGAACTTTTTGTTACAAAGTGATGCCTTTTGGGTTGAAAAATGCTGGGACCACTTACCAACGTGCTATGGTAGCATTGTTCCAAGATATGGGAGGTAGAGGTATATGTTGATGATATAGTGGCTAAGTCCAAGGAAGAAGAAAGCCATGTAGCAGGTTTGCGAAAGTTGTTCGAGCGGCTAAGGAAGTACAAGTTGCGGCTCAACCCTGCAAAATGCACTTTTGGTGCATCCGTAGAGAATTTACTTGGCTTTGTTGTCAGTAGAGAAGGAATAAAGGTGGACCCTAACTAGGTAAAAGCAATACGTGACATGCCAGCACCTAAGAACGAGTGAGAAGTAAGGGGTTTTCTTGGAAGGTTGAACTATATTGGGTGCTTCATTGCAAATTTGACTAGCACATGCGAGCCAATCTTCAAACTCCTCAGGAAGAATAATCCGGGAAGATGGGATGATGACTGTCAAGAAGCCTTTGACAAGATAAAGGCATATTTACTGAATCCCCCAGTATTGGTACCACCTACCCATGGTCGTCCATTGATACTCTATCTCACTATATTGCCAACCTCAATGGGGGAAATGTTGGGACAACATGATGAATCTGGCAGGAAGGAGAAGGCAATTTACTATCCGAGTAAGAAGTTTAATGCCTGTGAGATTCGTTATATGGCAATCGAGAAGACTTGCTGTGCGCTAGTGTGGACCTCCAGAAGACTCAGACAGTATATGTTATATCGCACCACTTGGCTAATTTCTCGAATGGATCCTTTGAAGTATATCTTCGAAAGTCCTCATATCTCCATAAGAGTTTCGAAGTGGCAAGTGATATTGTCAGAATTTGACATCAAATATGTGACTCAGAAGTCCATCAAAAGAAGTGTGATTGCTGATCATTTAGCAGAGAATCCTCTTGTGGATGGATGGCCTGTCAACTCCGAGTTCCCAGATGGAGAGATAATTGTAAGACTCAATGACCTAGAGATTTTGATATATGACAAATACAATTTAATGTGTGTGCAAGTGTTTTAGTGTCAAATTACAAAGACATGTATCAAGCAGTGATTAACAAGTTCATTAAGAAAATTCAAGGAAAATATTCAAGGAAGAACTTGAAGGAATCCAGGAGTTGCATGTAGAAATCAAAAGAGCAAAGTCAAAGATCAAAGAATCATCAAGACCAAGCTTAAAGGAGAATTTTATGTTTAAGTCTTAGATGATTTTTAAAAGAAAGAAATCCGTTAGTCACAAGATAACTCAACTAAAAAGATTCATAAAAAGAATCAATTTTCATAACCTGCATTAAAAGGAATAAGTTTTTTGTTAATGAAAATGATTTTTGGAAATAAGAAAATTATTTGTCAGGTACAGCCATGTAATCAATGGATGTATGTCTCTCATCAGAATCGACAAATGAATTTAAGGTTCTTGATTCAGTAACACCTATGCAAAATATGAAATCAGACCAGTTATAAATGGTTAACTGAATACAGCCCTGTACATATGCTATGTACGCATGTATTCAAGTTTCAGGAAAATCTGATGTTCATTAATACATGGAGTACTGAATGGATGTACTGATGGATTAACCAAGTTCAAGACTATCAGTATGAAATTGGTTGATACAGCCCTGTACTCAACCCCTGTTCAAGAACCAGAATCAGAATCAAGAAAACAGATTCTGTTATCAGACCCAAATCTGTTTTAATTGATCCCAACGACTATAACTTGTTTCCTATATATAGAGGGATCAAAGGAACACTTTTAAAACAGATCAGAAATTTTACAAAATAAATTTGAGAGATCAATTGTGAAAATCATTCATCTTCTTGCTTGAGCTTCGTTGTGAAAAAGAGTGTTTCAATTCTCATAAGAACTTCAATTTGTATATCTGACTATTGAGAGTTTAGGAATTGATCTTTTCGTTCTATTTGATTGTAAAGAGAGAGGGAGTCTCTCTGTGTGATTAGGGTGAGGTATCCCTAAGGAAGAACATTGAGGCTCTTCACAAGAGTGTGGTATCTCGAGGTGAAGGAGTGCTCTGTGGTGTAAAGATTTTTCAAGCTACCTAGCTAAAGCTTGTTGTGTTAGTGTGCGAAAACCCACAGGTAGAGTGGGGACTAGATGTAGGTCACAGTGGTGGTGACTGAACCAGGATAAATCTGATTGTGAGGTATCTCTAAACTCAAGCTCTTTAATTTCTGTCTTGAGCATATAATTGTGATCTTGATGTTCTAAGTTTTCAATTGATATCAGTTCTTGATCTGTTTGATATGAATTAAAACCAGAGTATTACTGCAATCAATCTTGAGTTATTAATTGTTCAAAACTGAGTTGATTAAAATTGTTCTTGATAACAGAAACAGAAACTGATATATTGTAACTTCAGCTTTTGACTGACTAAGGCCTGTATCTAATACATGTACGACCCTGAACTGATTTATCTTTCTGAATTGATTTACCTCATCACCTTCTATTCGAGATTTCATAAAAAGCCCTTCACTGTTCTTGTAAAAGATCCCGGGGCAACTTTGATTTGAAAAGTAAACTCAATTCACCCCTCCCCGCCCCTCAAGTCTTTGAAGCCAAAACAACAATTGGCATCAGAGCTAAACTCTTAAGTTTGGCTTAACGGCTATAAAAGCATGGCTTCCAATGACTGTTTGAATGAAGGGGCTTCACTTGCCCGCCCTCCTGCCTTCAATGGATTTGAGTATATCTATTGGAAGGAAAGAATGGTAATCTTTCTCGAGGCAGCAGGTGTTGACCTATGGGATGTAGTAGAAAATAGACCATTTGTCCCGTCGACTGTATATGCTAATGCTTCTCCAAGAAATAAGTCTAAAACTGAATGGAATGAGGATGATAAGAAAAGAGTTCAATATAATGCACGTGCTAAGAATATTATAACATCTGCTTTAAGCCGTGATGAGTTTTTCAGGGTTTCAAATCGCAAATCAGCAAAAGAGATGTGGGATACATTACAAGTAACACATGAAGGAACCATAGATGTCAAAAGAGCAAGAATGAACACCCTCACACATGAATATGAGTTATTTCGCATGAATCGAGGAGAACCAATGGAGGTTATGCAAATGCGATTCTTACACATTATGAATCAATTGGCAGCACTTGGAAAGACAATCTCCAATGAAGATCAAGTTAACAAAGTCATGAGATGCCTAGGTAGAGAATGACAACCTAAAGTAACTGAGATTTTAGAATCCAAAGACCTCTCATCAATGACCATTGCCACATTGTTTGGAAAACTACAAGAACATGAAATGGAGTTGACTAGATTGGTGCTAAGTGAAGAAGAAGACAAGAACAATAGAATCATCACATTCAAAACTATAAAATCTACAAAGGTTGACAGAAAGCTTAAGAAGGAAAAGAAACTTCAACGTGCATACATGGATTGGGAGGATAACAATCTTGGATCAACGAATGATTCCAATGATGAAAAATCAAACTTGTGCTTAACTGCTCATATTCATAAAGAAGATGATGAGGTAAATTATTCTAACCTTGATGAATTACCTTCTTATGATGAATTGCAAAATGCTTTTGAAGAACTTCATAAAGAATCCATTAGACTTTCTAGATTGCTAATTAAGTCTAAGAAAACCATCACATGCCTAGAAGAGAAAAATTCTATTTTAAACAAAGAGCTAGATGATTTAAAAACAGGAAATTGTGCTGTAAAAGAAAGATTGGCTACTGTTTTGGAACCACCTATATGTGATAATTGTCCTAAGTTGGAGAAACATATAAATCATTTGAATGGTGATCTATCTAGAATTACTAGTGATAAAGACAACATGAATGCATTACTTGGGCAACAAAAAGAAATGAAAAACCAAGTTGATTTAGTGTACAAAATAGAGAGAAAGGTAAAAACCTTTAGAAAATTTCATGTTTCTCATTATGCTAATGCATCACAATATGCTAGATGTCATTATTGCAATAGAAAAGGTGCTTTCGGGAATTTGAGAAATAATTATTCATTGCAAATAAGGCAAATATGGGTTCCAAAAGGAATTTTATCATACTCTTGTTGGGAATTTGCGTATAAAACAAAATAACACAGCGGAAAAAAATTCCCATCGAAGGATCCTTGCGAATGGTCATGATTCATGGTTAGAAGAGTTACCTCTTGAAGCGATGACAATTGATTGAAAACGTCTATCACGAACACTGCACGAGCGATGTATATAAGGTATCCACACGAGCATATCCCGTGAACGTCCAACGTCACGAACACGAAGCGTCTCTGCCTCACAGTGCTAGCTTCGAAAATCGAGACCTGTTGCTCACTGTCACTCTCTATGTGCGGGTAGGGTAAAACCGTGTAGGCACAATAGCTTAAGTGGTCTACTTAAAGTAGCACCTCCTTAAGTGAGTTAGTGAGCAGCGTTTGACCTAAGCCCCTTGTACTATGCACTAGGCCCAATAGAAGAGTCCAACTCTCCTTTTAATTCTTCTTTTGATCTGCTCTTATGTGTGTGACCCTATAGGTTCCCAAAACGTTATTAGTAATATTAAATCCCATTTAATATTACAAACAGTGAGCGGTATCTAGGAATACATCACTGCCACCTAAGTAGTGAGAAAGTCAGTGATTTGACGAAACCTTTCTGTGACAAATATTCATGTGCATTATTATCCCTTTGTCCATATATCTATATTGAACACAAGACATAGAATGTGTCACCCTTGTATGGTTCAATATCATGTTCCCTGATACCCGAGTAGACTTAACAACAAATGAGGTCAATATCTCATATTGACTCATTTCAGCACGGCCATACATTTTACAGTCTCACTCTATCAGGGGGCCCACAGATATTACTCCTGTTATGTAGGAGGGACAAATTCCATCTAGGTCACTCACATTCCTCTGCATGGCTCGTGGTATGACCAATGACCGTCTTTATAATCATCCTATAACAGATGACGTTTGACGATATTAAAGCACACGACTCCTCATGTAGGGATCGTAGCGATTTCAGGTCGAAGGATTGCATACACCATTGTCACTATGAGAACTACTTATGACACTCACATAACGCTCCATGTAGTGTTCTCATGGTGGGTCAATCCAGTACATCATTACTCTAATGTACCTATGTGGCGACTCGATATCTCATATCCATGACCCTTGAGATATGGTCATCAGTCTGCACACATAATAGTCTCAATGTATTATTATTGTCCTTATTAATAAAATACTTGACTACGTATATTTAAGAATAGGATTTCATTGTTCAATAGTGTCTCACAATCAAGTCATGTACTTGATATTCTATTAAACTGAAATTTCTATTCCAAGGACTTTATTATGTTTAAACAAGTAACACAATAAACTGGAATGCCTCATATATATATATATATATATATAATGACAAGATACAAATGTAAGTCTAAGAAATACACTGGCCTCTAGGGCTTACACCAACAATCTCCCACTAGCACTAGAGCCAATCAGGCATAAATCTAATGCCCATCGATCTAGTGTGACCTTCGTGCTTCTGTTGAGCAAGAGGTTTCGTAAGTGGGTCAGCAACGTTATCAAGTGTTGGTACTCTGCATATTTTCACATCTCCTCTACCGATAACCTCTCAAATGAGATGGAAGCGCCTAAGTATATGTTTGGATCGCTGATGAGATCTAGGTTCCTTAGCTTGTGCAATGGCCCCATTGTTATCACAATAGATATCAATGGGGTCCACAATACTAGGAACTGTACCAATCTCAGCAATGAACTTCCTGATCCAAACAGCCTCCTTTGCTGCATTGGAGGCGGCAACATACTCAGCCTCTGTAGTAGAATCGGCGACTGTCTCTTGCTTTGAACTCTTCCAGCTCACCGCCCCACCATTCAGGCAGAACACATAACCAGATTGCGATCTGGAATCATCCTTATCGGTTTGGAAGCTAGCATCGGTGTAACCTTTTACAGCAAGCTCTTCCTCGCCTCCATATACCAAGAACGAATCCTTAGTTCTTCTCAAGTACTTAAGGATGTTCTTGACAGCAGACCGATGACTTTCATCGGGATCAGACTGGTACCTGCTCGTTATGCTTAAAGCATACGATACATCTGGTCGAGTACATAACATGGCATACATGATAGATCCAATTGCGGATGCATATGGAATCTTACTCATGCGATCCCTTTCTTCTTGAGTGGAAGGGGATTGTGCCTTTGATAGGCATATACCATGTGACATAGGCAAGAGTCCTTTCTTGGATTCATGCATGTTAAAGCGTCTCAACACTTTGTCTATGTATGTACTCTGACTTAGGCCAAGCAATTTCAGCGATCTATCCCTATAGATCCTGATTACCAATACATAGGTAGCTTCACCCAAATCTTTCATAGAGAAGCAATTCCCTAACCATGTCTTTACATTTTGTAGTGTAGGGATGTCATTTCCAATGAGTAATATGTCATCTACATATAACACCAGAAAAACAACAATGCTCCCACTAACCTTCTTGTAGACACAAGGTTCATCTTCACTTTTGATGAATCTGTACTGTCTTACAGCATCATCAAAACGAAGGTTCCAACTTCTGGAAGCTTGCTTCAATCCATAAATTGATCGCTGCAATTTACATACCTTTTCGGCATCCTCTGAAATGCCAAAGCCTTCAGGTTGTGTCATGTACACATCCTCAAGAAGCTTTCCATTAAGGAAAGCAGTTTTGACATCCATCTGCCATATCTCATAATCATGGTATGCAGCGATAGCAAGTAAGATCCGGATGGATTTAAGCATCGCAACAGGCGAAAAGGTCTCATCATAGTCGACACCATGAATTTGCTTGAAACCCTTAGCGACCAATTGCACCTTAAAGGTGTGAACCTTACCATCCATGTCAGTTTTCTTTTTGAAAACCCACTTGCACCCTATGGGTTTCACTCCTTCAGGTGGCTCTACCAAGGTCCATACCTGGTTGGTGTACATGGAATCCATCTCAGATTTCATGGCCTCAAGCCACTTCTCAGATTCTGGTCCAGTGATGGCCTCCTGGTAAGTCACAAGCTCATCTTGATCCATGAGCAATACATCACCTTGTGGAGTCATGAGAAATCCATATCTCTCAGGCTGGTGAGGTATCCTGTTAGACCTACGCTGGTCTTGTGCTACTGGAGCAAGTTGTTCCTCGACAGCATTTTGTGAAGGTTGCTCATGTTCCACCCATGGTAGGTCACTACTCTGTGATTCTTGAATTTCTTCAAGTTCTATCTTCCTCCCACTGGTTCCTATGGTGATAAACTCCTTTTCTAGGAATACACCAGTCCATGCGACAAACACTTTGCCTTCGGAAGGATTATAGAAATAGTACCCCTTGGTTTCTTTGGGATACCCCACAAAGAAGCATTTATCAGATTTGGGATCAAGCTTATTAGAAACTTGACGTTTTACGTATGCTTCACAACCCCAAATCTTCCTAAAAGACATGTCGGGTCGTCTACCAGTCCATATCTCATATGGTGTCTTTTCTACCACTTTGGATGGAACACGGTTAAGTGTAAAAGTTGTTGTTAATAGATCATGTCCCCAGAAAGAGTTTGGAAGGTTTGCATGACTCATCATAGACCGAACCATGTCCAACAAGGTTCGATTTCTCCTATCATAAACACCATTCCAATGTGGTGTTCCAGGTGGAGTGAGTTGAGATAAAATTCCACACTTTCTCAGATGATCATCAAACTCTAGGATCAAATATTCACCACCTCGATCTGATCGAAGAGTTTTAATATTTTTACCAAGTTGGTTTTGTACCTCATTCTTGAATTCCTTGAACTTTTCAAAGGATTCCGATTTATGTTTCATAAGATACACAAATCCATATCTACTGAAATCATCAGTGAATATGATGAAGTACTGAAAACCACCTCTAGCTAATGTGTTTAGGGGTCCGCATACATCGCTATGTATAAGACCCAAAAGATCGTTAGCTCTTTCACCTTTTCCGGTGAATGGAGCTTTAGTCAACTTTCCCAATAAACAAGACTCACATATCTCATATGATTCATAATCAAATGAGTCCAAGAGTCCATCTTTATGGAGCTTCGAAATGCGCTTCTCATTTATATGGCCTAAACGATAATGCCAAAGATAAGACGGGTTCAACTCATTTGGTTTGAACCTCTTAGTATTTATGTTATAGATGGGCATTTCAAGATAAAGGACATAAAGCCCATTACTCATGTGTGCACTAGCATAGAAAATATCATCCAAACAAATAGAACAACTTTTGTTCTTTATTATAAAAGAAAAACCAATCTTTTCCAAACAAGAAACAGAAATGATATTCCTACTAATTGCAGGCACAAAATAGCAGTTCTCTAACTGGATAGTAAGCCCAGTGGGCAAAGTCAATACATAAGTCCCTACAGCTAAAGCAGCAACCTTTGCTCCATTTCCAACTCGTAGGTCGACTTCGCCCTTTGCCAATGGTCTACTCCTGTTTAGATCCTGCACATTTGTAGAAATGTGAGAACCACATCCAGTATCTAATACCCATGATGCAGAAGTAGATAAATTGACTTCTATAACAAACACACCTGAAGTGGAAGTCTCACTTCCCTTCTTCTTCTTGATTTCTTCCAGGTATTTTGGGCAGTTCCTCTTCCAATGTCCGGTCCGACCATAATGGAAGCAATCGCCTTCCTTAGCCACACCACCCACAGGCTTCAAGCCAGAAGCACTGGGCTTGATCTTGTTGATGGCCTTGGCCTTGCCCTTGCCCTTTTGTTTGTGCGTGGGCTTCTTGGGCTGCTTCTTGCTATTTCCAGCCCGGACCATCAAAATGGCCTTCCCCTTTCCTTTGTTAATATTTTGTTCAGCAGTTCTCAACATGCTCAACAATTCTGGCAAAGGTTTGTCAATATCATTCATATTATAGTTCATGACAAACTGACTATAGCTCTCAGGCAACGATTGCAGAACTAAGTCGGTGGCCAACTCTTGGCCTAAAGGAAATCCCAGTCTCTCGAGATTCTCAATGTACCCGATCATCTGGAGTACATGAGGACTCACAGGGCTTCCTTCTGCCAATTTACACTGGAAAAGGGCTCTGGAAACTTCGAACCGCTCATGCCTTCCTTGCTCTTGGTAGAGCAGCTTGAGGTGCACGATCATATCGTACACCTCCATGGTCTCATGTTGCTTTTGCAGCTCAGAGGTCATGGTAGCAAGCATAAGACAACCGACGTCTAAGGCGTCATCCTGATGCTTCTTATAAGCATCCCTGTCAGCCCTAGGAGCACTTGAAGCCGGTGGCTCCTCAGTAATAGGCTCCTCAAGAACATACAGCTTTTTCTCAATTTTGAGGACAATCCTCAAGTTTCTGTACCAGTCCAGAAAATTTGTTCCAGATAGTTTGTCCTTCTCAAAGACGGATCGCAATGACATGTTACTTGATGTGTTTGATGCCATGGTAATCTACAGAGATAAATATGCAAAATATAAGTATCATGCCATGAAGTTATTTAATAAGATCTTTAATTAAATACGCCTCCCACTATTTTACTCAAAATAATGACCCTCATCATTGATTCGGAAAATCCCGTTGGAAGATTTTCTAGTGGGCCAAGATCCATATTTCACCTAGCTTTAAGTCAGCTTTGGCTGATCACTCAAAATTCGGTTATATAGGTAAGAAACACTTTCCGATTGCATCTCATGCAACTCTTGGACAATTGGGTGAATAACTCTTATTCTAATCCATCACATGGACCAAAGCCCAACTTATAAGCCTCTAAGCCTTTCAATCCTATTGAAGTTGGCTTAGTTAAGTCAGACCCAATGGATAGCAGTTGAACATTACATTTGTCCCATCGCGTCTTACTAGTATAGATAAAGGTACCCTGCTTTGGCGGACCCACACTTAATCGATCCTAGTCTTGACGAGCGCCATGCATTGGAAGGCCTTTAAATGTGACTTAATATTTCCTTTTGAGGGATTTGATTAAAATTTGATCTCATCATTTGTTAAACTCTTTAACTTACTATTTACATACACGCATCTCATACATATATAAGGCAAATAAATGTGATATGGTTATGGCCCCTAACGCATTGATTCTCCCAAGCCAATGAGAGAATCTAAACTGAAACCTAGGAGCGTCCAGGCTTCTCCAAGCATGATCTCCCATAGGATAACGTCTTCTTGTCTCCATCATTACATTACATAAACAGAAACCTCATTTTACATCTGAGGGGAGTGAGATGAGAAAAGAATATACATATGGAATATAAGAGAAAGGCACGGCACGCAGGCCGTATTTCAAAATATAAACCAAAAGATTAAAGGACTAAGGCCATAACCATTCACCATACATTACCAAATAAATAATCAACCAATAATAATACACAATTATTATTATTTTTTTTATTAATTAGAGATTTCAAAATCTGAATTTTGAAAACATAACATATATACAATAAATCACATTTATTGTAATTGATGTTACAATAAATCACATTTATTGTGATTTATAGTAATCGATGTTACTATAAATCACATTTATTGTAATTGATGTTATTATTAAATGGTGACATAAAAGATTTCAAAAATCGAATTTCGAAATAACACACTACGCACAGGTAGCACAGGGTTCCCGCTTCCTTGGCGGCTAGGGCTTCAACCTCTCAACCCTAAAATCACAAGGCCCGCAAGAACATGAACTCTTCATGTCTGAAACCCCTTAACGCCGCCAACAGAGAACTGAAACCGATCATGTTTAACATCAACACTTGACGCCATCGCAGAACATAATAAGGATTCTAGAACCAATGTACATATCGTATATATACATAAACATGCAATAGATGCATATATCATATACATACGAACATTAGAGAAACAAGGTTTCGCAAAAACGGATGCAAACGATTTTCAGAAAACAATTTTCAGAAAAACGATTCACATTGTAAACATGTTATCATACATAACAGGTAAACCACGTAACATAATCATGGTTTCGCAAGCGGCTCTGATACCACTGTTGGGAATTTGCGTATAAAACAAAATAACGCAGCGGAAAAAAATTCCAATCGAAGGATCCTTGCGAATGGTCATGATTCAAGGTAAGAAGATTTACCTCTTGAAGCGATGACAATTGATTGAAATCGTCTATCACGAACACCGCACGAGCGATGTCTCTAAGGTATCCACACGAGCAGATCTCGTGAACGTCCAACGTCACGAACACGAAGCGTCTCTACCTCACAGTGCTAGCTTCGAAAACCGAGACCTTCTGCTCACTGTCACTCTCTATGTGCGGCTAGGGTAAAAACCATGTAGGCACAATAACTTAAGTGGTCTACTTATAGTAGCACCTCCTTAAGTGAGTTAGTGAGCAGCGTTTGGCCTAAGCCCTATGTACTATACGCTAGGCCCAATAGAAGAGTCCAACTCTCCTTTTAATGCTTCTTTTGATCTGCTCTTATATGTGTGACCCTATAGGTTCCCAAAACATTAGTAGTAATATTAAATCCCATTTAATATTACAAACAGTGAGCGGTATCTAGCAATACATACTGCCACCTAAGAAGTGAGAAAGTCAGTGATTTGACGAAACCTTTCTGTGACAAATATTCATGTGCATTATTATCCCTTTGTCCATATATCTATATTGAACACAAGACATATAATGTGTCACCCTTGTATGGTTCAATATCATGTTCCCTGATACCCGAGTAGACTTAACAACAAATGAGGTCAATATCTCATATTGACTCATTTCAGCACGACCATGCATTTTACAGTCTCACTCTATCAGGGGGCCCATAGATATTACTCCTGTTATGTAGGAGGGACAAAATCCATCTAGGTCACTCACATCTCTCGCCATGGCTCGTGATATGCCCAATGACCGTCTTTATAATCATCCTATTACAGATGACGTTTGACGATATTAAAGCACACGACTCCTCATATAGGGATCGTAGCGATTTCAGGTCGAAGGATTGCATACACCATTGTCACTATGAGAACTACTTATGACACTTACATAACGCTCCATGTTGTGTTCTCATGGTGGGTCAATCCAGTACATCATTACTCTAATGTGTACCTATGTGGCGACTCGATATCTCATATCCATGACCCGTGAGATATGGTCATCAGTCTGCACACATAATAGTCTCAATGTATTATTATTGTCTTTATTAATAAAATACTTGACTACGGACATTTAAGAATAGGATTTCATTGTTCAATAGTGTCTCGCGATCAAGTCATGTACTTGATATTCTATTAAACTGAAATTTCTATTCTAAGGACTTTATTATGTTTAAACAAGTAACACAATAAACTGGAATGCCTCATATATATATATATATATATATATATATATATATATATATATATATATATATATATATATATATATATATATAATGGCAAGATACAAATGTAAGTCTAAGAAATACACTGGCCTCTAGGGCTTACACCAACAACTCTAACCATGAAGGACCCAAGAAAAGTTGGGTACCTATAGCACAAACATGAAATTCTGTTTTGTAGGTGTGGTGGAAGGTCAAGTGCAAATATTGTAATCATGACATAGAGCATTCACCAAACACAAAATGGGTAACAATAAAGAAATAATGTTGCCTTATATATCATTGTATAATATGTCTATATTGTTGTATTAAAGTTATTTGATCAATCTTGGAATAATCATATGGCTTTTGTTTCACAAATTGAATCTAAGAAAATTTATGAAGCCCTAAATGATTTGTTTTGCTTACTATGCAACAATTAACTTTGAACATGATCTCTATCATAAGAATTTTGTCCAAAGTAGAGAAATTGAGATTGAATATGTTGATGCAACTAAACAACTAGCTGATATTTTTACCAATCCCTTGAACATGGAAAGCTTCTTTTTCATTAGAAGAGAATTGGGCATAATTGATTAATCCTATATCTAATCTCTAAAGAAACTGTTTATATGACTGTATCTTTGTGTAAATATGCTCTGATTCTTGTATGATTTGATTTGTAATATCTATGAATGATCAAAAGGGAGTTTTATAAGAAATAGATTTGATCCGGAACACCTATGTACCTAACCCATGTACATGTGTAAAAATTGGAAATTTGTTTTAAACATGGATATGATCAATAGCTGTATAGAGGTTCAGGAATGGATCCCTTGTGTTTTTAGTCTGATAAACTAAGAATACACAAGATTCTAATTTTGCTCGTTCACTGAAGTGGTAGAAGCGCTCGTCCACTAAAGAGACAGAAGCGCTCGTCCACTAAAGTGACATAAGCGCTCGTCCACATAAGTGATAGAAGTGCCCGTCCACTAAAGTGACAAAAGCACTCGTCCACTAAAGTGACAGAAGCGCTCGTCCACACAAGTGACAGAAGTGCTCGTCTACTAAAGTGACAGAAGTGCTCGTCCACTAAAGTGACAGAAGCGCTCGTCCACATAAGTGACAGAAGCGCTCGTCCACACAAGTTTTTGGACTTGCTAAGTCCTTAATGAGAAGCTCTGTCCAATGGTGTGGCATATGGAACTCGTCTACTAGGTTACTTTGTGTTTTAGTACTTCTGTCTACTGACGTGAAAAGATGGATTCTCTTATACACCCCTGTACGTGAATGCTATAAGAACTGATGTAAAATCTTAATTCAAAACTTCAAATCTTCTGAAACCCACTCTTTCTTCACCTAATTCCGCAAACCTAGCAGAGCTAACCTTAATCCTTCTTGCACCCAAACCAACCCTAATATGGCAAGAACCAAAAATACTGGATCTTCACCCTCAAAAGCTACTGAGAAGAAGAGGAAGGAAATAGAAACTTCTAAGTCAGCTGAGAAGAAGAAAGGAGTTGAGACTTCAAAGGCTCCTGAGAAAAAGAGGAACAAAGGAAAGGAAGTGGAATCCTCCAAAGAAAAGGAAGTCACTGAAAATGTTGCTCCAAATTCATACATGTACAATGATGCTTTTCTTCAAAGGTATTTTTATTCTGATGAACAAAAGGAATACTTCAATCAAAACTTCAGATATAGAGAAATTCTTGAACCTTGGGTAATGGATGTAAAATAATTTGAGGATAATGAGTTTAACTTTCATGAAATTATAGTCTGTCAAAAGCTCACTGAGTTTGTGCAAACTCAGTTTGACTATCACCTCTTACTGATGAAAGTCTTTTACTCAAATTTGGAAATGAATGCTAATGGAATTAGCTTTGTAGTTAAGGGAATTAAGATAAAATGTCATTAGAGGAATTCAACAATCTTGCTAACCTACCTTATTATGGACCTAGCATTGCTGGAAATGGTCCCAAATATGAGTGGTATAATGAGTATGATAAAGAACTGGCTAGACCAGATTTAGTTACCTCTAATGAACCTGAAAGTAGAGTTACCTATACCAGTATATTGAGTGTAGAGGATAGACTTATGCATTATGTTGTCTACAGAATTTTAATTCCAAGAGGAGGAAATCATTCTATTCTACAAAACTATGATTTAATGCTTATGTGGGCTATGTTGAATGAGAAGAAAATCAGCTGGGGGTACTGTGTTGCTGCACACATGAAAGAATGCAAGAAAAGCAAGATGATGCTTGCCTACCCTACACTGGTCTGCATAATCCTAGCTCATTTTAATGTTCCTTTTAATGGAGAAGAGAAGAAGCTTGCAAGAAAAATAACTCACAAGTTTGGTGAAGAAATTGTGAGCAAAATGAAACTGAAGAAAGAAGATGGAAGATGGATAAGGAAAGCTGGAAACAAGGAAACTACTGTAGTTGGTACTTCAACTGGACAAGAAAATGCACCTTCTGATTTCCTATAGAAACTGATGAAAATGTTGGAAAATGTTGAGGAAAATCAGAAGAAAAATCATGAAATTGAAATGGCTGCAATTACTGAAGTGAATGAAAGGATAAAAACGGTAGAAAAGTACATTGATAAACTCAAATATGACCTAGGAGTGGACTTTCATTTCCCTACACCTCCAGCTCAAACAGAAGAAGATGTTGATGTTGCAAACATTGCAAGAGCTGTTGTGAAGGAAGAAGAGCACGCCCCTGCTGAACCATCACCTAAAGACCGAAACAAAAGAAAATCAAAAAGGAAGAACTAGTTCTAGGAATTCATATGAATTAGAACTTAGTTTTTGAAAGGTAAAATGCCTTAGTTTGTAATTTTGCCTGATGGTTTCTATTCTTTTTGATTTGTCCCTGCACCTACCCCTCTATCATGAGCAATTTTATATGCTATGTTTGAATGTTTAAATGCTTGCCTTCTCTATTACTTTGAATGTTTCTTTTCTTTACCTGTTTTATAATTCCAAAAGGGGAGGAAAAAGTATGATATAGAGAAAAGGGATAATAACAAATTATACATGCATATGTTAAAGGTAAGCTTATAAGTTTACATGATTAAGGGGGAGTAAATCAAATTTTGCTCTGATAAATTTTTTTTTGCTCTGATATACTTCTTCTTTGATACCATGATATAAATCTGTCAAAAACAGTTAGCTTATGTCACACTTATACTCTAATCTTATAATTTGTTAAAAGATTTGTAATAATCAAAAAGGGGGAGTTTGTAAGACTCAATGACCTAGAGATTTTGATATATGACAAATACAATTTCATGTGTGTGCAAGTGTTTTAGTGCCAAATTGCAAAGACAGGTATCAAGCAGTGATCAACAAGTTCATTAAGCAAATTCAAGGAAAATATTCAAGGAAGAACTTGAAGGAATCAAGGAATCACTAAGGCCGGAAGATATAAATAATCAGAGCATGGATAGTGAACCAAGAACCCGAGTAACTAATCTAAGCAACATGCATTTTCCAATAATTCACCAAGAAACAATCAATTTCAAGTCCAATTAGAAGCTTAGGTTTCCTAGACTCATATTCTCACTGATTCGGGCACTCTTTCTCACCTCACTCAAGTGTTTAAGGATATATGATGATTCGCTCAATTTCCTCAAGGAATGAATTCTACCATATGCTTGACTATTAACCAAATCTCTACTTTATTGATGAAAAAACCTAAGAATCAAGAGGTCTTTTACTTTGGTTGTAATGGGTCCATGGGATTAATCGTTAGGTGGGGAAATCAAGAAAAGGATATTTCAAGAAGGCTAAACAAAATATCAAGTATTGCAAAGCATAACACCTTCTAAAATACCTTTTTGGGTTTTGATTCATTTTTCCACCTCTCTTTCTTTCTTTTCATTTTATTTCTCACTTCCTTTTATCATCCCCTTCTCTATATTTTAATTTTTTTAGGAGAATGGGAGATTTTCAACTCAAGAGAAATATTTTTTCTAACTTTCTCATCCCATACTTTTTCAACTATCTTTTTACCCTTTTTGTAATACTTTAAAAGGTGCCATACCACGCATCATTCATCAAAGTAATTCAAGCTACCAAGAAAAGTATTTTATTCTTTTAGGCTCAAAATTGGGCAAATAAGGGGTAGCCTTTAATCAATCAAAGCTCAGAAGACCGGAAAAATACCTAGTGCCTCAATCATTTTCAAAAATGTTTTAAAAAATTTTTAAGCTTCAAAACGGTTTCAAGTCAAGTTCTAGAGAAATTCAATCCAAGAGGAATTAAAACACTCTATCACAAAGAATGGGGTAGATTTAGTGAGTACCCCCTTTTTGGCTCAAAATTCTCACATTTAGTAGTTCAAGAATCAGTGAGAAACAGACATCTAAGGCACCACATGCTAATTATCAACTATCAAAGATCATCTCAAGAATTTTTTTTTTGGTGGCCTTATCACAAGAATAAAATATTGGGTTCAAAAATTCACTATCTCAAGTTGATTGGCACTCAGTTCTCACAATTGGATGCATAATCTAAGCAAGGGGCAATCTAATCGTGTGATCATGCAAAACTATGCCTATATGAATGCAACATGAAAAATGCAAAATTCAAAAGTATGCAAAAATACCCCTACCCCAAGCTTAAAAACTTACATTGTGCCCAATGTAAATAATCAAGTCGGAGAGAGGAGAAAATCGGAACGACTTACCGAGGTGGTAGCGGGTGTTGGTTCACATGCCTAGGCAAAGGGAGGCTGAAAAGTGTGTCACGACCGTGATGCTTATCACGGGCAGGCCGTGATCAATTCTGTTTCATAGGAGCTTGCCTGTCATGGCCGTGATGCTCTCTGATCTTCAGGGTCTTCTCATCACGCCCGTGATGAGTATCACGGCTGGGCCGTGATCCTTTTTGGTCTTCATGGCTGGCTCATCACGACCGTGACCACTATCACGGCCTGGGCGTGATGGTTGCTGACTTCGTTTGTCCTTGTCCCTTTTTGGTTCTCCTTCCTTCTTACCCTGGAAACACTTAACTAATCTATTAGTTTTTTCCTCTTGATCTTCTCAAATTATTCAAGAGTAAAAATCAAAAAATAAAGGGAAAATGAAAAGAAAACTTGGGTTGCCTCCAAATAAGCGCTTCTTTAACGTCACTAGCTTGACGAGTCGGTGATCTCTAGGATCACAAAGGCGCACATTTGTGGTCAATATCTCGATGTCACCACCCAAGTAGGCATTGAGCCTTTGGCCATTGACCTTGAAGGTCCTATTTGAAGTAGGATCCTCCACTTCTATAGCTCCATGAGATGAGACTTCTTTTACAATGAACGGTCCTGACCACTTAGACTTCAACTTGCCTGGAAACAATCTATGCTGGGAATTGAATAATAAAACTTGTTGTCCCGGCTGAGATTCTTTCATCACGATCTTCTTATCATGATAAGTCTTGACTCGCTGCTTGTAAATGGCTGCATTCTCATATGCATTGAGGCGCATCTCCTCTAATTCATGCAGCTGATTGACTCTTATCTCACCCACCAAAGTGGCATCAAAATTCAAGAACTTCAATGCCCAGAAGGCTCGATGCTCCAACTCTACGGGTAGATGACATGCCTTCCCATAGATCATCTGAAACGGAGATAACCCCACAGAAGTTTTTAATGCAGTCCGGTAAGCCCACAAGGCATCGTCAAGCTTCTTTGCCCAATCTTTTCTTGAAGTGGCCACAATTTTTTCCAGAATTCGCTTAATTTCCCGGTTAGAGACCTCCGCTTGCCCATTTGTTTGCGGATGATATGGAGATGCCGCCTTATGCCTCACATCATACTTGGTCAACACATTTCTCAGTTGTGAGTTGCAAAAGTGAGATCCCCCATCACTTATAAGGACCCTTGGGACACCGAACCGGGCAAAAATGTTCTTCTTGATGAACTTAATCACTGTTTGTGCATCATTTTTCGGTGTTGCAATGGCCTCCACCCATTTAGAAACATAGTCCACCGCCACCAAGTTATATTGATTGGAGAATGAAGGTGGAAGTGGACCCATAAAATCGATGCCCTAACAATCAAATACTTCAACCTCCAATATGTTTTGCAGTGGCATCTCATCCCTTTTAGATATGTTCCCGGTCCTTTGGCACTTGTCACAACTCTTCACATGATTGTAAGAGTCCTTGAAGATTGAGGGCCAAAAGAGCCCAGATTGGTGGACCTTTGCAGCTGTCCTATCCCTATTGTAGTGTCCACCATACGGATAATTATGGCAATGCCACAAAATACTCCTTGCTTCCTCTTGACTAACACACCTCCTCCATAAGCCATCCGGTCCAACCTTGAACAGAAATGGATCATCCCACATGAAATGGTTGGCATCCTGGAAGAACTTTTTCTTTTACTGCCAAGTGAGGTGCTCTGGATCAATGTTGGCTGCCTTGAAATTTGCCATGTCGACACACCATGGTATTTCATGCACTAGAAACAGAGTCTCATCCGGGAACTCATCCCGAATGTCCTTTTCTTTTGCAGTAACCTCTTCATTCACCAGCCGAGATAAGTAGTCAGCCACCACATTTTCGCTGCCCTTTTTGTCCTTAATGACTAAGTCAAATTCCTGCAACAATAGAATCCGCCTTATGAGTCTTGGTTTTGAATCTAACTTAGTTAACAAATATTTAATTGCAGCATGATCAGTAAAAACAGTGACTTGTGACCCAAATAAGTATGAACGAAATTTTTCCAATGCAAACACTATGGCTAGCAAC
Source organism: Sophora flavescens (assembly GCA_030762895.1). Taxonomy (NCBI): domain Eukaryota; kingdom Viridiplantae; phylum Streptophyta; class Magnoliopsida; order Fabales; family Fabaceae; genus Sophora; species Sophora flavescens. Next base: position 107,156,865 of record CM061064.1, on the reverse strand, counting down.
TCTTTTTCAGTTTTTGCATAATTTATTTGGTTTTCATTGAGAACCTTGCTAGCATAGTGAATGGAATGGAAAAAATTTTCCCTTCGCTGTCCCAAAACTGCCCCAACTGCGTAGTCACTGGCATCACACATTAATTCAAATGGTGACTCCCAGTTGGGTGCAACAAGAATGGGAGCGGTGATCAACTTTTCTTTCAAAATCTGAAAGGAAGTAAGGCAAGAAGTATCAAACACAAATGGTGTGTCCTTGTTCAAAAGGATACACAACGGCTTGGCTATCTTTGAGAAGTCTTTGATGAACCACCAGTAAAAGCCTGCATGCCCAAGAAAACTCCTCACACCCTTGACGTTCACTGGTGGAGGTAGTTTCTCAATTACATCAATCTTGGATTTATCCACTTCGATCCCCTTAGCTGAAATCTTGTGCCCAAGCACAATGCCCTCCTGCACCATAAAATGACACTTCTCCCAATTTAAGACTAAATTGGTGTCCATGCACCTTTTTAACACAGCAGCAAGGTTAGACAAGCAATTATCATAAGAGGAACCGAAAACAGAAAAATCATCCATAAAAACTTCAATGTATTTTTCTACCATATCAAAGAAAATGGAAAGCACGCACCTTTGAAATGTTGCAGGCGCATTACAAAGACCGAAAGGCATCTTCCGATAGGCAAAAACTCCAAAGGGACATGTGAAGGCAGTTCTCTCTTGGTCTTCTGAGTTAAACGCAATTTGGTTATAACCTGAATAACCATCCAAGAAACAATAATAAGCTTGCCCAGCCAACCTCTCCAACATTTGGTCCATGAATGGAAGTGGGAAGTGAGCTTTCCTAGTAGCATGATTTAGCTTCCGGTAATCTATACACATTTGCCAACCGGTGACCGTTCTAGTTGGGATCAACTCATTCTTCTCGTTGTTCACGACCGTCATGCCACCCTTCTTGGGAACCACTTGTACCGGACTCACCCAAGCACTATCGAAAATCGGATTGATCATTCCGGCTTCAAGGAGTTTCAGCACCTCCTTCCTTACCACTTCTTTCATTGTAGGATTGAGCCTCCTTTGCGGTTGGACTATCGGTTTAAATTCAGCCTCCATCATGATCTTGTGCATACAGAATGTAGGGCTAATACCTTTCAAATCCAAGATGGACCATCTAATAGTTGTTTTATGCTCTCTAAGCACCCTTACAAGTTTCTCCTCTTCCAATTTGGACAATACATTGCTCACTATGATAGGATTTTCATCATTCTCACCAAGAAACAAATATTTCAAGTGGGGAGGTAGAGGTTTAAGCTCTAACTTGAGCTTCTCTTGGACTTCATCCTTTTTGAGCTCTTCCTTCTTAGTATTGACAGCAAGTTGATTGGGTTGAGCTTCCAAATCACACAAACACTCATCTATTTCCTTCTCCTCTTTCTCATCAAGATTTTCAATAGAGTTCATAATTACCTTCTCAAGAGTAGAGGAATGGTGATGATGTGCGAAGACCTCTTTAGCCACTACATCCACAATGTCCATGCGGAAACAATTCTCTTCATCAGTCGGGCGATGCATAGCTTCAAATACATTGAAAGTGACCTCTTCATCTTGCACTCTGAGTCGAAGTTGGCCTTTTTGTACATCTATCAAAGCACGACCAGTTGCTAGAAAAGGTCTCCCTAATATAAGTGGAACTTCTGCATCCTCCTCCATGTCTGATATCACAAAATCTGTTGGGAAGATAAACTTATCCACTTTTACCAAAACATCTTCCAGTATACCAAAAGGATGCTTGATTGATCTATCGGCTAGTTGCCATCCTTGTTGGTTTCACTTCACCACCTTCAAGCTTGTTCAAGATTGAAAGCGGCATCAAATTGATACTCGCCCCCAAGTCACACAAGGCCTTCACTAGTGGAAAATATACATTAGACGGTAAAGGTTTACGTCAGTTAACCAAAAACTAGACGTTAAAAAGGGGGCGGTGGCAGTTTTGTAAATATCAGACTTCATTAATTCACTGTTAACGTCAGTTGTTTTAAGGACTGACGTTAAAAGTGAGACGGTGGCAGTTTTGTAAATATGAAATCACTATTTGCGTCAGTTGTTTAATGAACTGACGTTAAAAGTGTTTTGCAAGAAATTATTAACACTTTTAACGTCAGTTGTTTATAAAACTGACGTTAGAAGTGTGATTTTTACTTCAGTTAAATAAATAACTGACGTAAATAATCAACTCATTCCTATCTTTCGTTGTCATCTCCCTGTTGTCACTCTTAACGCAGATCATCACTCCATATAGTGCAGTTTATTTCTAATCTTTTTTTAAAAAAGTTCATTTTTAATCTTAATTAATTAGCTTGAATTAGTAAATTAACAAATTCTTGTGCAAATTAAAATAAATAAACACTTAACATAAAACAAGTTATATATGTATAATCAAATCGTATCTCATTGAAGCGATTCATAAGTTACAATTACATGATTAAAAGATAAAAAATTTCCGCAAGATAGCACTAAAATATAAAAAAGTTTCTGCTTCAACATCATTTTCTTCTCAGTCCTATCCTCAGAAACTCCAACATTGAATGCATCCCCTCCCTCATTTGAAGTCCTTGATGCTCCATCTGAATCCACAGTCACTTTAGAGCCGTGGCAGAGTGAAGGGTGCACTCGATCTGTTTCAGCAATATTCTTAGAACAGTCACTTGGTTCCAAAGCTGAGGTTTTGGAACTGTAGCTGCTGATTCTCCGGAAGGATGATGGTGTGTGCAATTCACATAATGCGATTTACACACCCTTATCACCCATGTAATACGATTTACACAACCTCAGAAGTTGTTTGACCATTAAGACAGAGATCTTTAAGTCTAGGTATAGGAAGAAAGAGTGATGAAGTTAATCTCCATGGCAGAGCCATATTGTGAAGCAGAAAAATTAAAGGAAGGAAGGAAGCTATTTATAGGAGTAGGGGATGAAGTTACTAGGCGCCGTAAGTTGCTAAAAAATTAAATTGATCATTAAGAGCATTAGGTTCCAAGGCGCATTGGGAGTTGGCAATCATATATTATAAACGTGCAGAAAAGAAAACGCCCGAAGGATTAGGAAGAAATAGACCTTTAAGTCTAGGTATAAACTTAGTGCTCATAAAGAGGATTATAGGTTACAATGTGCATGGGTAAGTAGCACGGCAGTAATGGGTAATTTAGTAGCAGAGTAGTCAAAGGAATGAATGCTTTTGCAGAAACTTATACACTTTTAACGTCAGTTGTTGAATAAAACTGACGTTAAAAGTGTTTTTAAAATAAAAAATATTTATTTTTAACGTCAGTTGTTTATACAAATGACGTTAAAAGTGTGATTTTTACTTCAGTTAAATAAACAGCTGATGTAAATAATCCTATGTCCCTATCTGAAATGCCCTGTTGTCACTCTTAACATAGGTCTGTTAACGTCAGTTGTTGAATAAAACTGAAGTTAAAAGTGTTTTTAAAATAAAAAATATTTATTTTTAACGTCTGTTGTTTATACAATTGACGTTAAAAGTGTGATTTTTACTTCAGTTAAATAAATAGCTGACGTAAATAATCCTATATCCCTATCTGAAATGCCCTGTTGTCACTCAATTAACACAGGTCTCAGAGCCATTTTGTGAAGGAATAGAAATATAGAGGAAAAGAAGAGGCAGTATTACAGACTGATACAGAAGAATGTTACTTTATACAGAGACACAACACTTTTAACGTCAGTTGTATTCAACAACGGACGTTAAAAGTGTTTTTTTAAAAAAATATTAATATTTAACGTCAGTTTGTTAATAAAACTGACGTTAAAAAATTAATTGTAACGTCAGTTGTTTAATACAACTGACGTTAAATGTTGTTTTATATAACGTTTACACCCGCGCGCCTTCTGCACTTCGCTCTGTACGTACGTCTCTTTTCTCTTTTCATCACGCTCAACCCTAAATCACTCTCAACCCTCACTCTCACTCTCACCCAGCACAGAACCCTAATCACGAGCTCATCTCCACCGCAACCATTGCGAGGGCTTCTTCACCACCACCGTGAGGTACACTATTAACCCTAACTCTGTCTTTCCATTCATTCTTTGCAATAACTTGACGTACATCTCTCTTTCCCCTTCCCACGCACTAACTCTCCTTGTCCCTCTGCTCTCAGTAACCACATCGAACGTTGGCCACCACTCGAGCTCCCCTCCCCACCACCACGCGAGCACCTATTTCTGGTGAGTATTTAGGGCACATTTTTGTATTTTTTGTTTTGAGTGTATGTTGAAACTGTAGTCTCAGTAGTTGAAACTTGAAACCGTGAGTTTGAGTTGTTTGGAATGTACGTCTCTGTTTTTGGTTTTGAGTGCATGTTGCTCTGCTGGTTGATCTGTCACGGCCGTGATGCTAATCACGGCTAGGTCGTGATCAGTTCTGCCTGTGATGGCATGGTCTGTTCAGTTGGCACGTTACGGCCGTGACCAGTGCTTGGCAATTAATCTTTAAAAACTATAGTTTTCAATCTCCCATATTGTCCTTATATTGGATATATATATGTTTTGTATATCTACAGGACCTATCTAGTTATGGATCGTAGTTGGATGGTTTGTAAGCGTACTAGTGCTGAGTATTTGAAGGGGGTGGGAGAATTTATAGAATTTGCTCAAAGGAATGTTCCTAATAGTAATGGAATGTTCTGTTGTCCTTGTGTCAAGTGTTTGAATACGAGGAAATGTACGGTGAAGGATATACGTACTCATTTGATTTGTGAAGGGATTTGCTTGAGTTATACAAGATGGATATGGCATGGTGATATGTTGTTGAGTAGTAATACGGTGAGTGTCTCCCAAAGTGAGGACGTTGACGTAGATATGGAGGATGATCGAGTAGAGGACATGATCCGTGATATTGGACAAGAATCTTTTCATCGAGCGCATGTGTATGATAGGTTGTGCGGTGATGCGGATAAGCCTTTATATCCAGGGTGTACTACTCATACACGGTTGTCGGCGGTGCTAAAATTGGTTTGTGTGAAGGCGAGAAATGGTTGGACCGATAAAAGCTTCACGGAATTGCTTGAAGTGTTGAAAGACTTGCTTCCGGATGACAACACATTGCCTGACCGTAACTATGTGGTCAAGAAGGTATTGTGTCCTATGGGTATGGAGTATAAGAAGATACACGCATGCCCCAATGATTGCATATTGTACACCGGTGTTCATGAAGACAATCACGATTGCCCCAAATGTGGGTTATCACGATACAAAGTGAAGGGTGGTGATGATGATGATGATCTTGATGATGTGAGAAAAAAGGGTCCTCCTGCGAAGGTGTTGTGGTATCTTCCAATAATTCCAAGGTTCAAGCGATTGTTTGCCAATGCGAAAGATGCGAAGAATCTTAGATGGCATAATGATGAGAGGAAACGTGATGGAAAGGTTCGTCATCCTGCTGATTCTATTCAATGGAAGAATATCGATACTATGTTTCCGGATTTCGCCGATGAGCCAAGAAACCTAAGGCTTGGACTTTCTATGGATGGAATGAATCCTTATGGTAACATGAGTAGTATTCATAGTTCATGGCCTGTTCTGTTGGTAATTTACAACATGCCCCCTTGGTTGTGCATGAAGCGCAAATACATGATGTTGTCTATGATGATTTCGGGCCCAAAGCAACCGGGAAATGACTTAGATGTTTATCTAGGTCCCTTGATTGAAGACTTGAAAACGCTGTGGGTGGATGGTGTTGATGTAGTTGATGGGTATTCTCATGAGACTTTCAAGCTTCGTGCCATGTTATTTTGCACCATCAACGACTTTCCAGCATACGGTAACTTGTCCGGGTACAGTGTCAAGGGGCATAAAGCATGACCTATATGTGAAGAAGGCACATGCTACACTCAGTTGCAACATGGAAAGAAGACGGTTTACCTTGGGCATCGGAGATTTCTTAGATGTGATCACCCATATCGTAAGATGAAAAAAGCTTTTAATGGATGCCAAGAGACAGAAGAAGCGCCGGCGGCCTTAATTGGAGAGCAGGTTTATCAGAGGGTAAATGACATCGATGTTATATTCGGCAAGTCCAAAAAGAAAGGTAAAGCTGTTGAGAAAAACATATGGAAGAAGAGGTCGATATTCTTTGATCTTCCATACTGGCGCAAGCTTGATGTCAGACACTGCATTGATGTGATGCATGTGGAAAAAAATGTGTGTGATAGTGTGATCGGGACGCTTCTCAACATTCAGGGTAAGACAAAGGATGGTGTGAATGCTCGTCTCGAGCTCGTTGCTATGGGTATACGAGAGCAGTTAGCTCCAGTTGTTGAGGATGGTAAGCAGACTCATTTGCTGCCAGCAGATCATACTTTGTCAAAAAAAGAGAGACAAAGTTTCTGCGGGTGTCTTCAGGGCATCAAAGTTCCACATGGTTACTCTTCAAATATGAAGAGGCTTGTCTCTAGTGATCTTAAATTGGTTGGCTTGAAGTCTCATGATTGTCACATCTTGATGCAACAACTTCTGCCCATTGCTATTCGTGGTATTGCTACAAAAAATGTGAGACATGCCATTACTCGGTTGTGCTCATTCTTCAATTCTATATGTAGCAAAGTCGTTGACCCCCGTATGTTGGATGACTTGGAAGTTGAGGCTGCTACAATCTTGTGCCAATTGGAGATGTATTTTCCTCCTTCCTTTTTCGACATAATGGTTCACTTAATTGTTCATTTGGTGAGGGAGATTAGATTATGTGGGCTGATAAGCCTCTGGCTCATCTAGTTTTATGACTAGTATGACTGTGGTTTTGTGCCAATTATATCTTGTTTTCACCCAAATTAGGCTTGATTGTCCTCAAGCAAGGTTTTGAGTCCCTTAAGTAGTTTTAGGGTTATTTAGCCAGTTTTTGAGTCAAATAAAGCACTTATGGCTATTTCATGTTTTCAGGTTGACTTAGAGTCCAAGGAATGAAGGAAACAATGGAAATTGCAATCTGGAAACACTCGCCACGCGAACGGATACTCGCCCCGCGAGAGTGAGGACCAGCCTATGCCAGAAAAGTCATATTCTCTGCCTCGCCCCGCGAGCTATATCTCGCCTCGCGAGACTCGAAGTCAGCAAGCATCACGGTCATCCCGTGATACCCATCACGGGCGTGAAGAGAAACCCCTGGAAGACAGAGACCATCACGGCCTGGCCGTGATGAAGGTCACGGCCATGACAGATAAGCACCCGAAGACAGAGACCATCACGGCCTGGCCGCGATAGGCATCACGGCTGTGACAACCCAGGTTTTGAAGACTCGCCTCGCGAGAATCACGCTCGCCTCGCGAGAATACAAATTCAAGAAGGCGCCATTTTAATATTCGCCTCGCGAGAGGCCACTCGCCTCGCGAGACTGCGCAGTTTCTGAAAGTTATAAATAGCTGTTTAGGGGCGAAATGAGAAGGATCTTTTGCTAATCCTTGTTTTCGAATTTCTCTGGTTGTTTTGCGTTTTTGATGGAGAACTAATCTCCCTAGGTTGATCTGCTGTAATCGGCTTCCGCCAACACTTGAGGTCTTGTAATTCCTGATTTAATTCTCTTCTCTCTTTCAATGTTATTCGTTATTCTTTGTTTGCTTAATTCAGTTTGTATCAAATTAGTGTTGATTTATTTTCGATGATTTTATATTCCTAAACTTAATCGCGTTTACTTAATTCGCGTGCGTTCAATTCGTGTTTGCTTAATTCACGAAGGGTTTCATCCGTTTGCTTAATTCGGAATTAGGAATATATGTCCCGTAGCGTCGGTTTCGCTTGTTAATCGATACTACAATCGAAAAGGGATTAGAATCCGCTTAGGGCATGGAATTACATGAACCGATGATAGTGGGAAACGAAACAGCAGATTGATCGTCTTAGTCTTATTTGATAATCACGTAATTTGCTCTGTTTTTATGCTCTGTTTTCATTCTGTTTTCCAATCAATTTCAAACCAAACACCCCCCAAGATGGGCCAGTTTTTCTGATATGGATGTACCCATTTGAGCGCTACATGAAGATCTTGAAAGAGTACGTGAAGAATCTTCATCGTCCGGAAGCATCTATTGTTCAAAGGTATGTTACAGAAGAAGCTATATATTGAGTTTTGTTCGGACTACCTTCATAACACGGATCCTATAGGGGTTCCTAAGCCTCGGCATGATGAGATCAGATGTCAAGGTAAGGGTACACATGGCATAAGAATTAATAGGAAGGATCGGGAGGAAGTGCTTCAAGCACATTTGTATGTATTGAACAACATCGAATGTGTTCAGCCTTTCTTATTTGAACATAAAAGAAAAGTCAATCAAGAAAACCCTCGAATGAGCTAAAGGTGGTTGTTGAACAAGCATAACAAGACTTTCTTACCATGGTTCAAGGAAGAAATGCTTAAGGATGGTAGTACTGCTTCTGATGACGTAAAATGGCTAGCACGTGGGCCTAACTTCAACGTCATATGTTGGAGCGGATACGACATAAATAACTTTTCCTTTTATACAAAGGAACAAGATAACAAGAGTACCATGCAAAATAGTGGGGTTATGATCGTGGCCGAAGCAATGCACTTCTCTAGTGCAAAGGACACAAAACCCGTTACAGCACCGAGACCTTACTTTGGATATATTGAAGATATTTGGGTGCTCGATTACACTAAGCTTACGGTGCTGGTATTTAAATGTAAGTGGGTTGATAGTAACGGTGGTGTACAAACCGACGAATTGGGGTTCACATTGGTAGACCTCAACAAGTTAGGTCATATAAATGAGCCTTTCATAATGTCTTCCCAAGCAAAACAAGTGTTCTACATCACTGATCCTTCTAACAAAAGGTTGTCCGTGGTTCTCCAAGGAAAAAACATGTATAATGGTAGTGATGAAAATGAAGATTTAAATCTTGATATTCTTGAGACTCCTTCTTTTTCAACAAACATGCCTACTATAATCGAGGAGACATAGGTGGACGATGTACATGCCACTCGTGATGATCATCACGAAGGGATATTGATATAGGTAGTTTAAACTTAGTATACATTTATAACCTATGTTAATAAATATATATTGTTTTGAACAGGCATATATATGGATCATTGTTCCATTTTTCCTTTGCAATTCTGTAATGTGTGTGATATTCTGTGTTACTGGGATATTTACTGAATGCAGGGATGGCTTAGGGGAGTGATATTTTAAAACTGAATTTAAAAAAAAATACTATTAACGTCAGTTGTATCATACAACTGACGTTAAAAGTATTTTATAAAAATATACAGTACACTATTAACGTCAGTTGTTTATTACAACTGACGTTAAAATTAACACCTTTAACGTCAGTTCTTGATAACAATTGACGTTAGTTTTAACAAAATTAACGTCGGTTATATTAAAGAACTGACGTTAATTTTGACAAAATTAACGTCAGTTGTGTTAAAGAACCGACGTTAATAGTGTTATATTTAACGTCAGTTCTCAACTGACGTTAAAAGTTTAACTTTTAACGTCAGCTGTATTTACGTCAGTCGGTATTCTGACGTAAAAAATCAATTTAAACTGACGTAAAAAGCACTTATTGCACTAGTGCTTCCCAATAGAAACACTCCCAATTGTGCACGGGATTGTAAAACTACTAGGATCTTCAAGCTTTGGAGGTAGCTTCCTTTGAAGTATCGCACTACATTCTTCTGTCAAGGCAACAGTCTCACCTTCTTTAAACCTTCTTTTCTTCGTGAGTAACTCCTTCATGAACTTTGCATAAGTTGGCATTTGCTCTAGTGCTTCAGCAAAGGTTATGTTGATTTGTAACCTCTTGAAGATGTCGAGAAATTTGGCAAACTGCTCTTCCTTCTCCTTCTTCTTGCTTAAGTAAGGATATGTCAACTTTACATAAGAGGGGATCTCTTGAGGCTTGTCTCCATCTTTCAAAATATGACTTTTACTCTTCCTCAAAATTGAATTTTCGTCCACTAACTTTTCTTTCTTGTCTTTTTCTTCTTCCTCTATTACAACCTGTTTGCCTTTTTCCTCATTTGTCTCTCTTTTTTCAACACTCAACTCAGTTTTTTCAGCATCTATCTAATTTTTCAACAAAGGCTCGCCGCTCACTTTCTCAATACTTTTACCACTCCTCAAAACAATAGCCTTACAATGCTCTAATTTTTCAACAAAGGCTCGCCGCTCACTTTCCCGAATTTGCTTGAATCTCTTTTTGGTTTGCATGTTTATGTGTTTGCTTCAAATGATTTAGGCATTTTCTTTGTAAATATCTACTTAGCCTAAAATAACCATCCCTAATGCATGTTCCTTAGTTAGCCCCATTGAGCCTAATTAGCCTGTTAATTCTTGATAACCCTATGTTATAAGCTAAAATCTGGAAAACCATGTTAACCCGATCTTAGGATTAGGAGAGCATGGATGCTTAGCAAGGAGAATGGTTGCAAGAAACTAAGTTTGGGGTGGCTACAAGGTGTAATGTGTTGTTTGGGATTGAGAAAAAAATTAAAAAAAAAGGTTGCAACCAAAGACTAGAGAAAAAAAAAACAGAAAAAAAACAGAAAAAAAAAAAGAAAAAAAAAAGAGAAGAAATAAAAAGTACACAAATTTCAAAAAGATACTAGAAGAATAAAAAGGCTGTAGTCACCCAAGGCAAAGGAAAAATGAAAAAAGAAACTTGAGTGGAATTTCCATGTTTTGAAATGCTTATGCTCTTTTAGTTCCTAGGGTCTTCAGCCTAGTTCCTTTGTAAATCCTACCCTTAGCCAGGCCCCATTACAACCCATAAAAGACCTTTTGATGTTGCATGCATGTTTTCTGTGGGAACCATTTTGAGATGAAAATCAAATTTATGGGAAGTGCTCTTAAAAGTGAAATTGAGTGAAATGTTGTTAGCCTAGACAAATTGAGCGTTTGAGTGAAACACAAAATGCCCTTGTGAGGAAGGCAGTTGGTTGAATTTGGTGATCTCCCTCTTGTGTGTAACTTGGATCCCTTGCTTAGATTAATGATTGTTTGAATGATGAAATTCTCAATTGTTTGGAGTGAATGCATGTGGGGATTACTTTGTTTGAAAGGGGGGAACATTGAAGGAAAATTTATTTTGATGAATTGCTTGAAATCTGTGCAAAGTTGATTGAATCCTTAAGCTTGCCATGTCTTGAGTCATTCTTGAGTTTTTGAGTTTTAGTTTGCATGGGGACAAGCAAAGTTTAAGTTTGAGGTATTTTGATCAGCCTCTGGCTCATCTAGTTTTATGACTAGAAAGACTGTGGTTTTGTGCTAATTATATATCGTTTTCGCCCAAATTAGATTAAATTGTCCTCAAGCAACATTTTGATTCTGTAAAGTATTTTTAAGCTAATTTAGTTAGTTTTGAGTCAAATAAAGCATTCACTGCTATTTCCTATTGTTTCAGGTTAGAATAAAGCACTTAGAGCCAAGGGAATGGAGAAAATAATGAAAAATGCAATTATGGAGGATTCGCCTCGCGAGAGTATGATCGCCTCGCGAGCCCGAAGACCAGCACGAGCAGCAACAGTCACCCTCTCTGGCTCGCCTCGTGAATCATGTTTCTCCTCGCGAGAAAGCGACTGTTCATAATATTCGCCTCGCGAGCGACCGCAACCCAGAATTTGTATTTATATCTGTTTTGGGGCAGAACTGATCATCTTCTCTTCTCTTCTTCTTTTCTTTTCATAGTACGAAATTAGGTGTAGGTTTATGTTTGTAATGGAGAGCTAGTCTCCTTTGATTAATATACTGCGATTGGGTTCCATTTACGCTTGAGGTTTTGTAATTTCTGAACTTTATGCTATTCTCTTTCAATACTTGTTTTATATATTTCTGTTTGCTTAATTCAGGAGTGTATAGAATTTGTGTTGATTTGTTTCGATGATGTTATGTTCCTATACTTAATCGCGTTTGCTTAATTCGCGTGTGTCCGTTCATGTTCGCTTAGTTCATGAGTGCTTCACCCCGTTTGCTTAATTCGGGAATAGGAACATATGTCTCGTAGCATTGGTTTCGCTTGTTAATTGATGTTACAATCGAAAAGAGAGTAGAATCCGCTTAGGGCTTGGAATTATATGAACCGATGATAGTGGGAACCCGAGAACAGTAGGTTAATCGCTTCATCTTATTTGGTAATTGTTTAGTTTACATTGTCTTTCTGCTTTGTTTTCTTTATTCAATTCCAAATCCAAAACCACCCAAAAACTGACTTTTCTGATAATAACAACCCAAGAGTCCTTGTGAGATGATATCCGAGTTGTCGCTTCCTACACTACATTTTTATAAAACGCTCGCTTTTTGGCACGTGCGCGACAGCGCGACCACCCATATAATTAGCTTCCTCATGGGAACTAGGTGTGGCATCACAATTTCCATTATCATGATCTCCTCCACAAAAATCACATCTCATTACCTGTTGAGGTGGCATGGTTGTCCCTTGAATGGTTTGGTGTTGTTGTGGGAGTTGAGCTAGTTGCTTGGTAATGGACTCAAGTTGTTGTGTCATAAGCTTGTTTTGAGCCAAAAGTGCAATTTGTGAATCTAACTCCAACACTCCCTTTCTTGATGTGGTACCTCGATCATGATGCATCAAATAGTCATTAGATGCCATAGCTTCTATCAAAGCCAATGCTTCCTCCGGTGTCTTTGTGTTCAGGGAACCTCCAGCTGAGGCATCCAACATAAACTTTGTTGACGACCTCAATCCATTGCAAAATGTTTGCATTTGGACAAGATCATCAAACCTATGATTTGGACATCTTCGGAGCAAGTCTTTGAACCTTTCCCATGTGTCATGAAGAGTCTCTCCCTCTTGTTGAGCAAAGCTTGTGATATCACACCGTGTCTTCACAAATCTTGAGGCGGGAAAGAATCTTGCAAGAAATTTAGCCTCTAAGTCATCCTATGTAGTGATGCTCCCCCTTGGTTGAGATTGGAGCCAATCCTTGGCTCTATCTCTTAGGGAGAAAGGGAACAACCTTAGGCGAATTGCATCATCGCTAGCACCATTTAACTTCACCGTATCACACAACTCAATGAAGTTGGAGACATGATTATTAGGATCCTCCTTCTCCATCCCGGAAAATTGATTCTGTGCAATCATATTCAAGAGAGCCGGCTTGATCTCAAAATTGTTGGAATTCACTGGAGGCCTCACTATGCTAGTGACATGCCGATTGACATTTGTATTGGCATAGTCCCCAAGTGTCCTCCGTGGAGCACCCTCACCATTGCCTGCCATCTTAAGTGGTTCTTGATGAACTTGTGAAGTGGAGGTCTCTTGTTCTCTTTCTTGTTGCTCTAATAACTTCTACTGTCTTGCTTACCTCCGATTCTCCCTAGCTGTTCTTTCTATTTCAGGATCGTAGAGAAGTTGGTCAGCTGGGATAGTACCTCGCATGCACAAAAGTCTAGAGACCAAAGCTGTTAGCACTCAATGACAGCACTGAAAAACAGATTAGTAAAACAAAAATAAAATTGTGCTTAAATTAGTAATCGAAATGGGTATGCTCATATTGAAACTCAACCCCCGGCAACGGTGCCAAAAACTTGTTGGTTACAAATCTAGGCAAGTATACCTAGTCGTACAAGTAATACGGTGATGAGACCGATATCGTTCCCACGAGGACTGAGACAATTACTAGCACGTAACAAATCAATTACTATCTAAGCGAACCTTTGGATGGAAGGGATCTCTATACTAAATACCAAGCCCAAACAAGAGTTAAAATAAACAAAATGAAAGGAAAAGTTCTTTTTGGATTTTTGTCGAACACTTAGAATGCAGAAAAAGAGATTCTTCAAATATGAAAGATGTTGGGATTAAATTTCACTAAACCTTAGCCTCATGCAATACCAAGAACACCAATCCAGTTTATGCTTCAAATATTAAAATCAATCCACAAGATTACTCAAGCCCTAATTCCTTAGATGACAAGAGCCTAAATCCCCTAATTAAACCCTAATTCCTTAGGTGGCCTAATTAGTGAATTTGCATTAAGAGTAGGGATTACACGATTACTAATAAACCAAAATCCATTCCTAGATGCAAGGTTTACTAGGTGATTAATTCCAGATCAAGAATTGATAAGAATGTCCCTATTTCAAATCAAATCTAAAATCAAATCATGGATGATCAGACCACAATAGGCATTAAGCATAGGAATCAAACACTAATACGAAAGCATAGACATAGATTAATAGATCATGGCAAAAATATGATATTTGGTTTAGCTACATCTAATCCCAACAAAAAGTGGATTTAGCTACTCATAGTGATAGAGAAAGCCAAAATACAAGAAATAGAGATAAGGGGATGAAGGAACTCCATGGAAGCTTTCCACATGCAGTCCAAGCAACTCCTTCGCTCCAAGAGAACGTGTTTTCTTTCTAAGGTAAAAGTCTGCTCCAGAGACCCCTTTCATTCTGCCCCTGATGCCTTATTTATAGAGTTGGGTTAATATAACGCGCGTCATGGCCGTGATGGCCATCACGGCCAGGTCGTGACGGGTTCTGTCATGGGCGCGCTTTCAACTTATGGATTATCAAGGCCGTGATGCTCATCACGGCTAGGCCGTGATCAGTTCTACCTGAACATTGCTTTACCAAATGGTATGTCACGGCCGTGATGGTCATCACGGCTAGGCCGTGACAGATTCTCCTAGGAGGGGTCTGGCTCAGTTAACATGTCACGGCCGTGATGGGCATCACGGCTAGGCCGTGACAGCTTCTGACTTTTTCCTTCTTATCTTTCCAGTTTTGCTTGATCATGGTCGTTATGGTCATCACGGCTAGGCCGTGATGGGCTCTGTTTGACTCATTTTCTTCACTTTTCAAGCTCTATCTTCATCCAAGCTCCATCATGGTCAATCTTGAGCATTTTACCCTTAATTCCTACAAAACAACACCACAAAACCGCCTTACCCGTTCCAAGGTAAAAACTAACAAAAATCAAACTAAAATTGCCTAAACTATATGAAAAATGCATGCAAAATGCAATTGAAATATGCGGTGAAATCACACTCATCAGATGTACTGATGGATTAACCAAGTTCAAGACTATCAGTATGAAATTGGTTAATACAGCCTTGTACTCAACCCTTGTTCAAGAACCAGAATCAGAATCAAGAAAACAGATTGTTATCAGCCCCAAATCTGTTTTAATTGATCCCAACGACTATAACTTGTTTCCTATATATAGAGGGATCAAAGGAACACTTTTAAAATAGATCAGAAATTTTACAAAATCAATTTGAGAGATCAATTGTGAAAACCATTCATCTTCTTGCTTGAGCCTCATTGTGAAAAAGAGTGTTTCAATTCTCATAAGAACTTCAATTTGTATATTTGACTATTAAGAGTTTAGGAATCCATTTTTCATTCTATTTGATTGTAAAGAGAGAGGGAGTCTTTGTGTGTGATTTGGGCGAGGTATTCCTAAGGAAGAACATTGAGTCTTTGGAGTGGGACTGGATGTAGGTCACAGTGGTGATGACTGAACCAGGTTAAATCTGGTTGTGTGGTATCTCTAAACTCAAACTCTTTAAATTATGTCTTGCGCATATAACTGTGATCTTGATGTTCTAAGTTTTCAATTGATATCAGTTTTTGATCTGTTTAATATGAATTAAAACCAGAGTATTACTGCAATCAATCTTGACTTATTAATTGTTCAAAAATGAGTTGATTAAAACTGTTCTTGATAACAGAAACAGAAACTGATATATTGTAACTTCAGTTCTTGACTGACTAAGGCCTGTATCTAATACCTGTACGACCCTGAACTGATTTATCTTTCTGAACTGATTTACCTCATCACCTTCTATTCGATATTTCATAAAAACCCCTTCACTGTTTTTGTAAAAGATCCTGAGGCAACTCTGATTTGAAAAGTAAAGTTTTTGAAAAGGAAGAATTTTTGAAAACTCAATTCACCCCCCCTCATGAGTCTTTGATGCCAAAATAACAATAATGTCCCTCGAGGAAGATGAAGAACAGGAAGATGTGTGGAAGATGTATTTTGATGGAGCAGCCAATATGCATGGCAGTGGTATAGGAGCAGTGGTTATCTCACTAACCGACAAGTAGTACTCGGCGGCCGTAAAACTGAAATTTGAATGTACGCATAATATCACAGAATACGAGGCATGTTCTAGTGGACTACAAATGGCACTTGAACTTGGTATAAAGCAGTTGAAAGTATTCAGTGATACAGCTCTAATCCTTTACCAAGTCAATGGTGAATGGCAAACCAAAGACTCCAAGTTATTTTCGTATCAGAAATACTTGACTCAGTTGATTGCGAAGTTTGATGAGATTACTTTCTTGCATTTAACTCGAGACAAGAATCAGTTTGCTGATGTTTTAGCACACTAGCTGCCATGACCAAGCTGGACAGCCATACCAATGTCCAACCCATCCAAGTTAAAGTGCAAGATGAACCGGCATACTGTGCCCATGTGGAAGGAGAACCTGATGGTAAGCCTTGGTATCATGATATCAAGAAATATATTCAGAATAAGAAATACCTGGCAGAAGGGAGGAAGCAAATAGAAAGACCATCCAAAGACTGGCTATGGCCTTTAACTTAAGCAAGGAACTCCTGTATAAAAGAGGATATGATGGTACCCTACTCAGATGTGTGAATGCTCGTGAAGCTAAGTTGATCATGATCAAAGTTCATGAAGGAATCTGTGGGACTCAAGCCAATGGCCATATGATGGCTCATAAAATCTTGAGAAGTGGCTATTATTGGTCAACAATGGAGTCATATTGTATAGAGCATGTTCGTAAATTTCAAAAATGTCAGATGTATGCAGATCGGGTCAATGCACCTCCATTTCCACTGCACAATTTAGCATCCCTGTGGCCTTTTTCGATGTGGTGAATAGACGTCATCGGTCCCTTTAATCCCAAGGCTTCCAATGGTCATCGTTTCATTTTGGTGGCGATAGACTAAGTGCCATTATTGCAAGGGTGAGTCATCACCATGATTAATCATTCTCAATGAGTCATCATGGATGACTCGTCGTTCTTTCTCTCGGCTTTTCTCTGCAGTTCTGTATCTGGTTCCATCATTTACCCGATTTAGGTTTTGCATGTTTTCTTCAAAAATTTCGCCCGAATAAAATAAAATATTTTATTTTTGAGCGAAATTTTTAAAATAGATCATATCACTTAAAAAGTGATAAAGTCTAAAATTACTAAGTTTCGGGGTCAAATCAGGGTTCTTCTGACCAAATACAAATGTACTGTCAGCAAAAATGGAGATTGGTTATCTGAATTTTGAACCCAAAATTTAACCTTAACTTCCTACAATATAGTAGGTTCTAGCTATGATTTTGTTTTCTCCAAAATCATTTCCTTGGTCTCAGGTAAAAATATAAATAGATATATCGTTACCGGTAATACAACATAGATAAAAAGCAGGGTGTTACATTACTACCCCACAAAAATAAATCCATCCTCGAAATTTCGTGACTCGAAACTTAGACAGGATCTTGTTAGTGCATCTTAACGCCAAGATCCTACATTGCATTTCCCATCACTTCCTTCCCCTTAATTGACATCGGTAACTTCATAACATAATTCATTGTTATGTCATTCTATTTATTCTTGAAACTATCCATCACTACATTAGGTTCATTGTCTTTAACATTTCACCTTAGTCTATCACATTCGAAGGACATAATCAAAACTTAATCATTTCTCTTCTTAATATTGGTCCGATAGAAAATCTTATTCCAAAATCTAACTCTCACAGTTAACACCAAGATCAACAGTACCTTTACAGCAACATGCATCAACTTCCTACTCAAAGTATCAAATCGCAGTCTTAGTCCTATTAAACGTTGTCCACCATTCCAGATTATATCAGAATCATACCTCTCAATCCTCAAAAAAAAATTATTGCACCCCTTGATGTAACTGAAACTAAAAGAAAACACGTCGGGTAGGATTATCAAACTCATCAAGCTTTTTTTTCAACTTCTCTAGCAACCTAGTAAAAAAATATCATCTTTTTCGCTCGAATCTACTTAGGTGAAATTACTATAGGTACTTTCCTTTTAATCTTCCAAATTCATACAATCAACCTTAACTACAAGATCATTAACCTAGATTCCTTAAGTAATATTGTACCTTGACTCATGATAAGATCTTTTTTAATCGTCTTACTTAATGATGGTGAGCTTAGGGTTTCTCATCTTACCATTCATATCTACACCTCAACAAAAATCCTATCACCTCTTGTCTATCTTGCTATAGGGGTGATCGTTTCTTTCTTGTCCATTTAATTGAGGGTGATAAACTAAACCCAGCCTCAACTTGGTTCTCAAATCTTGATGCAAACTTTGCCAAAAATGGGAGGTAAGTTTCTGGTCTTCATTTGGAACGACGCTGGAAGATACTCCATGAATCCTGTTTAGTCCTCTGATTCATACTTTGGTTAGCTTCTCCACTATATAGTGGATCCAAATAGGTAATAACGGTGTCGACTTCGTTTGCCCATCAACGATCACTAGAAACAATTCAAGACTCTTAGAGTTCCTCGGTAAACCCACGACAAAATTCATTGCGACATTATCATCTTAACAAGGAAGGTCTCAAACGTCTAATTATCTTTTTATTGTACTCGACTAAATCTGACATGGTGATATAGATCATATAAACATCCTCATGACTTATGAGATAGGTCATACGTCAGTGACGTTTAGAAAAGATATATGGTAAATTTGATCAAAAAGTGATAAGTTCTATCGAACTGCAATAAGACATGGCTTTGAAGATTCAGGAAAGAAAATTTCTTGTTCTTACCCTCACAAGAAAGCATATAGATGTATTTTACCAATCAGAAAGATACATGAATATCCGGTATATAAAAAGATTCTTCAATAGGTTCGTGAGTGTAAAAATGCCTGGTACATTCTTACAAACATGACTCTACTAAAGTTCCATATTTCACAAGAACTTCCAGTGGATTAGGAAATCAAAAGACGAACAGTTCCTAATCCCAAGAGGATTCCGTCTTAGTTCAAGGAATCGACAAAACGACAATTTAAAAAGGGAAATAGTCTGACCAAAAAAAAATCAAACTAGGTCATATTTACCAAAAGTGAAAGTGACTAGCGTAAGTTTCATCAAGAAACTTCTATTACCAAGAAGTCATCTGTGGTACAACTCAAGAAGTAGTCATAAATTTTTTTTTCGACGAAATGTGAAAATATCCAGACCAATGGAATACTATCAAATCAATCGACTCAAATGTCTAATACACTGGAGGGTATTTGAGAAGCGTGAGTATAAATTTTCACATACAAGGAGTCCATTGGAGTAAACTAAAATTACAAACTAGCATGAACAATTGAAGAGTCATGATAGACTTTAAATCAAGATCAGAAAAGTCAGTTCGACACGTAAAAAATTGATCGCTGTGATTGTCTAATACAACCATAGGGATTAGAAAAACAATGGTCAATACACGAGTTCGTAGAGAATGCTTTAAATGGAATAAAACAGTAGAGATTAACTCTGAAGGATAGAAATGAATGAACTTGTATGATAATTTACAGAAATAGAGAAGTCCAATATTCTCACTCAGGGTGGAAAGTGAAAGTATGACCAATAAAAGAGTTGAATAGCACAGTTAAAAGTTTTCTTAGTCATGTGACACTCATCCAAGTTGAAGATTCAAATCGGCTCGCCTTGGTCTCAACAAGAACAAGGTCCTTCCAGACTCGCTTAGTCTGGTGGATTGTTGTTTCCTGTGTTCTCCTCTAAATAGTACAAGATCATGGGAAACTTAGTCAGTTGCTCCAGTCATGCGAAGAGTTGGTCTTTCCTCGCAAGCTAAGTCAATGGCACAACAATCTTTGGTAAGTCCTCACTCTAATCTGGTGATAATTCATCCTCAAGTCGATCTTTGAGAGGACAACAACTCCTCACAAATAATCTATCAAATCACTTATGCGCGGTAGAGAGCACTTGTTCTTGATCATCACTTTGTTGAGTTGTCGATCGGAAATCCACGCATAGTCTCGAACCTCCGTACAACGTTGATGCTTTTAAAGAGAACACACTCGGTCTAATAAACTGCTTAGACCACAAATCTTCCAGTTGAATCGAGTCGTCTAACTCGATTAAATTTTTAGGCGACATCCTACACATACCAATAGAGATCAGACCAAATTTAGAAACTAGATCGATCGAAAAATCAATATCCTCCGCAAGCATAAAACCTAGAATGGCTTTTGGTTTCCATAAGGAACCCCTAAATTTATCCAGTGGATAAATATGAACGCACATGCCATTAACAACATTATTGCCTAAACACATAGTTGATACTATGCTCCGTAGGGCCTTTGTGACTAGGAAGTTGAGCCGACATGCATGTGCGCATGAGGACGTGCTAGTGACGATCTTAAATGGTCTTGGGGAAGGTCAGGGAAGGAGGGTCACGAATGGCCAGTTGGTGATTCTTCTTCTTGGTCGTGGCATACCATGCAATACACTGACATCAACGACTAGATGTTAGCCGGTCAAGGTTATTGAGAGTGTTTCACAATCAATTATAGTACCACTATGTGGCTATTACTATTGAATGCACAAGATGCCTACTATTGGCTGTGACACCCCATTTTCAGGTCATCACATTTACGTAACTTATTTCGGAAATACATTCAATAAAATAGTTTTGCTGGTTGCTTTCGGAAAATATAATTTTCTAGTTATTAATCCCTTTCAAAATTAGTGATAAATTTTTTTTTCTTTTACTCCATATATATAATCCAACACCATTAACATAATATAAATAGGTATCATGAGAATTTTACACGTAGACCTTCACATAACAGGTCATCTCCAAAAGACTTAACATAAGAAAATAAAGGAGTAATTGTAACGTAGTCGTAATCTGGAATTACAACTCAAAAGAATGACTTTCAATAATTAAACGTCCAGAATAACCAAGTACCACTACTTTATAAGATACCCAAAAGTCCTATAGCTGGTCAGTACTAATAATCACGGTTGGGAAGACAACCATAGTTTTTCCCAACCCATCGAAATATCCGGTGAGGATACCTCTACTTCCGGAACTATGGAAGTATCAAAACATATAAACTCCTAATTTACCATAAAATCGGTAAGAAATCAGAGAGGCGATAAAGATGTCTCCACGATCAAAGTCTGGTACGTACTTGATGTAGATCCTGAATTATTATCCTCGTGACATTTCCACCGACGCATACCTCTTCAAGCATCTAGTAGTTAAGTCCTCGAACGACTTAGTGAATTCCTTTGCTTCATCTGTACTAGTGTACCGAAGTACTGCCTTAATCTAACATAAACCTGATATGTTTGTAAGGGTGAGTTTCCAATATATGAGTTTTAATAAGACAACCCCATGCACGACTCTCAAATAGCAAATACCAAATATTCACAACATAATAAAATTAACTTAAAACAACAGAATGATTTATTTCACATGGTATCATACCCGGCAGTCATCGTCATTTTATAAAAATGCATGACACTTCAATATTCAACTCTATTTTGATACCTAATCTCCGGAGATCCCACAACTTTCTGTTTCGTTTCAAGCTGATCAGGCTCGCACATGATGCATTGTAAAAACGAACAAAACAATGCCCAAGAAAATCAATGGTGCACATCCCCATTCCCGATAGGATGTTCATGCCAGCACCTAACACAATTGTGCACATCCCCATTCCCGTTAGGATGCTCATGCAAAGCAACGACACAATTACAATTGTGCACATCCCCATTCCCGTTAGGATGCTCATGCAAAGCAACAACACAATTGTGCACATCCCCATTCCCGTTAGGATGCTCATGCAAAGCAATGACACTATTCCCCCATTCCAGTTAGGAAATAGCGGCACATATATTCAATCTGGACACAAAGTCCTATCAATTTGGACACAAAGTCCTATAAAAGATACATTGATCCACTCCGAACCTCAATGATCATCACCACCTGACACGTCTATCATATACATTGATCCACTCCTGATTCAATGCCATTTACATGACCCAATGCCCATTGAATGCATGAGAAAAACTTTTATTCTCGTTTGTTTTCTTTGTCGTAATAATCTTTCCTCGTCGAAGCACAAAGCTTAACGACCATGCTTAATTCTTTTAATTAAGACTTTTCACTTTAAAACAAATACAGGACACACACAGTCCAAATCTTTTAATCTCAACATAGGACATACAGTCTGAATGCTCAATCACGATGCCCTTAAACCGATGCACCAGTTTTAGGCTCGCAGATATGGAACTCACATTTTCCACATCAACTTAGGACACACGGTCCAAAAACAAAACTTGTAGGACACTCCGTCCCATGACACAGATCCTTGATCTACGTGTCCATACAACACTAGAATCCCGACGTCTCGGTTTTAGGCTCATTTATCTGCTTATAAAACATTTTGCTCAGTGTAAAACAAAACCAAGCTTTGAAAACTCATCCAAGTTTAACAGAATACTTTCACTGAATAAAAACATTGTTACATAAATTCTTTTATGTTAAAACGTTAATAAATTTCAAAAATCACTTATAATTTCCTTTGGTTTCTAATTATTTCACTTTAAGAAATAATTTTCAATAAAGGTTAACAAAACAAAAATAATTAAAAAGATTAAATAAATAAATTTCGAAAATTTAAATAATTAAATATTTAATATTAAATAATATTAAATAAATGATATTAATTAAATAATATTAAATAACTAATATCACTTCTCTGTCAGAAAAAAATGTTCTGACTGCTGTAAATATTATTTTTCGAACTTAATCACTTTAAATAACATTTTATAATAAAATTGAATTTATTATATAAAAATTAGAGCCTGTGAAAAAATTTCACGGTTTCGCCCTTACTATGACTTATTTACACTGTTTCCACAAAATATTATTAAAATAATAATTTTTTTCATTTTTCTCAAAATCTCCCAAATTAATCCCTCTGATTAATTATCCAAGCTTATTAAGGTTTTTATGCTTAATTAAAATTTTTAACACTGACTAATGTCAGGTTACTCAGTCCAACACTCAACAGCAGATAAATTTCCAATCACATAATAGCATGGCATATATGAATTCATGACATGCATCACAATTATAATATAAACAAATAATTATAATCATGTAAGTCCACACATCACATCAATTCAATTACTCAGATAAACATCACATCAATCTAACAATTAATATTAAACAGTACAATATAATAAAATATTTTATACAGAAAATTAATAAATGACTCCACAAATAAACATGAGATTATCTTAAACTCCTCAGGAATACCCCCCTTACCTCTTGAAGATTTAACTACAGTTTCTGTTAGTCTCCTGATCCCGATCCGATTTTCTCTCCGTCAGCGTAAAATCGCCTAACTCAGTTGTTTCCTTCAAACGAATTGCAACCAAAATAAATCAATTTAAACAACAATACATTTGGTTCATGGAGGTTAGGTTTCGGCTTTAACCAATTTTCTTGGTTAGGAAAATTAAAATTTGGTTAACTTAAGGATTAATGATCCATAAGTTACTTAAACATGATTAGACACTTTAACCATGATTATGAATCAAGAACATGAACTAAAACTCATCTAGTTCTAAGAACTAGGGTTCGGTTTCCTCAAGATCTATAGGCTAGAATTTTTGGAATTTCATCAACTCCTGGATTTAAATCAACATACAAAGGTTAAAGTTTGATTCAAGTGTTACAAACAACTTTTGAATCACAAAACCATTAAGTACTCAAACCTAGGGTTTCGGTTTTGATGAGATCAATAGGTTAAAGGTTGATTTTTTTGATCTTCTATATACTTGAATACAAGAACTAGCAAGATACAAAAGGATTGAATCATGAATCAAGTCATGAAAATGAAACAAAACCTAAGAACACAAAGTTAACCTAGGTTCGGCCTTCACCAGATTTTAGGGAAAGAAATTTCTCATGATCTTGTGCTTCTATATGATGAAAATAGAGATGATTATAAGATCATAGAAATTGGTTTCATGTCAAAAGGATTTTTCTAGAATTAGTTATGAATTTTTGAATCTAACTCCATGAACTTTGAACAAATGAAGAACATATGAATCTTAGCCATGAATCTACAAAAGTTGTGAAGAGAAATGATTAAAATGACAAGAGAATAAGTTTTTAACTCTTGATGATTCAAGGAAATCAAGATTTGGATGATGTTCTTCACAAATTTCTCATGGTGTTCTTGAGAAACTTAAGGAAGAAGATGAACATAGTTAGGTTTTAGAACAGTTTTAGTATTTTGGGTGGATCTCTCAACATACTTGTCCGTTTTGGATGATCTTTATGTCGTTGGAAAGAAGAGAGAAATATGAACAACTTTCATGTTGAACGTTTTCCGATATTCAGAATATAAAATGGTCAGAATTTCCAATCAAAATCTGACGAATTATGAACTCTTTGGAGCAAAAGAACATGAAAATGGAAAAATGGCTTAATGAAGAAGACAACCTATTTAAATGTAGAAGAAACCAAACTTAATGAAGAAGCCATTGGAGCCGGGGGTTTTGGGCAAGAGTTGGTCAACTTTTTCCAATGGCATTTGTTTGAAATTGTCATAAAAAGACAAGGGCAATTTGGTCATTTCATAGGAAAAATTAACTTTGTCATAAATGTGCCATTATGGCCATTATGATACGGATAAACTCGTCATAAATGCTGGTCAAGTCGGTCAATCCAACATCTCTGCTACGTTGCCGACTCCTCGATTCATCTGGCGCAAGCTTTTCCTAGAGACATATCGACGTATACACCCGCAACAAATATATTATTTTAATTTTTTTACCAGAATTTTCAAAACTTCCAATATCGTAGTAAATACGATAAAAATATTTTTCATCTCGTTCACGACTCAAAATTAGGTCTTCTGAGCAGTAAACTTTTACTGTCAGTGAAAACACAGAAAACAGCAGACCGACTTCCGTCTGAATTTTCAACCAAAAACTTCCCCGTAGCTTTATAAAAATAAGTATAACAAGGAAATGACCTTGGTTCATCCAAAATCATTTTCTAAGTCTCGGATAAAAATATATATTTATATATTTATTACCGATATTACAAAGCAGCGAAAATCGGGGTGTTACATTGGCAGTTGTGAAACATGTGCTCTAATCACTCCTTATGAATGTTCTGTTAGCTCCGAAGTTAGGGTCAGATCTTCCTTAAGGCTGTGTAGGTATGGGACTATGCAGTTTCAATCAGTTACCTCTGTTCCCGTGTCTCTATGTACTAACAGTGTCCAATCATTCTTGATGAGATTATGGTTACATTGATATTGTGTACTGTTGGCTATACGTGCATGTGTTATCTGTTACTTGTATATACTGGA
Source organism: Sophora flavescens (assembly GCA_030762895.1). NCBI lineage: Eukaryota > Viridiplantae > Streptophyta > Magnoliopsida > Fabales > Fabaceae > Sophora > Sophora flavescens. The sequence continues at coordinate 107,131,443 of CM061064.1, read as the reverse complement.
TTGTTTGACTGAGATATATGTTTACATGGATATGAATGTATGCTATGTGGTGTCGTGCTATTTTCATATCTGCCATATGCTATGATGTTTGGGAATCTCACCTCCTTATTTTATATTGCCTATGTCGGCTGGCTATGTGCCTTCTGTGTTCTTTTGAGAAGACTGAGATGTCAAGGTGTCGCTTGGTTAATTCAACGTAGAGGTTAGGTTCGAACATGTTGACGATATGTTGAAGTTTCTAGTGGACGTCTTCCAACTTTTAGATGGTTCAAGATAATGGTCTTTGTGTTTTTTGTCATGCCTGACCTTTCTTTTCTAGAGACAGGCATGATTGTCGTTGGTCTGTAGGCTATGACTTTCTCCTTAGTAAGGGAAATGGCTTAGTCTAAGAGCTACTTTTGTAATGGCTCTAGTGATGTCTTTTGGGACGACGTCAGTAGTGGACTCAAATAGAGTTTCCGCTAGATCTCGTCAGTTGGGTTTGTTCTTCTCACGATGTACGAGAGAGGATGGTCTTTTATATTTTGGTTTGGCCAGCTTGGGATGTCTGGGAGTTAATGTTACCGTTTATGGAGCTACGACTCCAGGTATCTTTCTGGTTATGAGTTGGGTTGGGTTTTTATTTAAATGACTTTCGAACTTATAATCTTAATTATGACTACGAAATCTTTTATTGAACTGTCACTTGATTCCAAGTATTTATATTGATGTCTTGTGAAAAATAAAAATATTACCCCATTATATTACAGGGAATTTAATTAAACTACTTTTCGGCCTTAAAATGTCATAGAAAGTGTAGCGTCCGATAAGGGTGTTACATTTCCAACACCCCATGGCATGAAAATATCAAGGGAGATGGGAGGGTATTTTGGTCCAAAAATTGTGGGATCAAATTGAAAGTAATAAAGAAGGTTAAGGGCATTTTGGTCTTTTCATGGCTAGATATTTTGTAAAATATCAAAGTGCCATTATTGCAAGGGTGAGTCATCACCATGACTCACCATGGTGACTCATTCTCAACGAGTCATCATGGATGACTCGTCGTTCTTTTTCCCGGCTTATCTCTGCAGTTCCGTATCTGATTCCGTCGTTTACCCGATTTAGGTTTTGCGCGTTTTCTTCGAAAATTTCACCCGAATAAAATATAATATTTTATTTTTGAGAAAAAATTTTAAAATAGATCATATCACTAAAAAAGTGATAAAAATCTAAAATTACTAAGTTTCGGGTCAAATCAAGGTTCTTCTGACCCAATACAAATGTACTCTCAGCAAAAACGCAAACCGGTTTCCATCTGAATTTTGAACCCAAAATTTAACCATAACTTCCTACAATAAAGTAGGTTCTAGCTATGATTTTGTTTTCTCCAAAACCATTTTCTTGGTCTCGGGTAAAAATATAAATAGATATATCGTTATCGGTAATATAGTGTAGATAAAAAGCAAGGTGTTACACACTCGAAAGGGTGTTACATAGAAATCATAAACTATTTGGTTATGTTTCTTCTTCGCCTAATATTAATTAAAAATATTAATATTAACTATTTCGACCTGAACTCCTAAAACTCTACCATGGCCTAGGGACCATAAGTTATTTGGTCCTTTCTTCTGCACATATCCTTACTCTATTGAATGTCTTCTTTGGCATTGCCTCATACCGGCATGAATGGCTCTGCACTAGACATTTTTAAATTATAGACCTTCATTCTATGGTTAATATGTACAAACAGGTTAACCTCAACGAAGGGGAAAATGTAAATAAATAAACACACACACACACACACACACGCACGCACACACAATAAAACCACTTTGTATCATTTATATGTTGTTATCCTTAATGATCCGATCCCATACCTTTTATTTTAGGATTCATATTGGTGAAAGTAGTCGACCTTGTATATTTAATTTGGAGAAAGCTTTCAATAAGATGGAAACTATGTTATTAATTAAAAAACTAACTTATTTAGGTAAAAATATTTTATTGCAATATGTTATTTGTTATATGACTTTGTATTATATTAATTTAGGTAAGAATTTTTATTTCTTCAATATATATTTTTTTCCTTTTTCTGAAAAATAAAAATAATCTTATTTAGTAGGCAATAATGGTTTATTAGATATTTTTAAAACTTTTTACTACCTGAAATGCATATATTAATTAATATACAATTAACGACTGAATTTAGCTACTATTTGACAAAGAAAGGGAAAGAGGCACAGTCCCTAATATGATAAATTGATAAGGATTTAATTCTAGATTTTGATAAAGGCATGGATGTTTCACACCTCTTCACTGTATGACATATATGGTAAGCAAAATTAAGCTATTACATTCTAGAAAATATTTGAATACATTGAATTCAATGTTGTCAATCAAATACAGTTGAATGTTATATTTTATTAAATATTTAGAAGAAATTAAAATTATTTAATATTTAATTTTTTAATAATTAAAAAAATTTAATATGAGATAGTGTAATAAAGAAAAAAAAACTTATTATGAGATATTAAATACCTTCATCCTTTGAGGAAACCTTGTAACAAATAACAAGTGCTACTCATTTGACTATGTTTGAATTGATATAAAAGAATCAAATGAAGAGGAATAAAATAGAATGATACTAGATTATAAGTTTTGGATAGTTTGAAGTAAAATAGTCATTCGATTTGCGGGGTATGGGATTAAATAATATAGAAGCAACTTATTATCTAAACAATGGTATAACCACTTCATTTCATTCCATTCGACTCTGCTTTATTGCATTCCATCACTTTTTATTTTATAGTCATGCTATTTGATGCAAACCAATCTCTGCACAAATTTTGACGAATGATGTTTAGGCAAACAACTATTGCCGCACTGGTTTCTTTTTTTGATAAAGAGCTATTAGTATGCTAGAGCATCACAATACAGAGAGAGGAATCACAACTAGGGTGGCACCCCAAACTCTAACAATCATTTGCAGCATACTAAAATATATTAAAAGGAGAAAATAGTACAAAATTGAGAAACACATGGGGGACATGTGCCGTACGAAATTGCCTTCATACTTTTCTAGAATTTATGTTTATTTTATTCTACACTATATCAAAAAAGTGTTAGCCACCTTTACCCTGCAAAATTTTTATAGACGTTTCAAATCTCTCACGTCATCAACAGAAAATGCCAATAAACCTATTTCTCTTTGAAGACAAGAATCACGAAGATCACCCTGCAAGTCCAGTCAAACCAAATAAATTAATAAAAAATAAAATGCAAAAAGAAAGGGCATAAGGGTTCACGAGATTAACACCTAGACCACGATAAATGCCAAAATCGCCAACTCATCTAGTAAGATCTCACCACCCAATGTACGAAACTATCACCTAACGTTCCACGTGACAAACGTTCATTGCCTACACTAACACTCCATTTCTAGTCACACCCTTGAATATAAAATCCCACCCTCTGAAAAATCAAGTCCTTCACTCACATGATTTGCTTCTGCTTCTCTTTTCTCTTTCTCTTAACCGACAACATCATACTCTGTTGTCGTTATTTGTCTCCACAATCGCAGCCTCTGCCTCTTTTATCGGCTGCATAGAGTTTCAAACCCTTCAGCTTCCGAATGAGTTTCCAAAGGAAGATTTGCTCACTAGCAACAGAAACAACCATGAGGAACAAGAAGTTGAAGTCGGTGAGTGTCGTTTTCTTATGAATTTTTATGATTCAGTTAATTTCTTCCTCCATTTTCATATGAATTTCTATCATTTTTTATAGAAGTCGATCGAAGCGATTCTTCGAACAACAAGGACAAAAATGAGTACGTTTAGCAGAATCGTTGTTTCATATTTCTGCTATCGTTTAATTTAGAAATTGTCATTTTTTTCTTTGTTCATTTTTAGCCCGTTATGTTACTACTTGAATTTTGAATGTGGATTTCGATTCTTTGTTTTCATGCTTTGATTTATGTTACATGTTTTTGTATCTCGTATATCAGAGTCATTGGAATGTTTTGTTGTGGTTTTCACCAATTTATTAAGTGATGAGTTGCCTCTATGTTTTTTTTTTCTGGTGTTGAATGGTTAAGCCCTACTTTCTGGGACTGTTGGTGAAATATATATTGAATCCTTTTACATGGTCTCAAAACTTGATTGAAGTTACTGGGGATGGTATATATATTTTTGTGCCAATTGTTGTTGAGTCCTTTTTTTAAATAGAGTAGAAATAACATAGGAAATTTCATATAGATAATAACAGTTGGGGATCAGAGCATACAACACAAATAATGAACTTTGCTCCACTCTGAGAAAAATGTAATGTGGAAGTGTTTTCAATAGTTCTTATATTTTGTAATGTGATTACATCATGGACCTATGTGAAAAAGAGGAATTTTCGTGAATCTAAAATAATTTTCTTTACTTACACAAAATAATGTAAAACCTTCTTCGATGTAAATGTTATTTTCCATCGCCACATACTTGTTATGTGAGATGCATTTTTACTTACGTTAGAAGTTACATCAAATTTGGTGATAAGGAACTTTTGCCTTAGTCATTTATTCACATTAGAATTTAATGACATTTTCATGAGCTTGCTAGCTTGCTAAGTATAGAATCTGAAACACTCTTATGCAAGTATGCATATCTTAGAGGTTAGCAAAATGTTCTAAAAATTATTTCCATACCATTCTTTTCCATGATCCATTTCTTCATTTCTAGACTAGTAATTGTTTATCGAATCAGTTAAGTTAGGTGGGCTGTATTTACTCGAAGTATTACCTGAGACACCCCGTTGTGCCCCGGTGTTTTATTAGTTTAAATCTTTCTTAATTAATTCCTTAATCACCCGCTTAACATGAAAAGACGTAAAATTTTAAAATTTAACTTAAGGAGCATACCAACTTCATTTACATAAAACTTCATACCATAATTATATTGTGAATATAGCCATATGTCTTATACATATTACAAAACACTTTTGAGGCTATCCTCTCAATAGGATCCCTCACATGCATAAAATTAACTAAAAGTCATACTTAGCGGAAACGTATAAAAATACTTCTTACACACACTGGCGATACTATCGATACTCTAAACACCATGGATCACAGCTCGACCTCCTGCCTCTGGTTCATAAGGAGTTCCATCCAACTCCTCCTCATTCAGCTCAGCCTCAGGGTCGTCTTGTACGATCCCATAACAAAATAAGATACCACACACAAAGAATACAGGGGATAAGAAGCAATTCTATCATCAAAAAGCAGAAAAGAGTAATAGCAAATTATACAATAATTGTCACAGACAGTCAACATACATGATTAACAAATTATCCTCAAGAATACTCTGTCATCCTCTACCCTCAATCTAATGCAAAGCAATAACACTATAACTGCACACCTATTTCTAAGGTGGAAGTGGTCTCGCGAGAATGCTTGATTTTACGTGTATTATATTACCAATACACGGTGTATTATATTACCAATATATATATGTATTTTACGTGTGTTATATTACCAATACACGGTGTCTTATATTACCAATACACAGATGTGTTTTACGTGTATTATATTACCAATACATGGTGTATTATATTACCAATACACTTTTATCTTTGTGTATTATATTACCAATACACTTTTGTCCTTGTGTATTATATTATCAATACACGGTTGTGGACACCAACACCTATACTTGAATCTCACCAACTCGTTTTAACAACATCCTAGTGCCTGAACCTTCCATTAGAACTTGACACATATATTCTATGCCATAACACTTCTTTAACATACATCATCTAGGTTAGGCACTTCTAAATCATCATTATCCTCACACCCAAAACAAGCATCTCTTAGACAACATATATATCTTTACTTAAAAATCCACTAAGCATAATAATAAAAATCAGGCAGATCATGCATAACACAATATCAATCAAAATAAAGTCAGATTCTGTCACGACCTGTCGTGATAGCCATCACGGCCGTGACAGACATCAAACATCCTTAATATCATAAAACATTCAAACACCGAAAACAATACGTCACATGCAGATGGAATACCTCAACCAGCGTATCACAGTAAAATCAATATCATAAAGTTAGACTCTGTCATGACTGGCCGTGATAGCCATTACGGTCATGACAGACATAAAATGCAAGAATTCTACAAGTCGGAACATGTCACGGCCTGGCTATGACAACCATCACGATCGTGACAGACATTCTCCATCTCAATATTCACAAAATTAACCTATGCTGATAAACCTACAATCCCCGAATCACCAATGCTTTTATAGAAAAAGGTTTCCAATGTGATTTTGGTCTTGTCGATTACTCGACTACTAGTGGGGTTTAGGTCGCCCTACACAATTAACATATAATCTACTACTTATCGATTTCCGACAATAGGTTGATTCTTTCCCCCACCTGAGTTATCACCGGAATCCCGAATTCGTCGCTCCTCGTTATCACATCACAACTTAACAGTTTCTCCTTCAACCAAACAACGCATAACAACAATTAATCAAACTAATCCAACTAGGTCCACTTTATGTTAGGTTCGGCCACTTAAATCAAATAAGGGTTAGCGTTCTTTTCTCAACCTAAGCTTTTGGATACTAATTACTTAGGTCCTGGGTAGCTTAGTTAATTGAAAATATGCAATAAAAAACATCCCACCACTTAGGGTAGGGTTTCGGCCTCAAATATAAAAATAAGTTTGAAAACTTCTTTTGATTCAAGTTTTTGGATTTCAAACTTACATACTTTAGATAGTTGATATAAATCATGACTTAATTAAAAATTGAACAAAACTTCCTTTATCCAAAAATACCTAGTTTCGGCCTCAACAAGAAAACAGGGAAGGAAAATGATTTTGATTACATACTCTTAGATGATGATAGTAGAGATCATAACTAGATCATTGAATTTGGTTTCACTTTTTTATGATTTTTCTAAAATTTTCTAGAATTCTTTAAAGTTCTAGATCTAAGAAATGGAAACTCAAGAAATAAGAAGAAAATGAATTCAAGAAGAGAGGAGATGATCATGTTACCTCAAGTGTGTGAAGGAAATGAAGAAATGATGATGATCTTGGTAAGTTCTTCAATTGAGCTCTTGGATCAATGGAGCTTTTGAAGAAAAATGAAGAAGAAATGGAAGAGATGAAGAAGTGAGTGAAGGGGGGAGGAAGGCCACGGTTTGGGGGGGTTTATAGGGTAGATCTTAGGCTTTGTTTGGTTCTTTAGGAATTGGATTAATGGGTTTTGTGGTTATTTAATTAATATATGATTAACCATGGTTAAGTTAAATATAAATATCTAGATATCTAGATATTTTCAAATAAATATCTAGATATTTTCAAATAAATATCTAGATATTTTCACTAAATATCTAGATATTTCCATCTGTTCCCAGCTCTATCGATTACCCGATTAACGACAAAATGCCCGAGAATCGTCTAATATCTTTTTTTTTACAAAATTTTCAAAATAGAATATCTCATTGAAAATGTGATGAAAACCTTCATTATTTCTTTCACGAGTAAAAATTAGGTTTTCTGATCACTAAAATCTTACTATCAGTGAAAACACCAACCGTTTTCCGTTCGAACAATCAGAAGTTTGGAAAATAGAATTCCTCACGGACAAAATATAAAAAAATCTACAAATTTCAGTTTTCATCTCAAATTAGAGTTTTCTGTCAGTATAAAATTATACTGTCAGTTAAAAAATGCAGTCCGGTTTCCGTCTGAGTTTTAAACCCAAATTTTGACCAAAGCTTCCTACCGTAGAGTAGGTTCTAGATATGATTTTGTTTTCTCCAAAATCATTTCCTAAGTCTCAGATAAAAATATAAATAAATATATTTTTACCTGATTAAACAGTATAATAAAAAATCAAAATGTTACATTACTACCCCTCTTAGAAGAAAATTCCGTCCATGGAATTTCTTGACTCAAAACTGGGTATAATCTTGTAATCGTATCTTAATCTCAAGCTCCGACATCCATATAAGGATTACCTCATTTTCTTTATTATCCTTCGAATTGTGGGTGCTAAACTAAGCTTAGCTTATGTGTTTGCCCAAACAAACCTGTATTCCAATCTATACCCATCAGAGCTTAAGGTGAAGTCCTAAACTCACCATATAAACAAGAACAACATGCCTAATTATAACCACTATCCTCAAATCCGATTTTAACTTGTCTAACAACTATTCCACATCACTTTAAACTTAACATGATCATTCCTTAATTCTACTTCTCACCTCAAAACAACTTTGCAACAATTTATCAACCTTACTTAAAGTATGAGGATCTTACTAAATTCAACTAGTAAGCCTAAGTTCCTAATCGAATCCTCAACTATAACTATCATTTCAACAACTAATTTCTCTCTACAACTTATCCACAAAAACTAATTATTCCCATAAACTTCTTGTCCATCATGCTATGCAGACAAACAGACAAAATCTATCCGTCATCAAGTACATACCTTGTATGAGATCCGCAGATTAGGGAGTTCAGCTCCCCTCACGATAAACACGCTCCCAGTGGCCTGAGGCCTGGCCACTTGTGGTTTTGCTGCCGGAACTTCTCTTCCAGCTCCACCTCTATTGTTTCCCGCTCCTCTTCCCGCAGCTGCCGGTTGTTGTACAAATCGTTGTCTGTAGTCTCGTGCCATATGACCTGGTTTCCCACAGTTGAAACAACTAGGCCTATTTATACAGTCTCTATCATAATGCGGTCCTCCAATATGAAACAAACTAAGCCTTGCGGTTGCTGACCCGCTTTAGCCATTGGTGATGGTGCAGGGTTCTGTCCTGGTCTAGCATATGGTTCCCGTCTCCACTGAGAACCACTATCTACTCTGAACATATGATCGATTAGGACCTCCATTCCTTTGTTTCTTCTGCTCAGCAGCCATCCTCGGATCTATACTTTCAATGGCACTACATCTCTCGACTAGTTCGTGGAAATACTGAATGTCAAGAGACACTACCGCCTTCTGCAGTTCATTTCTAAGTCTTTCCTCGAATATTCTACATTGCCAGTCCTCACTTGGAATTCTCTGATAGAATTCTGAAAACTTAATCAGTGCCTCAAAACGTGATGCATAATCACCTACCGACATTTTGCCTTGTTTGAGATTTGTAAATTATTTTTCCTTCTCACGTCGAACTTGACACGGAAAATACTTTTCGAAAAAGAAATCAATGAATAAATTCCAGTTAATGTTTATGTCCTCTTCCAACAATCTTTTCTTTCCTTTCCACCATAATTCTGCTCCTTCAGTTAACATGAAGGTAGCATAGGTCACTTTCTTCTCCTTGCTGCAGCGCATAGTAGCAAATATATTCTCAATCTCTTGCATCCACCATTCCGCCTTCTCTGGGACATACTCTCCTCGAAATTGAGGTGATTTCCGTTCATAAAATTAATCAATCTAGCATCTTCAACTATTACCTCCCTTCTCTGATTCTTTATTTCTAGCTGCTCTTTGTTTATCTGCAGTATCTCAGCATTCTGCTGGGTTTGAAATAGCATAGCAGCAGCTATGGTTTCCATTGTATTTGGAGTCGAAGATGATCCTCCTCCATTATCAGTATTGTCTGCATTACCATTGACAGCTCCAATAATCCTTTCTGGAGTTCTGTCACCGCTGTTAGTTGGACGTCCTTTTCCCCGAGCCATGATTCTGTTAAAAGAAATCATCCGCTCTAATTAGTATGACATAAAATACAACATAGTCAAGTATATAAATACCATATGCCATACCAATATTAATTTTTGCATCGGGTTCGGACATACTACCCAACTTCTAAGCATAGTCAAAATCCGATGTGGATTCAACTAGACACGGCCAGTAACAACATCCTAAACCTCGTAGTCCTTGATTCAGATCGGACATAACCCCACAGTCCGTTTTAGAACCAAACTGCTCTGATACCAAATGAGACACCCCGTTGTGCCCCAGTGTTTTATTAGTTTAAAGCTTTCTTAATTAATTCGTTAATCGCTCGCTTAACGTGAAAAGACGTAAAAATTAAAAACTTAACTTAAGGAGCATACAAACTTCAATTACTTAAAAATTCATACCATAATTATATTGTGAATATAGCCATATGTCTTATACATATTACAAAACACTGTTGAGGGTATCCTCTCAATAGGATCCCTCACAGGCATAAACTTAACTAAAAGTCATACTTAGCGGAAACATATAAAAATACTTCTTAGACACACTGGCCATACTATCTATACTCTAATCACCATGGATCACAGCTCAACCTCCTGCCTCTGGTTCACAAGGAGTTCCATCCAACTCCTCCTCATTCAGCTCAGCCACAGGGTCTTCTTGTACGATCCCATAATAAAATAAGATACCACACACATAAAGAATACAGGGGATAAGAAGCAGTTCTATCATCAAAAAGCGGAAAAGATTAATAGTAAATTATACAATAATTGTAACAGACAATCAACATACATGATTAACAAATCATCCTCAAGAATACTCTGTCATCCTCTACCCTCAATCTCATGCAAAGCAATAACACTATAGCTGAGACACCCCGTTGTGCCCCGTTGTGTTGTTAGATTAAGTCCTTATTAATTGATTTCTTAATCGCACGCTTATCGTAAAAATACGTAAAAAAAAATTAAAAACTTAACTTATAAAGTATACAACTTCATATAGAATAGCATATCACAATAAAAGTATATTAGCAATATTACAAAATACTGTTGAGGATATCCTATCAGTAGGATACCTCACAGGCATATACTTAGACAAAAAGTTAAACAGCGGAAAACATAATAAAAATATGCCTCATAAGACGCATTGGCCATAACTAACTAGACCCTAATCACCATGGGTCACAGCTCGCCCTCCAGCTTCCGGTTCATAAGGAGTTCCATCCAACTCCTCTTCGTCAGTTGAATCACAGGATCTTCACGCACGATCCCATCAAAAATAAAATAACATACAGAAATATACAATGGATAAGAAACAGTTCTATCATCAAAAAGCGGAAAAGAGCCATAGTAAATTATACAGTAATTGTCAAAGACAAACAACACACATAACTAACAGATCATCCTCAAGTTAATATATCATCCTCTACCCCCAATCTCATGCTACTCAAAGACACCATAGCTGCACACCTATTTCCTAAGGTGGAAGTGGCCTCACGAGAACTCTTGATTTTACATGTATTATATTACCAATACACGGTGTATTATATTACCAATACACAGAAGTGTTTTACATGTATTATATTACCAATACACTTTTGTCCTTGTGTATTATATTACCAATACACGGTTATGGACAACAACACCTATACTTGAATCTCACTAACCCGTTTTAACAACATCCTAGTGCCTTAACCTTCTATTAGAACTTGACACATATTCTATGCCATAACACCTCTTTAACATACATCATGTAGGTTAGGCACTTCTAAATCATCATTATCCTCACACCCAAAACAATCATCTTTTAGAAAACATATATATCTTTGCTTAAAATTCACTAAGCGTAATAATAAAAACCAGGCAGATCATGCATAACACGATATCAATCAAAATATTCCCATATCACCAACATAGAACAAAATCAATTCAATAAAGGTAATAAAATCAAATCAACCATCAACAATATAAAATCAACCTAATATCGATAAACCTACAATCCCCGAATCACCATTGGTTTTTCAGAAAAGGTTTCCATTGTGATTTTCGTCTTGTCGATTACTCGACTACTAGTAGGGTTTAGGTTGCCCTACACAATTATTATATAATCTACTAACTATCCATTCCGATGATAGGTTGGTTCTTTCCCCCACCTGGGTTATCACCGAACTCCCGAACTCGAAGCTCCTTGTTGTCACACCACAAAGTACTAACTCCACCTTCAACCAATCAACATAATAACCAATAAATCAAACAAACTCATCTATGTTCTCTTTAGGCCAGGTTTGGCCATTTAATTCAAATTAGAGTTAGGATTCTTTTCTCAACACAAGCCTTTGGATACTTATCACTTAGGTTCTAGGTAACTTAGATAAATTGATATAACTTGAAAATATGGAATAAAAATCATCCAACCACTTAGGGTAGGTTTCGGCCTTGTATTACAAAATAGGCTAGGGTTTTCAAAACAACACAATTCCTTAGATCAATGATCTTAAAGTATTAAAGAGTATGAATCAATCATTAGATTTCACAAATCAATCAAAAACCTTTCACCCCTTTTATGTTAGAGTTTCGACCCTATGTAAAAAAAAGGTTAGAAAACTTTGTTGGATTCAAGCTCTTGGATTTAGACAATACAAGTATTAGAGAGTTCAAATCAAGCATTAACTTTCAAAAATAACAGCAAAACATCAACTCCTCTTTCTTACATAGGTTCGGCCCATACATGGAATTTAGGATAGAAAACCTTGTTGAAGTTAAGCTTCTTGATTAAGATCATAAAGGTATTAAAGAGTATGAATCAAGTGTTAGGATTTAGAAAAGACACAAAAACATCATACCCATTTTCCTCTCTAGGTTCGGCCAACTACGGTTCTATAGGAAATAAAATGTTTTTGATCAAAATCTCTTGGATAATGAGAGTAGAGATCATAACTAGATCATAGAAATTGGTTTCACATTTTTAGGATTTTTCTACAATTTTCTATGAATTTTTGAAGTTCTAGATCTAGAAATGAAAAACCATGAAAATGAAGAACAAAAGCTTGGAAAATAAAGGACATGATCATGTTACCTAAGATGAGAAAGTAGAAGAGGAATTGACGATGATCTTGGCAAGTTTTCACTTGAAAGCACTTGAAGCTTTTGAAGCTTCAAAAATGGAGTTGATGTGTTTATGAAGAAGAAAGTGAGGAAATGAAGAAGATGAACTTTTTTTAGGAAAAGGAGGGTGTAAAACCGTGTGGGGGGAGAGGGAGAGAAGAGCTTGGGGTGCAAGCTTTGCTTAGGGGTTGTTTGGTTGGTAAAGTGAGTGATTAATGAGTTTTTAGATTAAAAAAACATTATATTCAAAGTGTAATAATGGTTACTTTATGATGTGACATTTGACTCACATCGACATGTCACTCCTTTTCCATCAAGTCATATTGGTCATCTCAGCTCCCCATCCTGCTTCGTTGTGTACCCGATTAAAGTTTCCGATCATATTTTTCGACGATTTCACCCGGATAAAATATTATATTTTAATTCCAAACGTAAAATTGCCAAAATTACTAAAGTCATTGGAAACAGGACAAAAACACTAACCATTTCGTTCACGGGTCAAAATTAGGTTTTCTGCTCTGTAAACTTTTACTGTCAGTGAAAACACAGACCGAGTTTCATCTGAATTTTCAACCCAAAATTTTACCGTAACCTTCTATCATAAAGAAGACTATGAATATGATTTTATTTTATTCAAAAACATTTTCTAACTTTCAGATTAAAATATAATTATATTTTAACCGATTGAACAACATAATTAAAATTAGGCTGTTACAATAGCTGTACACCTATTTCTAAGGTGGAAGTGGTCTCGCGAGAACTCTTGATTTTACGTGTATTATATTATGAATACACGGTGTATTATATTACCAATATACATATGTATTTTATGTGTGTTACATTACCAATACACGGTGTCTTATATTACCAATACACAGATGTGTTTTACGTGTATTATATTACCAATACACTTTTATCTTTGTGTATTATATTACCAATACACTTTTGTCCTTGTGTATTATATTATCAATACACGGTTGTGGACACCAACACCTATACTTGAATCTCACCAACTCGTTTTAACAACATCCTAGTGCCTGAACCTTCCATTAGAACTTGACACATATATTCTATGCCATAACACTTCTTTAACATACATCATCTAGGTTAGGCACTTCTAAATCATAATTATCCTCACACCCAAAACAAGCATCTCTTACACAACATATATATCTTTACTTAAAAATCCACAAAGCATAATAATAAAAATCAGGCAGATCATGCATAACACAATATCAATCAAAATAAAGTCAGATTCTATCACGACCTGCCGTGATAGCCAACACGGCCGTGACAGACATCAAACATCCTTAATATCATAAAACATTCAAACACCGAAAACAATACGTCACATGCAGATGGAATACCTCAACCAGCGTATCACAGTAAAATCAATATCGTAAAGTTAGACTCTGTCACGGCCTGGACGTGATAGCCATCACGGTCATGACAGACATAAAATGCAAGAATTCTACAAGTCGGAACATGTCATGGCCTGGCCATGACAACCATCACGGTCGTGACAGGCATTCTCCATCTCAATATTCACAAAATTAACCTATGCCGATAAACCTACAATCCCCGAATCACCAATGATTTTATAGAAAAGGTTTCCAATGTGATTTTGGTCTTGTCGATTACTCGACTACTAGTGGGGTTTAGGCCGCCCTACACAATTATCATATAATCTACTACTTATCGATTTCCGACAGTAGGTTGATTCTTTCCCCCACTTGAGTTATCACCGGAATCCCGAATTCGTCGCTCCTCGTTATCACATCACAACTTAACAGTTTCTCCTTCAACCAAACAACGCATAACAACAATTAATCAAACTAATCCAACTAGGTCCACTTTATGTTAGGTTCGGTCACTTAAATCAAATGAGGGTTAGAGTTCTTTTCTCAGCCTAAGCTTTTGGATACTAATTACTTAAGTCCTAGGTACGTAGCTTAGATAAATTGCTATGTTGAAAATATGGAATAGAAAACAACCAACCACGTAAGGTAGGGTTTCGGCCTCAAATATAAAAATAGGTTAGAAAACTTCTTTTGATTCAAGTTTTTGGTCTTCGAACTTACATACTTTAGATAGTTGATATAAATCATGACTTAATTAAAAATTGAACAAAACTTCCTTTATCCAAAAATACCTAATTTCTCCCCGTCACTCCTTAAAGTCTATATTGGTAGTATAAATTTTTAGGGTAGGGGAGGTTGCCTTATTCCAAGGTACGTCATGCCAAAGTCTACAAACTTTGCTTTGACATCAATATTTGTCAGGCATTTACTCATTACATTATACGGGGAAGTTAGGATAGGTCTTACTTCAAAATTAGTTGTACTAATTATTTCTTTGGATTTGCATCACATTCAATTGGTTCATTAAACTAGGATAATCGTTAACAGCATGTAGATCCAGATCGTTGACCTATTTATAATTTTTAGAGTATGTGTATAAAAGACATGATTCATGTAATATTGGATTAAAAGGTTTTTTTGTTCCTTTACCAAAATGAAAATGTTCTTTGACTTTAGATAACGTAAAAATAAAACATCTGTGTTGTGATTATTTATCCAAAAAACTGTATTTACCCGAATAATTACAAATTACCAAATTGTTGGACATGTTTTATGTTGGTTGATGCGTAGGTATATTTATGCATCTAAGCTAATTGTTTTTTTAGAGATCGAGAGAGAGAATCATGAATAGGAATTATCTCATGACTTAAATGAAATCTAGAATAAGATACAGATCTATGACCCATTTATAATTTTACGGTCCATGAAATTAAGCCACCAAATGTTTGAACCCTCATGCAGAGTATATGGGGACAGAGCCAGATTTGGATGATGAGAGTCAATTATAAAAATTTAAGTTCATCCTCAAATTTCATATAAAATATTCATAATCATAAATATATGTTACAAAATTTTAATTAAATTAGTAATCTATCAAAACACAGAACGTCTTCCCTGCATGTCATGAAAAATCATTTATAGTTCAATCTATACTACACTTTTCAAAAATATTCTTTTCAATGTATACTAGCAGCCTGTCAGTCAAATATTCAGCTTCCATCTTGTTGCGAAGTGTAGTCTTGACTATATTTATAGCTGAAAAAGATCACTCGATAGTAGCAATAGAAACTAGGAAATGTGAGAATAAGAGTTAACACTCTATGCATAAGATGATAGACGTCTGTTTTTCTAGTTTATACCAACCAATGACATATAATTAGTAGTTATAGATTATTAATTAGTATTTTTAAATTTATTTTAAAAAATAAAATACGGGGTCCGTACCCCTATTTGTTCCTGCTTGTATAGCAAGAAGCTGACAACCACTTTCTTGCATATTTATCCCCACATGAATTATTCATTTGTTGATATTGTTGAGGCACAACAATCTATAGGTTAAGATTTTTATCGTCCATAACCATTAACCTTGTAATTAAGTTTTAACCCACATACAAATAATATGTATAATTGTATAGTGTCAAGCTGACAACTAATCACTTACATATTTATTTTCCCCTATTTGAATTTTTTGGATTTTGTTGTTATGTATGTTCATGCACTAGATTTTGATGATTTCTTTTTAAAGATATGTTGGTTGCAGCTTCATAATCATTTTAAATATGATTTCCTAGTTATCTTATTATGTAGATAAAATAATTGATTACATTATATGTGTAGGAATTATTCGAAAAACAAGAATTATAACGGAATGTATGCATCGATTTTGTAAATCATTTTTAACTGTATGAAAAAGAGGTGTTTCAAGAATAGAGGCAGCATCCAAATGGTTACAAATATGATGAATCTTCTTCGCTACATCCCAAGCTTTTAATCCAGGCACCGTAAGATCTCTTACACACAAGCTAGCTAGGTCCATTACCATCCACACTGGAAGGTGAGGTTAAGTTTTCACCATCAACCAAGCTAGGCTCCTTCCACATGTCTATTTGGCTACAATCCCCTGTAGTCCACCTAACACCCTCCTTTAACAAAACCCGGGATCTTCGGATGCTACACCATGAATAACTCAGATTATGACCGAGAGAAGTCTCCAAGAAACCACACCGTGGAAAATATTTAGCTTTGAGAATTCTTGATGTAACACCCCATTTTTTAGTCTCTTGACCGGTAATTATATTTTATATTATTACCGGCGATCCCAAAAATGATTTTGAGAAAAACAAAATCATAGTTGGAACCTATCATATAGTGGGAAGTTACGGTGAAATTTTGGGTTTAAAACTCAGATGGAAACTGGTCTGCGTTCTTACTAACAGTATAGTTTTATACCAATAGAAACCCTAATTTGACCCGAAATTGAAAATTTTAGATTTTATCATTATTTTAGTGATAACGTTTCTTGTATTTTATTAAATCAAAAACCCTAATCGGATAAACGACGGAGCTGGAAACGGATCTACAGAGATATGCCAGAGGATAGGGGCGATGACTCAACATGGACAACTCACCCTAGTGAGTCACCTAGTGAGTTACCATAGCCATCATGACATCCAACAAAATATCCAAGATATTTTGAACAAAATAACTAGTTTTCAAGCAAAATGACCAATTTACCCTTGGACTTCTTTGTTTATTCCTTTCATGTCCAACCAAATTTTGGACCAAAATGTCCTCCCTCTTTTAGTGATTTTCGACCAGTCACCATAAGGAGTCATCCATTCATTTCATATCACTTAAAAATACTAAGTTGGCAACTTAGTTAGTTGCTAAGTTTCGAGACCAAAATACTTAAGTCTTCATTTTTCTTCTTTCTTCCTCTTCTTAGCAATTTCGACCAAGCTCCATGGATCAACAACCATGAGCTCTCTTGAAAAACCAAGACCGTATTCTTGTCCTCTAAATGATTTGAACACTAGTTGTCAAGTTTTCTAGCTATTAAGGATAAAAAACACTTACTTTCTTTTTTCTTCTCCCAACCTCCGTGAATTTCAGCCAAGGCTTGATGGAGATCATACAAGCCTTGTTTCAACATTCTAATATCATATTCTCACTTCCCTTAATCATTCATACACTTGTTATCACACATAAATTTCCATTTGGAGCACCTTTACCATATGGGTTTTGCTAGAGATCCAAAGTGTTCTTGACTTGTTCTTCACAATTTTCTCATTTCTTCATCTTCTAGAGGTACCACCTTATGATCCATGATCATACCCTCCTCACTCCTTGAAGTTTACGACCACTTCACCACCATCCATTCCTTTCATTTGTATATTTCCTACTTAGCATTATTTCATGAAAACACCAAAACTCCTTTCTTAGTTCTTCATTGTAAATTCGATCAAGCTTCCTATAAAAGCACCCAATTCTCATTTAAACATTCCAACTATATATTCTTACTCCCCTACATCATCTAGACACTTTCTATGTCAAAAAAAAATCCACTTGGAGTTTGTTTACAAAATGGGTTTTTCTACCCTCACTTTGTTCGTCACTTTCTCATCAACCAAGGGGTAATTTCTTTTGACCCTAGTTATTAACCTTGTTCCTTGTTTCATTAACTTCATATATATGTAAATTATTTCAAGTTACATATTCTTGAAGATTCGTGTATTAATTCATAGAAAAACGCAGGAATTGATTCTTGGACTTATGATAATTTTCCTAGCCTAGTTATGACTTTGTCATCATGTATGTTCAATATTGGAATGAACAAAATTTCCTAGCCACCTAAACATTACTTGGCCGTGAGCTACCTAATTGGTGCCTTAGGGTTTGTTTTGTTTTAACTAGCTTAATTTGTTGGTTGATGAAGGTTGTGATGATTGGCTTTGGGTTGTGTGGCTTGTGGATGAAGTTGGATTTAATTTGTGGCTTTGTGGATCAAAGTGGATTACTTACTTTTGGGAGCTACAAGAGATAAGGGGGGAGTGAACCACCTCACACCACATTGGTGGGTGTGAAGATGGTTTATATTGTTTGTGTTTGGAAACCCTAGACCTAGGGTTATCCACTTTGTTTGGTTTGGTTCTCTATGAGGACATGATTATAATATTGGTCGTGATGTGTGATTAGTATTTTAGAATGGATATGATTATGTACTCATGATCATGCTTTGTTGAATTGGTTTATTTATATGCCTTGACTTGAGTAATCTATTTGAATTGTCAATATGGATATAGCATGAAAATATAGTTATACCATGACTAATTGAGTTTTTATATACTATGTTGATTCAAGTAAATGATTATGAGTGTTTTTGGAGAATTGGAATCTTCTCTTGAATTGTGGTTAAGTTTCGGCCACATATAAAACAAATGGGAATTTAACTCCAATCCCTGAGTTTTAAGTGGATTTCATAACACTTAAGTGGGGATATGAACAATGACAATTAATCAAGGAAAAGAACAAGTTCTCGAGCGATGAAATTATGCAATTATTACGAGGAAAGATTTAATTAAAATACTACTCTAAGTGAGGCATCGGTATGATTTCCTTAGAATCCTCACTTAGAATGTTTTGATTTTCAATCAAGGCAATTGTGTAATTAAATCATGTGTGGAAATTGAATCGTGTCAACTTTCATGAAACAAAACCATCCAAAAAGGATGCTTATTTTAATTCGATTTGAGGTATAAATTGAATATGAAAATATTTTCTATACTTAGTCCACTAATTAAATGACTTTGTTTAAGTCATAAATCAATTAAATCAAAATGATTTTGATAAGAATAGTCCTTATAATGAACTTTATGTATAAACTTTATGTGATGACTCTAAAGGTTTTTAAAAACGGATTTTAAAACCCAAATGAATGAATGATGGCACCATGGTTTAGGCTTTGAATGATTTCATTTAAATGAGGAACTTTTATAAAGTTTCCACGTGACATTCAGTCGGTTGACAGTTGTTGGGCCATAAGAGTTCTATCATTTGGAGTTTTAAGAGTGATGAAAAAGGAAGTTAAGCCTTTAGAAATCTTATTTTATTTTGGTGTACAAATTCAATTTCGAACCCTTAATACTGAGGTACTAGTGGCCATAATACTGAGGTATTTGAGGAGAATGTGTTTACTAAGGATTTAAACATTTGGATTTACCATCAAAAGGATTTTTAAATCCAAAGCAAATGTGTTTTCCAAAAACCTAAGTTGAGGAATAGGACTTAGCGATTAAAAGAAATGGAATATTTAAAGTATGAGATATAGTGGAGCAAGACTATGTCTTCATACCCTAGATGATTTTATCATCCAAGGATCCATAATACTTAATAACCAAGAACATTTTAGGATTACTTGTCGATTAAGTAATCTCGTTCGGGAAAAACCAAAAGAAGTATAATGGATTGGTGAATGACCAATCTCCATAATGTACTTAAGTCATTAAAGGCACGGATGGTCCAAAGAAGGGATCCTAATATTGTGCAGGTATGAGACTGTACAAGGATTCCCAATTGGTACTGTCATGCCTGTAGGATGGCATATGATTTCCGTAAGGAATCCCGAAATTTACCTGGTTGATAAATATGGACACACATGCCGTTATCGGCTTGATCTGCTGAATTGTCAGTATGGCGTTTATGCCTAGGAATCTGAGCTGACAGGTCAGGTAAAGTGTTTCACAAAAATAGACGACACGAATAGAAATATTTTCACATGTGCGGATTGTGAACATTGTAAGTACATTATAGCCTAAGGGGCAAGATTATAGCCACAGGGGCAAGTTTATGATTTTAGTAAAAATGTGCTTACGGCAGGCACAAGTGAAACCTGTACTGACCATTTCCTTTCTAAAATGTCAATTATCTCCGGAGTTAGGATCAAGAATTTATTGAGGCTGTGTAGGTATGTGACTATGCAATTTCAGTCAGTTTCTCTCTATTATAGTGCCTCGGTGAACAGTCAATGTCCGGTATGCTTTGATCAGCTTACCGTTTGTGTTGATATGTTAATATTGTATGTTGTTAGTGTATTGGTTTAATTGTTAGTCTGT
Organism: Sophora flavescens; assembly: GCA_030762895.1. NCBI lineage: Eukaryota > Viridiplantae > Streptophyta > Magnoliopsida > Fabales > Fabaceae > Sophora > Sophora flavescens. The sequence goes on along the minus strand of CM061064.1, from coordinate 107,110,686 downwards.
AAATAAATGATAACATGAGATGTGTTAGTAAGAGTATGTATATGCATATGTGACGTGTTGTGTCGTGCTGTTTTCATATTTGCCATATGTTGTGTGATGTTGGAAAACTCACCTCTTTTGTTTTATATTATCTTGTTTGGCTGGTTGTGCGCGTGCTTATTGTGTTTTATGAGAAGGCTGTGAGGTTAAGATGTCATTCGACCGATTCACAGAAGAGGTTGATTTTCAAGCATGGGGACGATTGTTGGAGTCTCGAGAAGACGTCACTCCTAGCTTCTGGATAGTTTTTCGTTATGCCTGATCTTCCTATACATATGACAGCCATGACTATCGTTGCTTCGTAGGCCATGACTCTTCCCTTTAAAGGGGAAATGTCTTCATTCAAGAGCTACTTTGGCAGTGGCTCTAGAAGTGTCTTTTGTGACGACATCGACAGTGGTCTCTGGTAGAGCTTCCACTGGCTCTCGTCAGTTAGTTTGTCTTTCTCGTAATGTATGAGAAAGGATTGTCTATTATGTTAACTTGGGCCAGCATAGGAAGTAACAGTGTGGTTTTAGCTTTATGGAGCTGCGTCTCCACGTATCTTAAGCTTTTAGGAGCTACGTCTCCATATCTTTATGTAGAATCTGTGCTTGTATATGTTTTGTTCGATGACTCGGGTTGGATTTTTATGTAAGTCTCTTTTTGAACTTATGACCTGAAATACTATTATGAAATATTTTATTGTACATTACCTATTTCCAGATATTTACATTTATGTCTTGCGAAAGCGAACATTTTCCCGTTTTATCATAGTAAGATTTTAAATTACCCTATTTTCGGCCTTAAAACGTTACGGACAATGCAGCTCCCGAGAAGGGTGTTACACTTGAAATCATAGCTTCTGGGTTAGAAAGGATTTTCCAACCTTGTTTCCCTAGCATTGCCAAGTTGAAAGCATTTAGGCTTCTAAATCCGAGGCCACCAAATTCTTTCCTCACTGCCAATTTATCCCATCTCAACCAATTTATGCCTTTTGACCCATTCTTTTTTGAACTCCACCAAAAGGAATCCATCATTTTTTCAATCTGCATCACATAAAGAATGGAGAAGAAGGAAAGTACTCACACAATATGATGGAATAGCCTGCAAAATACTCTTAACTAGAGTTTCACGACCTGCACTAGAAAGAGTTTTCCCAGTCCATGAATTAATTTTCTTCCAAATTCTATCTTTAGTGCAATTAAATGTGGCCTTCTTTTTTCTGCCAATCATAGAAAGAAGACTCAGATAATTACCTATACCGAGACAAGCATGAACACCTAGAATAGAAGATAAAGTCTGACATAAATGTTGATTCACATTTCTACTATAAAAACAATTCAGACTTATTAAAATTAATTGCTCGACCAGAGGCTATTTCATTAGTCAAAATAGATTTCATCACCTGGTATTCATTCTCAGTAGCCCGGAAGAAAAGGAAGCTATTATCTTCAAAGAAAATATTACTGACAGGAGGTGCCGCACGATAAATTTTAATACCATGAAAATCACCCCGGGCTTCTGCTTTCTTAATGAGAGCGGATAGACCTTGAGCAAAAATAATAAATAGATAAGGCGAGATAGGATCGCCTTGTCTTAAACCTCTACCAGGAGCAATAGGGCCAACCATATCTTTATTGACAATAACCGAATAATTCACTGAGGAAACACAAAGCATAATCCAATTAATCCATCTCTCCTAAAAACCCATTTTAGACATCATGGATTTCAGGAAACCCCAATCAACACGAACATATGCTTTGCTAATATCAATCTTCAAAGCAACATCACCTTTTGCACCTTTTGTCTTGTACTTCATGTAATTAATAAGCTCAAAAGCAACCAAGACATTATCCAGAATATATCTTCCCTCCACAAAAACCGATCAATCCTCATTAATACATATAGGCTACACCTGCTTCAATCTATTAGCCCAAACTTTTGCTAGAATTTTATACAGCACATTGCACAAAGAAATAGGTCTTAAATCCTTCATAGACGTAATTATTATAACTTTATATAATATCTCACTGTTGTTTTTTATTTTGATGTAAATCTCACCATTGTTTTATTGTATCACCTTTTTACACCTAAATCTTAATCATTTATGATATACCAATTATTGTTTCCAAAAGCATTTTTTTTAATCATTAATTATAAAACAAGTAAAATGTGATTCTTGATACTCTATAATCAGTATCATGTGTAAAAGTACTTGACACAAAGCAACAGCTCAATATTTTATGCAAAAAAACTAGAGTTTGTTCACATTATATGATCTCAATCTTTGTTACAATACATATAGTACGATTTGTTATCTTTATCACACACATCACACTTGCATATTACAACAAAGAAAAGTTCACAGTCTTCAATAAAGAAGGCAAAAGAAATAGATTGACATGGTTTGTTTAACCGGAGATTTCTACGGCCATAACATCAGGCTTCTTAGCCTCTTCCTTTGGAATAGTGACAGTGAGAACCCCATTCTCCATTGAAGCTTTCACTTTATCCATTTTAGCATTCTCCGGCAATATGAACCTCCTCAAGAACTTTCCACTACTACGCTCCACACACTATTGCAGAAAAGGGATTCCACATCGGTTATTTTTGGCTTTTCACATCGGTTTTCAAACTGATGTTGAAACGATCGATGTTTTTTATTGATACTTTTCACATCGGTTTTAAAACCGATGTCTAAAGTACACTTTTAACATTGGTTTTCTAAATAACCGATGTGGAAAGTTCATTTTTCACATGGGTTATCACAACACCAATGTGGAAAGTCCAAAACCGATGTGGAAAGGTCACTTTCCACATCGGTTTTTTAATAACCCATGTGAAAAGTGAGCTTTCCACATCGGTTTTTGTATAACCGATGTGCAAAGACTCGTTTTTTTAAAAAAAAACTCTTTTTACATTTCTATCATTCATTTCCCCTGTTTCAGTAATCCAGATCAATACCAGTATAACATATTCTAAATATTCTCAACACAATCACTTTTGTACAACAAAAACACACTAAATTAATATATACTGAATTTATTACGAACAATACATATGTTCAATTACATTCAGACAACAAAGATAATTAGAAACCAAAAAGCTACATGATATATTATAGATTTCATATCAATATATATATCAGTCAAAAGTGCACTATAGCCAGTACATGATAAGTTTTTAAACTAAATACATACAAACTATGGTTGGTACACTTCAAGAAAGAAAGTTGCCCAACGCCTCCTTATGTTATTGATGTCGGCATCAGATAATGGAGTCGGATTGTTGAATATCTACAAGTTTAATTGGACAAAAGATTATATCTTTTAAGTAATAAACTAACATAAAACATATAACGAATCTATAACTATTACTTCTAATTGTTACCAATTAACATTTACCTCTTGCCATCTTTCCGTGATCCTGGAGGAGATAATTTCGACCATCCACTTCATCACATAGTATCTACATTCCCATGATCCACGTTGTATATGGGACTACGTACAAATGAAACCCAATTAGAATATGAGCAATTAAATAGAAATCAATAATTATACCCACTGCATTTGAAGTGTTTGAACTAATAAAAATCTTACGTTAGGAATAATCCATCCAATAGCCCGACGCCTTTCACCACGCAACATGTGGTTTGCATTAATAGAACTATCATGACAAATTAAACATTAATTAAAGTATATCTAATAGATTTTAGATAATTAAAACAACTGCATTACTGATTATAAAGTATTTTAATGCTTACGTTTCCATGATCATCTTCACTTCATTCACCGACTTATTTCCCATTGAGCAGAAGAAGACCACAACATTCATCCGACGGTACAAGATCAACAGTTGCCAATGCTTACTGTATTTCCGGAACAATTAGTGACTAAGTCATTGTTGGGAATTTGCGTATAAAACAAAATAACGCAGCGGAAAAAATTCCCATCGAAGGATCCTTGCGAATGGTCATGATTCATGGTTAGAAGATTTACCTCTTGAAGCGATGACAACTGATTGAAATCGTCTATCACGAACACCGTACAAGCGATGTCTCTAAGGTATCCACACGAGCAGATCCCGTGAAAGTCCAACGTCACGAACACGAAGCGTCTCTGCCTCACAGTGCTAGCTTTGAAAACCGAGACCTGCTGCTCACTGTCACTACCCCAAACTTAAACTTTGCTTGTCCCCAAGCAAACTACAACTCAAAAATCAAAAAGACTCAAGACATGGCAAGCTCAAGGATTCAATCAAATTTGCACAAATTTCAAGCAATTTCATCAAAACAGTTTTCTTCAATGTTCCCCCCTTTCAATAAAGCAATCCCCACAATCATTCATTCTAAACAATTGAGAATTTCATCATTCAAACAATCATTAATCTAAGCAAGGGATCCAAGTCACACACAAGAGGGAGATCACCAAATTCAAACAACTGCCTTCCTCACAAGGGCATTTAGTGTTCACTCAATCGCTCAGTTTGTGTCTAGGCTATCAACATTTCACTCAATTTCACTTTTAAGAGAACTTCCCATAAATTTGATTTTCATCTCAAAATGGTTCCCACAGAAAACATGCATGCAACATCAAAAGGTCTTTTATGGGTTGTAATGGGGCCTGGCTAAGGGTAGGATATACAAAGGTACTGGATTAAGACCCTAGGAACTAAGAGAGCATGAGCATTTGGTACATTGGAATTCCACTCAGATTCCTTTCTTCATTTTTTCTTTATGCTTGGGTGACTACAACCATTTCTTCCAATACTTTTATTTTTATCATTTTTACACTTTTCTTCTTCTTCTTCTTTTTTTAATTATTTTTGGCCTTTGGCTCCAACCTTTTTATTATTATTTTTCCTTTCAATCCCAAACAACACATTACACCTTGTAGCCACCCCAAACTTAGTTTCTTGCAACCAATCTCTTGCTAAGATTCCACGCTCTCCTAATCCTAAGATCGGGTTAACATGGTTTTTATTCAGATTTTAGGCTCATAACATAAGGTTATCAAGAATCAATAGGCTAATTAGGCTCAATGGGGCTAACAAAGGAACATGCATCAGGGATGGTTATTTTAGTCTAAGTAGTTATTTACAAAGAAAATGCCTAAATCATTTGATGCAAACACGTAAGCATGCAAACCATAAAGAGATTCAAGCAAACTCAGGAAAGTGCAATCAAAAGTGATTCTCACACAGTTTAAAAACATGTTGGAGGCTCAAATCCTCACCTGGACATTTTTGCAAATTGTTTGGCAGAGATTCTATCCCTAGTGTGTGCTTCCCTTCACCCCAAACTTATCATAAATCATGCCATCATAACAAAATCTCAAAGTTCAGTTTTCAATCACATGGGGATCACTTTTCAAAAATTTCAATCCTAGGGGGAAAACAGTCAACACATAATATGCAATCCATCTATGCAAAATCAATCAAAACCAATCAAGCTTGCCAACAAAAGACTCAACACACTCCTGAGCTTCTCAAATTATTCAGGAGCTTTATTAAAAAACAAAACAAAACAGAAATAAAGCAAGGCAAAGAAAATTAAAAAGAGCAAGGTTCAGAAAAACTCATTGGAGGCGGTTCCACCAGGATCCCACTGTCTGTGATACAGGGGCCACGGAATGCCCAAATTACAGTATGATCCTCCCGGATCCCATGGTTTGTAGCATAAGTGTGGGAGCGGGCACGTGATAATCATGGTAACTCCGCCAAGTGCGACGGACTTCTCACTCCCCTTCGGGTCACAGCTGACCTCTTTCTCAACTTTGTCAATAAAATCCTCCCGATAAAATTGGGGTTCAACCCCTTGGACTGGCCATGGTGCAAAATCCAGAGGCTTGAACTCCATCACTGATGGTTCCACGGTGGGGGGTGGTAGACAGTTAGCTGGGGTTACTGGTGCTGCTTCAACTTCTGCACGTTCTTCATTCACAGTGCTAACAAATCCATCACCTGCTAAACCTGCAGAAATCTCAGCACACACCACACAAAGGTTAGTGTTAGTAGAGTCAATACATATATCACAATAAACTGAATCAGTAAAAGCTAGAATGTCTGGAAATTCAGCACATAGCTCATCCACCCCATCACTTCCAACACATGCATATGAACTAGTTGAATCATCTACTTCCAAAGGTTCTTCATCATCCTCAAGCATGGTGAAGCAGATGTCCTCCTGATCCTCATTCTCTATGTGGACGTTTTGCTCTTCATACCTTTCAAAACATGCTATACATGAAGCAAATTCATTACAATCAGCACATGAAGTATAATAGATAGAATCAGGGGATTCAACACACAGTTCATCAACAGAAACATTATCAAAATTATCATCAGAAGAATCTTCAAGAATAACTATCTGTGAATCTGTATGTTCCTCAAGGGGATGTGGAGTTTGCAGTGCAGCCGAGGTGGACACAATTTGATCAATTTGAATGGCCAACTTCTGAGATTCAGCTTCTATCCTCTGGTGGGATTCATGACTTTGTTCTGCCAACCGTTGATTGTTCTCTGTCATTTGTTGAAGGCTTGCTTGGAGTTCTGTCATTTGTTGTTGCATCAGAGAAGCTATCTCATCCAAGATGCTGCGTTCTCCTCCATGTTGGCTATGATAGAAAGGTTGCTCCTCATTCACTCCAATCATGTCAAAACCACTACTAAACTCATAACTTCCATCAAAATTAGGATAATTTATGCATGGTGGTGGGTTACTAAAGTCAGGATAATATATGCATGGTGGTTCACAATTAACATTAGGCATATAACCATACATGTAATTATCCATGGGTAGATTCACACTCAGACAAAGCAGCCAAAACTAATTCAGCAAAGAGAGATTTTTTTTTTAAAAAATTTATTTATTTATTTATTTTTAAATTTATTTTCTGCTAATAACAACAAGAGTCCCCAGCAACGGCGCCAATTTTTGGTCGCGCTGTCGCGCACGCGCCAAAAAGAACGAGCGGTTTGTAAAAAATATGTAGTTTAGGGCGACAACTCGGATGTCGTCTCACAAGGACTCTTGAAGTGTTATTTATCACAAAAATCAGTTTTATGGGGGGGTTTGGATTGGAATGCAATTAAGGAAAACAAAGCAATAAACAGAGAAATAAAACAGAGCAGTAAAACAGATTAACAAATAAACTAAAGTGATTAACCTACTATTCTCGGTTTCCCACTATCATTGGTTCATGCAAATTCCAAGCCCTGAGCAGATTCTAATCCCCTTTCGGTTGTAGCAACAATTAACAAACGAAATCGCTACTACAGATATATGTTCCTATTCCCGAATTAAACAAACGGGGTTAAGCCCTCATGAACTAAACGAACACGAATGAACACACGCGAATTAAACAAACGCGATTCAATATAGGAACATAACATCACCGAAATAAATCAACACAACACTATACACTCCTGAATTAAACAAACAGAAATGTGTAATATGGTATTGAAAAGGGAAAAGCAATTAAAATAGGAATTACAAAACCTCAAGTGTGGTAATGGAAACCAATTGCAGTAGATTAATCTTAGGAGACTAGCTCTCCATTACAAAGGGAAAACAAAACATATCTAAGAAAATATAAACTACTACTACTGCCTAACTCCTCAGTTCTGCCTTCAAACAGGCTTATATACAACTTCTGGATTCCGCGGACCCGCGAGGCGAACATCGTATCTCGACGCGAATCTTACGAACAGTCTACAACGTTTGGTCTTCTCGCAAGGCGAAGCACATCTCGCGTGGCGAGGAATGGAAAAGTCATGGCTTCTGGTCTTCACTCTCGTGAGGCGAGTCATATATTCGCGGGGCGACATAGAAAGGGTTGCAAATTTTCTGGCACAGTCACCTTCAGGTTTGCGAGGCGAATGCCTTCTCGCGGGGCGAAAGCTCCAGATTTATTTCTTTTTATTAACCTGAAAACAGAAAATAGCATAAGTGCTTTATCTAACTCTACATCAACTAAATTAACCTAAAAATACTTTACAGACTCAAAATGCTGCTTAAAGACAATCAAGTCTAATTTGGGCGAAAATGATATAAAATTAGCACAAAACCACGGTCATACTAGCTATAAAACTAGATGAGCCAACGGCTGATCAGTCACTCTCAATGTGCGGCTAGGGTAAAAACCATGTAGGCACAATAGCTTAAGTGGTTTACTTATAGTAGCACCTCCTTAAGTGAGTTAGTGAGCAGCGTTTGACCTAAGCCCTATGCACTATGCGCTAGGCCCAATAGAAGAGTCCAACTCTCCTTTTAATGCTTCTTTTGATCTACTCTTATGTGTGTGACCCTATAGGTTCCCAAAATGTTAGTAGTAATATTAAATCCCATTTAATATTACAAACAGTGAGCGGTATCTAGCAATACATCACTGCCACCTAAGTAGTGAGAAAGTCAGTGATTTGACAAAACCTTTCTGTGACAAATATTCATGTGCATTATTATCCCTTTGTCCATATATCTATATTGAACACAAGACATAGAATGTGTCACCCTTGTATGGTTCAATATCATGTTCCCTGATACCCGAGTAGACTTAACAACAAATGAGGTCAATATCTCATATTGACTCATTTCAGCACGACCATGCATTTTACAGTCTCAATCTATCTGGGGGCCCACAGATATTACTCCTGTTATGTAGGAGGGACAAAATCCATCTAGGTCACTCACATCCCTCTGCATGGCTCGTGGTATGCCCAATAACCGTCTTTATAATCATCCTATTACAGATGACGTTTGACGATATTAAAGCACACGACTCCTCATGTAGGGATCGTAGCGATTTCAGGTCGAAGGATTGCATACACCATTGTCACTATGAGAACTACTTATGACACTCACATAACGCTCCATGTAGTGTTCTCATGGTGGGTCAATCCAGTACATCATTACTCTAATGTGTACCTATGTGGCGACTCGATATCTCATATCCATGACCCGTGAGATATGGTCATCAGTCTGCACACATAATAGTCTCAATGTATTATTATTGTCCTTATTAATAAAATACTTGACTACAGATATTTAAGAATTGGATTTCATTGTTCAATAGTGTCTCACGATCAAGTCATGTACTTGATATTCTATTAAACTGAAATTTCTATTCTAAGGACTTTATTATGTTTAAACAAGTAACACAATAAACTGGAATGGCTCATATCATATATATATATATATATATATATATATATATATATATATATATATATATATATATATATAATGGCAAGATACAAATGTAAGTCTAAGAAATACACTGGCCTCTAGGGCTTACACCAACAATCTCCCACTAGCACCAGAGCCAATCAGGCATAAATCTAATGCCCATCGATCTAGTGTGACCTTCGTGCTTCTGTTGAGCAAGAGGTTTCGTAAGTGGGTCAGCAACGTTATCAAGTGTTGGTACTCTGCATATTTTCACATCTCCTCTGTCGATAATCTCTCGAATGAGATGGAAGCGCCTAAGTATATGTTTGGATCGCTGATGAGATCTAGGTTCCTTAGCTTGTGCAATGGCCCCATTGTTATCACAATAGAGATCAATGGGGTCCACAATACTAGGACATGTACCAAGCTCAGCAATGAACTTCCTGATCCAAGCATCCTCCTTTGCTGCATTGGAGGTGGCAATATACTCAGCCTCTGTAGTAGAATCGGCGACCGTCTCTTGCTTTGAACTCTTCCAGCTCATCGCCTCGCCATTCAGGCAGAACACATAACCAGATTGCGATCTGGAATCATCCTTATCGGTTTGGAAGCTAGCATCGGTGTAACCTTTTACATCAAGCTCTTCCTCGCCTCAATATACCAAGAACGAATCCTTAGTTCTTCTCAAGTACTTAAGGATGTTCTTGACAATGAGACTCGATGACTTTCACCGGGATCGATCGTACACCTTTCGTTATGCTTAAAGCATACGATACATCTGGTCGAGTACATAACATGGCATACATGATAGATCCAATTGTGGATGCATATGGAATCTTACACATGCGATCCCTTTCTTCTTGAGTGGAAGGGGATTGTGCCTTTGATAGGCATATACCATGTGACATAGGCAAGAGTCCTTTCTTGGATTCATGCATGTTAAAGCGTCTCAACACTTTGTCTATGTATGTACTCTGACTTAGGCCAAGCAATTTCAGCGATCTATCCCTATAGATCATGATTCCCAATACATAGGTAGCTTCACCCAAATCTTTCATAGAGAAGCAATTCCCTAACCATGTCTTTATATTTTGTAGTGTAGGGATGTCATTTCCAATGAGTAATATGTCATCTACATATAACACCAGAAAAACAACAATACTCCCACTAACCTTCTTGTAGACACAAGGTTCATCTTCATTTTTGATGAATCCGTACTGTCTTACAGCATCATCAAAACGAAGGTTCCAACTTTTGGAAGCTTGCTTCAATCCATAGATTGATCACTGCAATTTACATACCTTTTCGGCATCCTCTGAAATGCCAAAGCCTTCAGTTTGTGTCATGTACACATCCTCAAGAAGCTTTCTATTAAGGAAAGAAGTTTTGACATCCATCTGCCATATCTCATAATCATGGTATGCAGCGATAGCAAGTAAGATCCAGACGGATTTAAGCATCGCAACAGGCGAAAAGGTCTCATCATAGTCGACACCATGAATTTGCTTGAAACCCTTAGCGACCAATCACGCCTTAAAGGTGTGAACCTTACCATCCATGTCAGTTTTCTTTTTGAAAACCCACTTGCACCCTATGGGTTTCACCCCTTCAGGTGGCTCTACCAAGGTCCATACCTGGTTGGTGTACATGGAATCCATCTCAGATTTCATGGCCTCAAGCCACTTCTCAGATTCTGGGCCAGTGATGGCCTCCTGGTAAGTCACAGGCTCATCTTGATCCATGAGCAATACATCACCTTGTGGAGTCATGAGAAATCCATATCTCTCAGGATGGTGACGTATCCTGTTAGACCTACGCTGGTCTTGTGCTATTGGAGCAGGTTGTTCCTCCACAGCATTTTGTGAAGGTTGCTCATGTTCCACCAATGGTAGGTCACTACTCTGTGATTCTTGAATTTCTTCAAGTTCTATCTTCCTCCCACTGGTTCCTATGGAGATAAACTCCTTTTCTATGAATACACCAGTCCGTGCGACAAACACTTTGCCTTCGGAAGGATTATAGAAATAGTACCCCTTGGTTTCTTTGGGATACCCCACAAAGAAGTATTTATCAGATTTGGGATCAAGATTATTAGAAACTTGATGTTTTACGTATGCTTCACAATCCCAAATCTTCATAAAAGTCATGCTGGGTCGTCTACCAGTCCATATCTTATATGGTGTCTTTTCTACCGCTTTGGATGGAACACGGTTAAGTGTAAAAGCTGCTGTTAATATAGCATGTCCCCAGAAAGAGTTTGGAAGGTTTGCATGACTCATCATAGACCGAACCATGTCCAACAAGGTTCAATTTCTCCTCTTAGAAACACCATTCCATTGTGGTGTTCCAGGTGGAGTGAGTTGAGATAAAATTCCACACTCTCTCAGATCATCAAACTCTAGGCTCAAATATTCACCACCTCGATCTGATCGAAGAGTTTTAATATTTTTACCAAGTTGGTTTTGTACCTCATTCTTGAATTCCTTGAACTTTTCAAAGGATTCCGATTTATGTTTCATAAGATACACAAATCTATATCTACTGAAATCATCAGTGAATGTGATGAAGTACTGAAAACCACCTCTAGCTAATGTGTTTAGGGGTCCGCATACATCGCTATGTATAAGACCCAAAAGATCGTTAGCTCTTTCACCTTTTCCGGTGAATGGAGCTTTAGTCAACTTTCCCAATAAACAAGACTCACATATCTCATATGATTCATAATCAAACGAGTCCAAGAGTCCATCTTTATGGAGCTTCGAAATGCGCTTCTCATTTATATGGCCTAAACGACAATGCCAAAGATAAGACGGGTTCAACTCATTTAGTTTGAACCTCTTAGTATTTATGTTATAGATGGGCATTTCAAGATCAAGGACATAAAGCCCATTACTCATGTGTGCACTAGCATAGAAAATATCATCCAAATAAATAGAACAACTTTTGTTCTTTATTATAAAAGAAAAACCAATCTTGTCCAAACAAGAAATGGAAATGATATTCCTGCTAATTGCAGGCACAAAATAACAGTTCTCTAACTGAATAGTAAGCCCAGTGGGCAAAGTCAATACATAAGTCCCTACAGCTAAAGCAGCAACCTTTGCTCCATTTCCAACTCGTAGGTCGACTTCGCCCTTTGCCAATGGTCTACTCCTGTTTAGATCCTGCACATTTGTACAAATGTGAGAACCACATCCAGTATCTAATACCCATGATGCAGAAGTAGATAAATTGACTTCTATAACAAACCCACCTGAAGTGGAAGTCTCACTTCCCTTCTTCTTCTTGATTTCTTCCAGGTATTTTGGGCAGTTCCTCTTCCAATGTCCGGTCCGACCACAATGGAATCAATTGCCTTCCTTAGCCACACCACCCACAGGCTTCAAGCCAGAAGCATTGGGCTTGATCTTGTTGATGGCCTTGCCCTTGCCCTTGCCCTTTTGTTTGTGCGTGGGCTTCTTGGGCTGCTTCTTGCTATTTCCAGCCTGGACCATCAAAATGGCCTTCCCCTTTCCTTTGTTAATATTTTGTTCAGCAGTTCTCAACATGCTCAACAATTCTGGCAAAGGTTTGTCAAGATCATTCATATTATAGTTCATGACAAACTGACTATAGCTCTCAGGCAACGATTGCAGAACTAAGTCGGTGGCCAACTCTTGGTCTGAAGGAAATCCCAGTCTCTCGAGATTCTCAATGTACCCGATCATCTGGAGTACATGAGGTTTCACAGGGCTTCCTTCTGCCAATTTACACTGGAAAAGGGCTCTGGAAACTTCGAACCGCTCATGCCTTGCTTGCTCTTGGTAGAGCAGCTTGAGGTGCACGATCATATCGTACACCTCCATGGTCTCATGTTGCTTTTGCAGCTCAGAGGTCATGGTAGCAAGCATAAGATAGCCGACGTCTAAGGCGTCATCCTGATGCTTCTTATAAGCATCCCTGTCAGCCCTAGGAGCACTTGAAGCCGGTGGCTCCTCAGGAATAGTTTCCTCAAGAACATACAACTTTTTCTCATGTTTGAGGACAATCTTCAAGTTTCTGTACCAGTCCAGAAAATTTGTTCCGGATAGTTTTTCCTTCACAAGGATGATCGTAATGACAGGTTACTTGATGTGTTTGATGCCATGGTAATCTACAGAGATAAATATGCAAAATATAAGTATCATGCCATGAAGCTATTTAATAAGGTCTTTAATTAAATACGCCTCCCACTATTTTACTCAAAACAATGACCCTCAACATTGATTCGGAAAATCCCGTTGGAAGATTTTATAGTGGGCCAAGATCCATATTTCACCTAGCTTTAAGTCAGCTTTGGCTGATCACTCAAAATTCGATTATATAGGTAGGAAACACTTTCCGATTGCATCTCATGCAACTCTTGGACAGTTGGGTGAATAACTCTTATTCTAATCCATCACATGGACCAAAGTCCAACTTATAAGCCTCTAAGCCTTTCAATCCTATTGAAGTTGGCTTAGTTAAGTCAGACCCAATGGATAGCAGTTGAACATTACATTTGTCCCATCGTGTCTTACTAGTATAGATAAAGGTACCCCGCTTTGGCGGACCCACACTTAATTGATCATAGTCTTGACGAGTGCCATGCATTGGAAGGCCTTTAAATGTGACTTAATATTTCCTTTTGAGGGATTTGATTAAAATTTGATCTCATCATTTGTTAAACTCTTTAACTTACTATTTACATACACGCATCTCATACATATATAAGGCAAATAAATGTGATATGGTTATGGCCCCTAACGCATTGATTCTCCCAAGCCAATGAGAGAATCTAAACTGAAACCTAGGAGCGTCCAGGCTTCTCCAAGCATGATCTCCCACAGGATAACGTCTTCTTGTCTCCATCATTACATTACATAAACAGAAACCTCATTTTACATATGAGGGGAGTGAGATGAGAAAAGAGTATACATATGGAATATAAGAGAAAGGCACGGCACGCAGGCCGTATTTCGAAATATAAACCAAAAGATTAAAGGACTAAGGCCATAACCATTCACCATACATTACCAAATAAATAATCAACCAATAATAATACACAATTATTATTATTATTATTATTTTTTTTATTAATTAGAGATTTCAAAATCTGAATTTTGAAAACATAACATATATACAATAAATCACATTTATTGTAATTGATGTTACTATAAATCACATTTATTGTAGTTGATGTTACTATAAATCACATTTATTGTAATTGATGTTATTATTAAATGGTGACATAAAAGATTTCAAAAATTGAATTTCGAAATAACACACTACGCAGAGGTAGCACGGGGTTCCCGCTTCCTTGGCGGCTAGGGCTTCAACCTCTCAACCCTAAAACCGCAAGGCTCGCAAGAACATGAACTCTTCATGTCTGAAACCCCTTAACGTCGCCGACAGAGAACTGAAACCGATCATGTTTAACATCAACACTTGACGCCATCGCAGAACATAATAAGGATTCCAGAACCAATGTACATATCGCATATATACATAAACATGCTATAGACGCATATATCATATACATACGAAAATTTCAGAAACAAGGTTTCGCAAAAATGGATGCAAACGATTTTCAGAAAACAATTTTCAGAAAAACAATTCACATTATAAACATGTTATCATACATAACAGGTAAACCACGTAACAGAATCATGGTTTCGCAAGCGGCTCTGATACCACTGTTGGGAATTTGCGTATAAAAAAAAAATAACGCAGCGGAAAAACAATTCCCATCGAAGGATCCTTGCGAATGGTCATGATTCATGGTTAGAAGACTTACCTCTTGAAGCGATGACAATTGATTGAAATCGTCTATCACGAACACCGCACGAGCGATGTCTCTAAGGTATCCACACGAGCAGATCCCGTGAACGTCCAATGTCACGAACACGAAGCGTCTCTGCCTCACAGTGCTAGCTTCGAAAACTGAGACCTGCTGCTCACTGTCACTCTCTATGTGCGGCTAGGGTAAAAACCATGTAGGCACAATAGCTTAAGAGGTCTACTTATAGTAGCACCTCCTTAAGTGAGTTAGTGAGCAACGTTTGACCTAAGCCCCATGCACTATGTGCTAGGCCCAACAGAAGAGTCCAACTCTCCTTTTAATGCTTCTTTTGATCTGCTCTTATGTGTGTGACCCTATAGGTTCCCAAAACGTTAGTAGTAATATTAAATCCCATTTAATATTACAAACAGTGAGCGGTATCTAGTAATACATCACTTCCACCTAAGTAGTGAGAAAGTCAGTGATTTGACGAAACCTTTCTGTGACAAATATTCATGTGCATTATTATCCCTTTGTCCAAATATCTATATTGAACACAAGACATAGAATGTGTCACCCTTGTATCGTTCAATATCATGTTCCCTGATACCCGAGTAGACTTAACAACAAATGAGGTCAATATCTCATATTGACTCATTTCAGCACGGCCATGCATTTTACAGTCTCACTCTATCAGGGGGACCCACAGATATTACTCCTGTTATGTAGGAGGGACAAATTCCATCTAGGTCACTCACATCCCTCTGCATGCCTCGTGGTATGCCCAATGACCGTCTTTATAATCATCCTATTACAAATGACGTTTGACGATATTAAAGCACACGACTCCTCATGTAGGGATCGTAGCGATTTCAGGTCGAAGGATTGCATACACCATTGTCACTATGAGAACTACTTATGACACTCACATAACGCTCCATGTAGTGTTCTCATGGTGGGTCAATCCAGTACATCATTACTCTAATGTGTACCTATGTGGCGACTCGATATCTCATATCCATGACCCATGAGATATGGTCATCAGTCTGCACACATAATAGTCTCAATGTATTATTATTGTCCTTATTAATAAAATACTTGACTACGGATATTTAAGAATAGGATTTCATTGTTCAATAGTGTCTCACGATCAAGTCATGTACTTGATGTTCTATTAAACTGAAATTTCTATTCTAAGGACTTTACTATGTATAAACAAGTAACACAATAAACTGGAATGCCTCATATCATATATGTATATAATGGCAAGATACAAATGTAAGTCTAAGAAATACACTGGCCTCTAGGGCTTACACCAACAGTCATATATATAGTTATAATTAAATAACTGGTACTTACATATTGAGATAAGGCGCATGGTAGAATTGATGATCGTCTCGGGCAAGTATATCACGTATGGTGGTGACCCGGTCTTCTGATGCTAGGAGAACATCACCCTGAATGAACATGGGGTCAATGAACCCATAAAGGGTGAGGGTACCCTGATCAACTAACATACGATGCAGATACCTAATATATTGAAAAAACATGTTAATTATCATAGTATTTAAAATTTAATTACTTAACTTATAAATAAAATTTACTTGCGTGCACCATAACGATAGGTGTGCAGAACTAGCCATTTCTTTATCAAGTACAATCTCCACAAGTTCCTTCTTTGGGATATACAGTTCGTCACCTGGACTGGCATCATGTTCGAACCTTACCAAAGTTGCGTCATTCTCCATGGTCACAACCTGTATAGCCAGAAGTTTAAAAATATCACCAGCTGCCCCTTTGTCGATCCCCTAAACAACAAAGATATATATTAGTAATCACAGATAAGTTATTTCATTCGTAATTAATTAAATGGTCAAATGAATACCTTGGCAGGAGCAGACATCTCTGGTCTTCCTAGATCCGACCTTTTAGGCAAAATATCATTTCCAACATCCTAAAACAAATAAAAATAAAGCATTATCTTTAAACAATAATAAATAAATTCAACTATGAATATAGAAAAACACAACTAACTGAATACCTAAGATGCAACAAGAAAGCTGACCAGTCTTCTTGGCCAGAGGATGAAGTTACCGGGGGCCTGACCCACTGTTTGAACCTCCTCAGTGGGCACAAGGACTCGTGTGACACCCTAACTTGGTCATCACATGGTTACCCTTTTTGCGGAAAAATGCTCGTTTAAATGCTGGTCGCTTTCGGAAAAAGATTATTCAACATACACAAGGTTACCAAAAAGGTACTTAATTTTTTTTTCTTTAAAGAAAAGAAGTAAAAGGTAAAGAGACTCACAACTTGAAAACGACAACAGATACATACATATAATATTGCCTCAAAAGGTCTTAGGTTTTAACATTACACCACGGCCTTAATCAATATGGCTAACAGAAACGAAAACATAACTGAAACATAACTGAGAAGATAAGGTAAATAAAACACCAACTGGGAATGGGAATCTGGGAATCTAAACTCAAAAGAAAAGCTCAAAAGCCAAGACTAACGGACCACTCAAAACAAAGCCTCCAACCACTACCAATGCCTACGACACTCGGAGTGGCCACAAACGCTCCCACAAGAAGAAGTCTCCGGCTCCGGGTCAATCACCTCTCCTCCGTCATCCAACGGGACATCCTCCTCCTCAATATCCAAAGGGTGATAACCCGCCTCGAGCTCCTCATCCCACCAGTCGTCTACCAGCTCATGAGGCTCCTCCTCAGGATCCTCTTCGGGATCTTCTTCAGGATCTTCCTCCATCGGTTCCTCCTCTTCTGGCTCGGCAGGCTCAACGTGAGGGTGAAGTAGACCGGCTTCCTGTGGCGTGTTCAGGTACAACCATGACGGTGGAAGAATCACGTTCCTGGATTCCACCGAGTGGATCCTCCTAACAGGCTCTCCATGTATATTAGCTTCAGTAGTAGTGATTGGCCCTCGGTACGTCGCCGTAGTCGCAGTCGCGTCCATCCTCCAATTCCCAATCCTGTCGGCCTCGTCAAAAGTCTCTGTCCGTGTGACCTCAGGTACAAGAGGGACAAGAGGGTCCATCTAGAGCATACGCATACCCGGTACGAGGAAAATAAAAGAACATACAGACATGCAAGAGTGAGATACCGTCATAAGATATATCCCACAACAACCATATACATGATACATGCAACACGAAATCAGATTAACAGTTAAAGCATGCATAATCATCATAATATAACAGTGTTATATCAAGGGGTCCTCAAGCGCGTACAATCAGTTTTCGAAAATGTGCATGACACTTCAATATCAGGCTCTATCCTAATCTCATGAGATCACAACACCATGTTATCACTGGAGAAGATAGAGTTGGTCAAGCTCTGCCCACCGGGATGTTGCCACCGCATCCTGATGCACCAGGCCTCTTGGTCAGACAACGCCACATGCCCTTAACGAAACAGCTAGCAATGTGACTGACTCTCAGATACCCCATGGGTATCCTCAATTAGCAAAGGCACGTCTGCCAGGGGAAATGCATATGAATAAAAACTTTCCTTTTAAGGTTTTTCTTTGTGTAAATATTTCACTGTCAAAGCTCAAAGCTAATGACTTAACATTATTTCCCCATCACTTGAAAACTTAGAAACATAGGACACACAGTCTGAATGCTCAAACACAACACCTAGACCGTGGCCGCAGTCAAGGTTTGTGGTAATGGAAATCAATATACTTTTAGTCATGTTTTACTTATCATGCTAAGGACAATAGCCCACAACAACAGAAATCAGAACGAACTGTCCTCGATTCCGTGAATTGGACTTGAAGTCCATAACATTACGAATAGGACTTTACGGTCCCGAATTAACACTGATCCAAGATCACGTGCTAAGCATGGAAAACTAGAGGCGACGTCTCACGTCTAGATTCCTATTCTTTTAGTACTTATCTTTCATTTGACGAAAACAATTTTCGAAATCGAAAGCCTCGATAACCTATGCTGGCTATCGGAAAGTTTCTAAATCATTTGGGAGAAAACCTTTTCTTTTGAAAATCCTTTATAAAACGTTTTTGAAACACTTTTAACTTTGAAAATCCCCAATAGGATATTGTAAAATATTTTCGAAAGTTTTCACTTAAAACACATAGTTCGAAAAGGGTTTTTCTCTTGCATTCTAGAAATCACTAAAACTATATTGTCACATAAAACAAGTACTTTTAAACATTCAAGCTTTTTGGAAAAGAACACCATCCTTTCATCTTCAAAGCTTATTAAGGTTTTTAATCCTTATTAATGATTGAGCACAGACACACGTCCGGCTTAGAAAACTTCAAACAACAACAGCAGTATGTACACATATATATATATTCACAGTTCAATGCCAACATCACAGTTCATCACAGTTATACATCTCAACATATATAACGATACAGTTCAACTTCATATAATAGCATAACATTTCAGATAATCCAGTAACTCAATAACAGTCAAGTAAACAATTAATCAAATACACACATGCATACAGTCATTGAATATCTTTCGGAAATCCCCTCTTACCTCAAAAGACGATAAGGGTTCCGACTACGAAAACTAAGGATCACGAACGTCCGCGCGTAACGAATCTAAGGTTACACACATGAAACCATAGGTTAGATTTTTAATCAAAGAACACTAGCCACAAGGCATAGGTTCGGTTTTCAACAATGGTTTTGGATTAAGGCTTCCAAAAATCATGCAACTTATGGATTTATGATCTTTAAGTGCTAGGAGTTCTTAAACACCAAAAGTTTAATAAGTTTGAATCAAGAATCCCACTAAGTCATCAACTTAGGGTTTCGGTTTTCATCCTCTAAAATAGGTTAGGATGTTCTAAATTTTCCAATCTCTTTAGGTTAGCATCCATACCTAGTAAGGAGCCTAAAACCTTGATCATTTTGGAAAAATGAAAAAATCAAATACCCTAGGCCACAAACACTACCATTCGGCCTTGAGTAAAAATGAGGGTTAGAGGTTTTCAAACTTTCCAATCTCTTGGATCTAGCATCCTTATACATCAAGGAGCCCAAATCCATGATCACTTTGGAAAAACCTCAAAGTACATATAACAAAACACTTAGAGTTTTCACTTTTTCATGAAAATACATAAAAGTTTCTAAACTTTTCCAATCACTTAAACCTAGCATCCTTATGTACATAGGAGCTCTTGGTCATGATCATGTTGGAACAACACTCAAACACAAGCTTAACCAAGCAAAGATGAAACAAAACTCACATGGCACAAAAGACATAGATTCTGTCCAGTACAGAAAATGGTGTTCGAGATTTTTGTTTTCCACAAGATTTTAGTATGTTGTAGAGGAAGTAAAAATAAGAATATAGAAATTGGTTTCACCTCAATCAGAGTTTTCTACAATTTTTGAGAATTTTTTGAAGTTTAAGAGCATATTATGAACTCAAAACATCAACTATGAAAATAAAGCCAAAATTTGAAAAACAAATGGTATAGGGACATTACCCTTACCAATATGAACAACTTTGATGAAGAACACAACTTGAAAAACTTAGTAAAAATGGTACCTTTAGTTGTGTGAAGAAGAAGATGAATAGTTGTAAAAAAGTGTTTTTGTGAAAGGAAGCAAAAGTGTGAAATGGTTACACTTTGAAACTTAAATAGAAGAAGGAAAAGAGAGGGGGAGGGCGTCAGTTTTGGGGCAGATTGGAGGGGAGAGAAGAGCTTGACTTGGTTGAGAAGAAAGGAGGTATGGTGTAGGTAAGGTGTGTGTAAGAAAGTATGGTGATTTGACTTGATTGGTGTAATGAAGGTATGGCTATGGACATGCCTATGTCATATCCTTAACATCAGTCAATCTACTCCATTTTTGCTCTGCTCCAACATGCATCAGATGAATTTCCCGATCGTATTTCCCGACGATTCGCCCGGGTAATACTCGGAAATTCGGCCCCGAACAAGATTTCTCAAAACACTCCAAACCCACACAAAACATAAAAAAAAAAAAACACTAACCGTCTCGTTCACGAGTCAATATTAGGTCTCTGGCTCAGTAAACTCGTACTGGCTTTGAAAACCCAGACCGGCTTTCGTCTGAATTTTATACCGAAAATTTTACTGTGACTTCATACAGTAAAATAACACAAGAAAATGATTTTATTTAAAATAAAAGCATCCTCTGGATTTTATCACAATTAAATACATTAAAGTATGCATTTACTAATAATTAAGCACACGAAAAACAGGGTGTTACAACTCGAGCATCAGCATCTCGAATAATCTCAACAACGACCCTCACCTGATCATCCGGTAATACACGATGGTGTATGGTATTACCGAAGTTATTATGTGCCCTCCCCAATGCCACTAAGCGGCGATCATGATGATCATCGACATACAGCTCACACCTATTAGGGTCATCATCATCACCACCATCATCATTTTCAGGCTGATGAGAAGGATCGCATGAGCCCTTATTGCTCACATGGACAGAGGGTTGGACACCTGTCATCTGCTGGGACATAGAAGTCAATATTGCCAGCTGCTGGGTAAACTGCTCGGCCATCTCCTGTCTAAGCTCAGCTGCAATCTCCTGTTTTAGCCGTGCTCTATCTGCATCAACATCCCTGTGGCATTGGTGTGAAGATGAACCATGGTATTGGCGAATGTCGACGCCCCATCCAACACCAATGACACGGCCCGGGTGGTCTGGTTTACCGATGGCAGCAGCTAAGATATCATCGCGTCCTCTAGGAACAAAGGTTCCTTGGGTTACCTGCTCGTCCAAGGCATCCTATAACATATAAACTATCAGGTCACATTTCAATTCGATAACAATGTTAAAATGACAATTACAATTCAAACTATACTTACAATCTTCTCAGCTACTTGGTGGGCCTCCTCAGATGTATATTGTCCCGTATTTCTTTGTCGGGCCCTCTTCCATTTACGATGGCGTGGGGGTGGAGGTGGATCAATAACTTATGGATGATTTTCGGCGTTAGGATCCGCCTGAGATGCTGCTGCCTGAAATGCTTTCTTTGCCTCTTCCCCCATTAACTGACCAAGTTTTTTATATCCCCCACGAGACAGTACATGGGGGTAGACATTCTACTTTGGTTTTCCTGCCCCTTTTTCCTCTTCTCCTATTATAAATAGAAGACAATTAAATTACATAAGTAAATAAACTTAATGAAATTACATAAATTTAGAGACAAATCAAATAAGTTAACTTGAAAGTTGGGATCATGTCGGCTCTGAACAAAGCGATCCCATGTCGCCTGGTCAAGAAACGAGTGCACCTCAAGTGGGTTCTTTTCACATGTTGGATTGAATACATAGTATATGCCCAGGTCGACCTTAAAAGCCCTCCAACGCTCACCAGCATACTTTATCAAACGCTTCTTCATATCCGTCGTATCCGGTATGTCAAAGGGGAGCTACATTAACACCAAAAGAATCAACGAATTACTGTATGATATTAATAAGATTAAAATAAGGTAGATACAGACAAACACATGACGTAAAAGTATAGATACCAGAACACTCTCCCATATCTGATCCTTCACGTTCGACGGTACATCTTTCCAATTATTAAAAAGTATACTAGTCCTGCTTCTAGCAAGGGTCGCCACAAAACTGTTAAACTGCTCTGCCATTAGCCCAATAGGATTGAGGTTATTATCAAAGTCAATTCTTATCCTTTGATTTGAACCACGGTTGGCAGTCAAATTCCTCATTCGTGTGGCACGTCTACCCTTTCTACCCGTAGATGGGGTCTCTGACCCGCTGCATGAATTAGGGATATCCTCAGGATCAGTCATGTATACCTATTTAAACAAAAAAAAAACTTGTTAGTATGTCAGGATAAATATCAAACATAACTTATAAATATCGATCAACGTACCTAAACATAACTTATAAATATCAATGTAAACATATAATATGACTTTAAACATAACTCAAACTAAACTTACATTGTGGTCAATTAGTAAAGTTCTCCCATAACCCTTCTTGGTGATCATTACGAGTAGCATGTACATCATCCATTTCATTTTCCTCATTGAAATTAGGCACCCGTGTTGAGAAAGAAGGAGTATCAGAAATATCAAGAGTTGAATCTTGATTTCCCTCACTACCATTATACATGTTTTTTCCCTGGAGAACCACTGACCACCTTTTGTTAGAAGGATCATGGATATAAAACACTTGTTTTTGTTGGGATGCCATGATTAAAGGCTCTTCTTTATTACCTACCTTAATAAGGTCCACCAATTTGAATCCTAACTCATCGGTTTGCAAACCATTGTTGAGACACCCCGTTGTGCCCCATTGTATTATTACATTAAAACCTTAATATTTATTTACTTAATCGCGCGCTTATTGTTGAAAATACGTAAAAATTAAAACTTAATTGATAACCATATAACTTCTACAAATATAAAACACACCAAAGTTGTAATATATAAATACACACATGTTTATTTATTACATTACCAAAACACTGTTGAGGGTATCCTCTCAGTAGGATGCCTCACAGGCATAAACTTCACTACAGACATACTTAGCGGAATTATAAATACTCCTTAGACACCCTGGCCATAATGTCTATACTCTAATCGCCATGAATCACAGCTCGACCTCCAGCATCTGGTTCGTAAGGAGTTCCATCTAACTCCTCAGTAATGGGTTCCTCCATCGGGTCTTCTCGTACGATCACATCGGAAATAAAATACAACACGCAGAAATATATAGGGAATAAGAAACAGTTCTTTCATCAAAAAGCGGAAATGAGTAATAGTAAATTATACAATAACTGTCACAGACATAACATCATTCAACACCTAACAAAACATCCTCAAACTCAAGTATTCATCTTCTACCCCAATATTGTACAACTAGAATGTAATACTAACGTGGCCATCTTTACTCCTGTTACATTAGTCAGTAGTCCAAAATGGTCCAGTACCAATAACTTTCGAACGCATCAAAGACTAAACAAGTATTAGTCTAAAATGGTCCAGTGCCAATAACATATGAACGTGTCAAGGAGCATCAATCCAGAACGGTCCAGTGCCAAGAACATGCGAACTCGTCAAGGAATATCATTCCATAACGGTCCAGTGCCAAGAACATGTGAACTCGTTAAGGAATATCATTCCATAACGTTACAGTGCCAAGAACATGCGAACTCGTCAAGGAATATCATTCCATAACGGTCCAGTGCCAAGAACATTCGAACGCGTCAAGAACTAAAGAGTATTACGGTAGTCTACCTCGGCATCCACATCCGTAGGGCACTCACCCGCAATATCCAATATCCCAAAATAGGATATCCTGACCTCGTGTGTTCCACTCACACGGCTGTGAATAACAATACCTCGATAAATGAATCTCCCTAAATTACATCAATAACAACCTAGTGCCTTAACCTTCCATCAAAGTCTCAACACTTTTTTTTCTCATAGATAAAACCACTTAATTAGGCTAGGCACCTCTAAATCACCTTTATTCTCTCACCCCAACAATTATCTCCCGAACAACACATATCCTTACTTAAAAATCAACTAACCCAAACAATTATCTCCCGAACAACACATATCCTTACTTAAAAATCAACTAAGCACAATATTAAACCCAGGCAGATCATGCATAACACATTAATCAACAGAATATTTAAATATCTCAAAATCTTATAAGGCAATTTATCACAACCAACTCATAATAATCAAACCAAATAAATAACAAAGTCAGACTCTGTCACGGCCAGACCATGACAACCATCACGACCGTGACAGACAACAAACATCCTCAATATCATAAATATTCAAACACCGAAATAATACGTCACATGCAGATGGAATACCTCAACCAGCGTATCACAGTAAATTTGATAACATAAAATCAAACATCCTCAAATACTTAAAATCAACTTAATGTCGATAAACCTACAATCCCCGAATAACCATTGGTTTTACAAAAAAAGGTATCCAATGGGATTTTGGTCTTGTCGATTACTCGACTACTAGTAGGGTTTAGGTCGCCCTACACAATTATCATATAATCTACTACTTATCGATTCCGACGATAGGTTGATTCTTTTCCCCACCTGAGTTATCACCAGAAACACGTACACGACGATCCTCTTTATCCCGTCACGAGTTAACACAACCACCTTCAACCAAACAACACAACTATAATTAATCAACTAACAACCATCTATGACACTTTAGGGCTAGATTCGGCCAAGACTTAGAAAATAGGTTTAGGATTATCTTCTTAATGCCATCTTTTGGATCCTAGTTACTAGAGTCTTAACTAACATAGATTACTTATTACAAGACTAAAATTTGAAACAAAATCCTCTAACCTTTAGGGTTAGGGTTTTCGGCTAAGGGCTGACTTTTAGGGTTCAAAATCCTTAAAATTTCTAATCATGATTAAGTCATAGATTAATGGTCCTTAATCAACCAAGATCATGGATTAGTGACTAAACAACTAAATTTTAAACTCAAAACTTCCTAACTCTCATATACTTAGATTCGGCCTTGACATGTTCACGGGGCTAGGGTTTTTAGTTTGATAAACCAACTTGGATTTATTCAGAATACATACTAACAGCTTGATTACCAAGATCATTTATGAAAACTTTGAACAACACTCATCAAATCTCACCCATCTAGGGTTCGGCCAACATAGAGATTTTTGAGTAAAGATTTTCATTTTAATAAACTAATCATGGATTAGAGTGTGTAGACATACATGTCATATGGAATACATGATCATACATGACAACACATGAACAAAACTCTACCAAACCTATTCTAATAGATTCGGCCCAGTCCATAAATCAAGGAAGGAAATTTCTCATGACCATATGCTTCTAGATGATGAAAATAGAGATGATTATAAGATCATAGCAATTGGTTTCATGTCAAAAGGATTTTTCTAGAATTAGTTATGAATTTTCAAAGTTCTAGATCTAGAAACTTAAAAGTGATGAACATAGATGAAATAGACTTTGAATCAAGAAATTTATTGAAGAACGTAGATATGATTAAGGAATAAGAATAGGATTCACCTCTTGAAGATCAAAAACAAGTGAAGATCCAAAGACTTGCTTCACAAAATGATGCTAAAAGGCTTATGAACTTAGAACTTTTGAGTAGTTTTTGTGCAAAGTGTGAAAATGTCAAATAATGAAGTGAAGGCATATTTATAAGGATGTGGGATGCGCCACTTTTGAAGGATTTAGGAGAAAGGAGGTGGCTTTTCAAAGGATTAAAGTGCAAATAATTCCTAGGGACCATTTTGCAAAGATTCCAAAAGTATAAGGACTATTTTGCAAATTGCCAATAAATTGTAATGATGACCATTTGCCACATTAAATGTGGTCTTATCTTGACTATTCTTGGATGATTTTTCTTCATGAGATATTTTAAGAAAAAGCTAGAATGTTTGAGAACATGTTAGAAAAGTGTAGAACATGGTGGAACATGGTAGAACATTGTGGAACCTTGTGGAATTGTGTGGAAACTTCAAGAATCCACTTGACTCTTACAAACTAAGGCAGCCCCCACTCCTTCTTGGGCTTGCTCATGGGTCTTGAAAACTTGGGCTTGAATTCATCTTTGTGGGGCCCACCAAAAAGGCTTAAAGCTTAAACATGACATAGGAAACTTTCATGATTTCTAATGGGCTTTATGAATTTTAATTCATGGACAAGGAATTTGGGCTTCATTGCCACGTCCACTAATGGTCTTGGAACAAATATTTTGGCCCAATTCACTTAGAAAAACATAGAAACTAACTTAGGGACCAAAGTGTAATTAATAGGAAGTTCGGGGACTTAAGCGTAAAATTCCTAAATTTTCACTTTAACCTTGTAGAACCTTCTAGACTTAAAAGTGTGATTCATCCCCATGAATAATCTCAAAATCCTAAGATAACCTCTTTATCTGCTCTTGGAAACTCCGAAATCCCTTCTGTCGTTTACTCGATTACGTATTCCGCCCGAAAAACGTAAATTATTATATTTTTTTCTGAAATAATTCTAAAAATACAGAATTGTAGGAAATAAAATAAAAACCTTAAGTCTTTCGTTCACGAATTAAAATTAAGTCTTTTTAGCAGTATAAATATACTGTTAGTAAAAATAGTGGGCCGGGATTCGCCCGTCATTTCAACCTAAATTTTAATCGTAGCTTCCTACATTCAAGTAGGATTGAGTGATGAACTCCGTTTATTTAAAATAATTTTCTAATATTCCTATCAATATATACAAATAATCGTTCGCATTTCGATTATTTTGAAACAGTGAAAATCGGGGTGTTGCAATTGTTACTGTCGACTCACTAACATTTAAAAATAGGTACTCTAAACTTCATGTAATCAACCTCCCCTATCTCTTCAATGATTCCATAGTATGAAACGGATGCCATAACAGGGTTTTTATCTTTCGAACTAGAGAAATGCATGGACTAAGCGACGACCATAACCCCACTGTTTTGCATAGTACTTTTGTCATCCTGGGACTTTGTATAGAAGGAAAACTTATTGATATCGTACCCACTCTAGCATATGACATCAAAGTTAGGCCCCTGTGCTAGCCACTTTAATGTATCAGAAGCAATACCATCCTTTGCAATTTTTTATTTAAACCAGTTCAAGAAAGTCTTGTTATGCTTGTTCACACCATTTTTCATTCATTCTAGGGTAAGTTTCATTGATGATGCTTTTGTGCTCACATAAGTATGGTTCAACCTCATCAGTGTTATTCAATATATACAAATGTACTTGAAGTACTTCCTCCCGATCCATGCTCTAAACAGTGATACCTCGTGTACCCTTACCATCATATCTTCCTTCATGACGAGACTTCAGAAGCCCTACAGGTTCCGCTTCTGACATGTAGTCTATACAAAACTCAATAGCTTCTTCTGCAACATACCTTTCAACAATAGATGCTTCGGGACGGTGTGGATTCTTCATATATCCTTTCAAGATCTTCATATATCGCTTAACCGGGTACATCCACCTTAAATAAACGGGGCCGCACAATCTAATGTCCCTCACTAGATGAACAATCAAATGAACCATGATGTCAAAAAATGAAGGTGGAAAACACATCTCCAATTGGCACAAGAAAATGGCTGCCTCATTTTCCAAGTCATCCAAATTTTTAGTGTCAATGACCTTGCTACATATAACATTGAAGAATAAGAATAACCTAGTAATGGCAAGTCTGACTTTTTTAGGCAAGATGTCACGAATGGCCACCGGTAGTAGTTGTTGCATCAAGACATGACAATCATGAGACTTTAAGCCAACTAATTTGAGATCTTTCATTGAGACAAGTCTTTTGATATTTGAAGAGTAACCTTGTGGCACTTTAACTCCCCGTAGACATTCACAGAAACTTATTTTCTCTTTTTTTGATAAAGTATGACATGCTGGGGGAAAATAAGTCTTATTATCCCCCACTTTATGTGGAGCTAACTGCTCTCGTATACCCATCGTAACTAGATCCAGACGAGCATTCACACCATCCTTAGTCTTGCCATGAATGTTGAGAAGCGTTCCGAATAAACTATCACACACATTTTTCTCCACATGCATCACATCAATGCAATGTCTTACATCAAGCTTGCACCAGTATGGAAGATCAAAGAAGATCGACCTCTTCTTCCATATGTTCTTCTCGGTAGCCTTCTTCTAGGTCTTCCCATAGATAACATTAGTGTTATTCACCCTTTCATAAACTTGCTCTCCAGTCAAGGCCACCGGAGCAATTTCATTCTCCAGAAGTCCATTGAAAGCTTTTCTCAATCTACGATAAGGATGATTACGTCGGAGAAATCTCCGATGCCCAAGGTAAACTATCTTCCTTCCATGTTGCAGTTGATGGTAACATGTTCCTTCTTCACATATTGGACATGCTTTATGCCCCTTAACACTATACCCACACAGGTTCCCGTATGCTGGAAAGTCATTAATGGTGCAAATAACATGGCACGCAATCTGAACGTCTCACGGCAATACCCGTCGATCACATCAACGCCTTCATCCCACAACATTCTCAAGTCTTCAATCAAGGGACTCAGATAAATATCAATATCATTTACTGGCTGTTTAGGACCCGAAATCATCATACTTAACATAATGTATTTGCGCTTCATGCACAACCAAGGAGAGGGTTGTAAATTACCAGGAGAACAGGCCATGAACTATGAATACTACTTAAGTTTCCATATGGGTTCATTCCATCGGTAGCAAGTCCAAGCCTGAGGTTTCTGGGCTCATTTCCGAAATCCGGAAACAAACTATCAATTCTCTTCCATTGCAAAGAATCGACCGGATGGCGAAGCTGTCCATCACACTTCCTCTCATCTGCATGCCATCTAATGTTCTTTGCATCATTTACATTATCAAACAATCGCTTGAACCACGGAATCACGGGAAGATACCATAACACCTTCGCAGGAGGACCTTTGGTGACCAAATCACAACTAGAATCACCATCCTTCACTTTGTAGCATGATACCCCCACACCTGGGGCACTCCTGCATCTCTTCAAACTCTTTCCTGTACAATATGCAATCATTGGAGAAAGCATGTATTTTCTTATACTCCATACCCATCGGACACAATATCTTCTTCGCCTCAAAGTTTCGAGATGGCAATGTGTTACCTTCTTGAAGCATGTCTTTCAACAACTCAAGAAATTCGGTAAAGCTTTTATAGCTCCACCCATTTCTCGCCTTCACATTGAACAATCTTAACACCGCTGACAATCGTGGGAAATTAGTGTACCCGGATACAAAGCCACTTCCGCATCACTGCACAAAGTATCATACACATGTGCGCGTCGAAAAGACTCTTGTCCAACATCACGGATCATGTCCTCTAGTCCATTGTCCATATCCACGTCATCAACTTCCTCTCTATTCGACACCCTCGGCCTGTCTAACGATTCACCATGACATATCCATGTTGTATAACTCTTGCAAATCCCATCACAAATAAGATGATCACGTATCTCCTCAGCTTCTAGTCGCCTCTCATTCAAACAGTTAACACAAGGACAATAAAACCTTCCGTTACCACTATCAGGAGCATTTGTTTTTACAAACTGTAGAAGATCTTCCACTCCATTCTCATGCTCATCACTTGTCCGTCTAGCATTCATCCAACCGCGATCCATGACTAAAACCAATAACTTCGTACTTAGTCCAACATATTCATCGACCACTTCTTATGACAGTGTATGGCCCTATCCCATTAGAGAAGAAACTTTTTCAACATTCGGTTAACAGTTAGTCATTAACTCTCATGCTCATACTCGATGAAATTTCGGTAGCATTTCCCTTCGGTCTCCGACGTACACGACTTGAACGCGATGACATCCACCACGATAAAGTATGCACCCGGAGAATGAAAGGAAATGTATCAATCCGAACTTTCATCAAGTATATAACATTAGAATCAATGAATAACTATTTTAACTGAATGAAGTAACAGTTTTTTCCCGGACTGTCCAACTTTGGACAATTCAAGATCCAATTCAATGAGCGGTACATTAAGCGCATACACGTGTGCTCATTAGTATTGCATCTCAAACGGGAAACTAAGGCTTTACTAATTAATTAACATTAAGAAAAATAATAAAACACTCTAATCCCCAAGTACAATGCAAAGAAAAACCAAACGAGAAAAATGGAGAGGAGAAAGCTTACCGGGTGTGGGAAGAACACTTAGCCGGAAACCATAACGAATAATGAATATTCTACTTAATATTCTGCTCGGAACTTGTACCATAATAGTTTTAATAACAGCAAGTGTACCTATACAAAAAGAGAAGCACTTTGTGAACATTTTCATAACAAGACCAGAATAACAAGTTCACAACAACAATTATGTAGCTTGATCAGTATAGGAGCATATATACAGAAGAACTTTGACAGATATAAATCACACACATGCATATAAGAAATAGCTGAGCTTACAGTAGAAAATCCAAGTTGATGAACACATATAAGGCTGTATACACATATATATGATTTAGCAGGTAGAATGATAAATGAAATCTGGAGCTCAAAATTTGATGGGGAAGAAGATCAAAATGAAGTCTGGAATGGTTGAGTTTGGTGTGTCAGTATTGCTCTCACTCTCATGCATTTAAATCTATAACTCTTGAAAAACAAATAGGAATTGTAAGTTTTAGTCTCTTGATATTTAACATGGCAGGCAAGCAAGACATATAGACTAATCAATCCTATCCTACCTAAACCTAACATAAAACCGATCCAACTTAATCAGCTAACATTTATATTACTTTCAGTCACTTAATGAGGCAAAACTTATCTTATAAATCTCAACCAGATAAATGACAGAAAGCTAAAAATAACTGCAAAATTCTCACACTAGATCATTATCCATCATCCTCAATTATAAGAAGACCTTTTAAAATTATATTGATAACTATCAAAGACAGCTCCTTTTTAAATTATATTATACTCGATCAACAGTAAAATCTTAAAGACAAAACATATCCCTAGCAAGAATCTAGCTTAACAAATATCCTCCATGGAAAGAAATAACGCTTTAACTCAATGGGATCATAGCTGCATTGTGTAGGTAATTCTGGAGACACGACACTGTGACCAAACCAGAAACTAATAGGACACACACAATGTTGATTTTTTTTCCTGATAAAAGACATAACAGTGATGGTACAAAATTGTTTAACCCAAAAACAAAAAATATGATCCATTTCAATAACAATTTACCTTCAATCAGGTATGCTTGTGAAGAAAATAAGTTAAACCACAAACACAAAATTCATTAGTCCAAATAAAATGCTCACTTAAATTCCTTTAATGCTTTGGTTAATACTGTAAAATGGGGCTTTCTCACCCCCACCTAGATTCCAAACCATCATCACCTAGTGCCTGGCTAAAGTTAAATTATACCATTTTCCTTGAAAACCCAGAAAGAAACACAAAAATGTGCAGATAGTCCATCACAGCTTATGAATGAAAATTCAAGTAAAACAAAAACAAACTGTGCAGTGTGGCAATTATTCAACACATAAAATAAATGGAAAGGGTATTAGGGAGAGGGTATGAGAAGACCTTGCACTTCAAGTAGAGGATACAAGCTAGGGTCACGACAGCGACACGGAGGAGCCAGTGGAGAACAGCGAACTTCGTGGTTGAGGTGACGTAGTGGTCCTCCCAATCCGTAGATGGTGACGTGCGTGGCGGAGCGAGCAAGGAACAAAGGTTATGAGGGTGTGAGCATTACGGTTTCCATATCTTTTTGAGCTTTTGAAGGAAACAAAAGAAAGTGGTTAGAACCATTTACGCTAAATGTATTTAAGGGTTGAGAGAGAGAAAGAGAGAGTGAGAGAGAGAGAGTGTGTGTGACCTGTTGTCGTGGTAATGGGGTGAGGTCGTAGGGCGGCGTCTTCCTCCCTTGCTTACTGAGTGGAGGGCAGCGGCAACATCTTGTTTTCGTGGTAATGGAGGTGAGGAATGGGGTTTTCTGGGAGGGAGAGTGAGCACGAGCATGCAAGAAGATTTTTTTGGGTCAAACGTTTCTTAGCAGCGCGAAAAATGAAAAGGAGGGTGAGGGAACTAAAAATGACAGATGAACAATACACATCGGTTAACATTAAAACCGATGTTAAAAGGTTTTCCACATCGGTTATAATTAAAACCGATGTTAAATGTTGAGATATTAATTTATTTTTTATCAATTTTTATTACCTTTTCCACATCGGTTTTTAATAAACTGATGTTATAATGTTTTCCACATCGGTTATAAATAAAATCGATGTTAAAAGTTATATTATTCATTTCCTTAATTTTTTATTAATTTTTCCACATCGGTTTATAAAAACCCGATGTTAAAACATAAACATTTCCACATCGGTTATAAAAAAACCGAGTGTTAACTAATGCATTTTTAAACTTTTTTATTTTTGGTTCAATTTTCAACATCGGGTTTATAAAAACCGATGTTAAAACCTTTATAACATCGGTTTATTTTAGAACCGATGTTACAAGTTTTCAATTTAATTTCAAAAATGCCACTGCCTTCTTTTTTGCAGCGGTTTTCTGTAAATCGATGTTAAAACCCCGATGTTAAAAGTATATTTTGCACTGGTGACACGATGCCATTTATCATTCTTGTCTTCTTTCTCATTGTTCCTCTCTCCGCTGATGTGAAGGACTCTGTCATCTTCAATCTAAACCTTTACTTCCTGCTTCTTCAGACCAGGAAGATCATCTTTGAACACATGTGCTTCTAAGGTCACTTTCCAATCCATTTGCATGTTCACAAATGTTGAATTCTCCCTTGAGATTTCAGGGAAGGAAGCAAAGAGAGAAGTGGAAAGGGAAATCCTTGAAGGGATCGCAGATGTCAAGAGAGAATGTGTAACGTCCGTGCTTTTATGATTCTGTTTTACGTATGATCATAAGGTTTAAGACTTGGATTAGAGGAATAATATGTTGATAAAGGTCTAGGGACCTTTGCATGGAAAGTACGCAACCAACCTGAGTGAAGTCGGACGTAAAAGTAATATAGGGTTTCCCGTATATGGCTTAAAAGGCTTAAGTGTGTGAATTAAGAAATCTGAGTTTAAGGAAGAGTTTAAGCATGTTTGAGGGCTTGGGATTGTTCCTTAGGTATAGAGGAAGTCATATCTCAAATTTGGGATCAATCGGACGTCGAACAGACTCAGAACGCGACGAAACATGAAAGTAGGTTTCCTGGTCAACGGTCAATGCTCAATCGTGACCTACTCAACGCTCAAGCGTTGAGGTCAACCAAACCAGCTCTGGTGTTGACTCCATATGGTACAAACTGGCCTACGTGGCACCATCTGATTGGTTGCATGCGCGGTGGCGCTACCTACCTCCAATGCTCAAGCGTGGAGGATCCAACGCTCAAGCGTGGAGGATCCAACGCTCAAGCATGGAGGATCCAACGCTCAAGCGTTGGTGCGTGAATCAGTTAAAATAAAAAGGGCTTACGTGAACTTATATTCACTTTTCACCCTGAGAGAAAATATAGAGAAGAGAGCTGAAAAGAGATTTTGAGAGGGAGATAGAGAGAGAAAGAGTCTCGGCTCAGTTCCGACTTGATCGATCGTCCCGAAGCGACTACGTACGAGTACGCCGTTGTGATCGTAGCAACGACATCTTGATAATTCTATCGTCTTTTTCTTCTCTAAGTGAAGGTAATATGTACCCTGTTTATGTCGAAATGTCGTCGGTGACGGTATTAGACATATCTTTCAATTCTGATATCGGTTTTCCATTCAGAATTTGAGTTAGGGTTACCTGTAACGTACGCTTCGTAATGTGGTATTCATGTGAATTTTCGGAGGCCCGGAGACCCTAGAACTGTGCGTGGCAGAATTGGGAAGGAAGTGTTGGTGCTCGTTTCGTTGTCTCGGAACTAGCTACGTGCATCTCAGGTGGGGGAAATAAGCCATCTAACGTAGGAAATGGCTAAGTGACATTTATTTCAATAATGGCATAGGCTGACCTAAACCCTACTAGGGAGCGAGTAACTGACAATATTAATATCACATTGGAGACTACTTAGTGGTACCAATGATGATATTGAAATTTTAGGTTTATCGCCGTTAGGTTAAAATATGTTATTCGAGGATGCATGGTTTGTCTGTTTGATTGTTCATAGAATGCTGTTAGAAATATGATGATTTGCCTGAATTTATTATGTTTATTTTATTGTTGGATTATATATATGTTATTTTAATATTTTTGAGATGCTTGAAAATAATATCATGATTGGTGACTGTTATTGTGTTTTAGAGATTTCTAGGAGTTGATACATGATGAGCTATGGTGATGTATATGGAGGTTCATAACATATGTTTTCAGAGGTGCCTAATCGAGATAATTATTGTGGTAACATGATGAGATTGATAATATATGATTGTTGGGGTTATCTATGAGATAGTGATGAGAGGTTAAGGCACTAGGGTATGACTCGAGATATGTCAATGATATTATTTATATGCATGGTGTGTATTCACGAGATTTGGAGTCCTCGCGGGACCGTCCCAGTTTATTTTTGGGGTTGCAGCTATAGTTTCATTGTGTTGCATGAGCACCCTCACGAGAGAACCAGGGTGTGAACCGGCAGGAGATGTGTGACTATAGTGCCATTGCTTTGCATGGGCATTCTCACCGCGGATGAGAATGTGCACCAGGTTTAGGGGACATGTCGCTTGGACGATTGACTGAGCAGATGAGGGATATATATATATATATATATATATATATATATATATATATATATATATATATATATATATCTGTGTGTGTGGAGATGCATTTTTGTGTGCTGTTATTGAGTAAATGTTACAGATCCTTTTTCCATTTGATGTTAAATAGTTTCTTATCCCCATTTACCTTTCTATTGTGTTTGTTTTTCTATTGATAAACCTACAGACCCAGAGTATACAGATGGCTCACTGGGGGCACCCATGGATGGAGGCTATGGTAGGGTTCCCACTGACGGGCACCCAGCCACGCGTTTCGCTGTGTATACGGGTCCTGTGTATGTGACGACGACCATGGGGAATGGAGCACCGTTCGGTATGGTCGGGACCTTTAGAGTGGGCCAGACCTTCCCATTCCCTATCGAGTTCCCAGCAGAACCGATTCCACAGATGCCACAAGTGCCTCAGATTGTACCGGTTCCAATTCCAGTGCCAGATCATATACCTGCACCAGCACCTGCACCCGCGCTCACACCAGTACCTATGCTTTCACCAGCCCATGAGGAGGATCAGGTTGTACCCGACATTGATCACTTACTTGCTCCGGAGGTACCTGAGATTCCAGCTGTGAGAGCAATAGGGTCAAAGTCTTCAAGATTGTCGTCTAGAAATAGCATAGCTTATCGACGACTGTTTCAAAGGCCTTCTGGGAGGAGCTCTTCTAGCAGCAGTAGAGGAGTAGCGGGACCATCTCGACCCAGGGGTGACAGCGAGGGTAGTAGTAGTCGTATATGATAGTACCAGCCAGTGCTATCCAGTTAGGTGTACATAGGGTTGTGGTGAGGATTTTGATGTATTTGAGAGATGGGAATAGGTGTTGAGCGACAACGAGGCATTTTTGGTTTAGACTTTTGATGTATTTTCTTATTGTTGAGACCTCATAAGTCTGAGACACATTCCATGTGTAGATTTTCTAAGTTTTGATGATTCCAAATACACTAAGTATGGTAATATTGAACCATATGAAATTACTGACATGTCTGATAAGTGTGCAGGAAAATAGACTTAAGATCACTTGTCTATTTTATGACTCGTCTACTTTCTGGTAGAATACAGTTTTTAGAACAGTCTAACAACCACTCGTCTAATAATTCAGTCAACACAATCAAAGACCAAGTCAACACTCAGTCAAGATTCCAATATACTTGATGATGTGGCAAGATGCATCTGTCTGGAGAAGACTTAGTGAAGCACCCGTCTAGTTTTGGACTGCACAAGCACCCGTCTAGTTTTGGACTGCACAAGCACCCGTCTAAATTTCCAACACTGCTACAATGTCAGTTTGTAAGAAATGAAGTCCAAGTCACCTAATTCAAATTATATGCCTTCCTTAAGGATCTCTAAAACCTTTGGACAATAACACAAATGATAAAGAATAAAGAACGCTTGCTTCAAGGATTTAAGGAATAAACACACAATCTCTGTACCACAGTAGTAACTTTTAAGCTGTTTTAGTACAAAGTAAAAGTGCTTTCTGGAAAGTGAACTGAGAGTTGCACTGAAAGAGGAAAGCTCTCTACTGCAAGTACAAGAAGCCTACTTCTGCAAACTCTGAAACAACAGCTTCTCATAACAAAGTGTACTCTTGGACAACCTTGTCAATGCTCAACGTTCCCAAGCATTTAATGTTTACACAGAACGACTCTTTGGTATTAATAGTGTCCCAGAAGCTCAAAACAAATGAACACACTTTCTGAAGGAGTGCCTAACGAATCAAATATATTGAGGCTTTTAAATAGACCAAACCATGAAGATGAAGACAAAAAGTTGAATATCATTAAGAACACTGCACAAGAAGCATTTAATCACTTCATTAACTTCTTCATTCCTTCATTGAATATTCATTCAATCATTTGAATTTAATTCGCAGTCTTTCATACTTCATATTTATTCCATTCTGAGTGTGATCTGTAAGATTTGCAAGATGTATTAAATACACAAAACCTTTACTCTTTTTTGAGCTAAGCCTAAAGAGGCTAGGTGAGCAAATAATACTTGTTTGAGTGTTAAGCCTGGAAAGGCTGGGTGTGAAAAGAATACTTGTACTATAATCTGATCAGTTATAGTGGAAACTTGGTGCTGCCAAGAAATTGGACGTAGCCCTGTGGATTTTGGGGTGAACCAGTATAAAACTCTTGAGTGATATTTCTCTTCCCTTATCTCTTTATTTTGCTTAAGTAGTATTTGTTTAAGCTTTTGACATGGGGAGTTGATATTTTGAATATCAAACTCTGTTTTACCATTCTCTGCCTGCACGTGTGTTGTCTTAAATTTAGACGTGTCACTCATCTAAATTTTTGTTGTCCTAATTTTACTTGTCGTGCTTGCGAAAATATTTTTTTAAAGTTTACTAAAAAGTTGGTAAACACAATTCAACCCCCTTCTTGTGCTAACTTTGGTTATTTCAGTTGGTATCAGAGCTCAGCCTCTGGGTTGAGCACTTAACAGTGTAGAGGAAAAGATCTTAGAAATGGCAGGAGAAACTAGTACAAGCAAGAACCATGTTGGAGAAGGATCCTCAATGTCGAGACCTCCTTACTTAAATGGAGAGGACTACATCTATTGGAAGGAAAAGATGAAGTGGTTTTTACAATCCACTACCTCTAATCTTTGGGATCTCATTGAGGAAGGTCCCTATGTTCCTAAAGATGACAATGGAGCTGAAGTTCCTAAAGCTAACATGACCTCTGAGCAAATAACAAAGTGGCAATCAAATGCCAAAGCTAGATATACAATCATGCGTGCTTTGAGCAGAGAAGAATTTGAAAAAGTATGTGCTTGTGAATCTGCAAAAGAAATGTGGGATTCACTAGCTGTTGCTCATGAAGGAACCAGCAAGGTCAAAGAAACCAAAGTCAGCATGTTGGTAAGAAAGTATGAATTGTTCAAAATGGAAGAAGGAGAGACTATTGGCCAAATGTATGAAAGATTCCAAACCATAACCGATGGATTGAAATCTCTGGGAAAAGTTTAAAAGACTGAGGAGAACATTCAGAAGATTCTAACAAGTCTTCCAAAACAATGGAGACCACTTGTAACTGATGTGTCCCAAGCCAAGGACATAACAACAATGAAGCTAGATGAGCTTCTTGGTACTCTTCAAATCCATGAACAAGAGCTGATTGAAGAAAACAATGGATAGAAAAACAAATCCATTACTCTCAAGGCTGACAAGAAGTCAACCAAAGGAGTTGTCTCAAAAGCTCTCAAAGTAGAAGATTCTTCAGAAGAATCTGAGGAGTCAAATGATAATGACTCTGATGATGAAGATGATGAACTTTCTCTCTTCACCCGAAAAATGAAAAAGCTATGGAAGAAAAGAAACTTCAGAAAGGACAAACCCTTCAGGTGCTTCAACAAAGAAAAACACAACAAAAATGGTGGATCAAATGACAGAAATGTCATTGTGTGCTATGAATGCAAAAAGCCTGGTCACATCAAGGAAGAATGCCCTCAACTCAAGAATAAACCTTCCAATAAATTCTTCAACAAAAAGAAGAAATGAATGATGGCCACTTGGGACGATCTTGATGAAAGCTCCACTGAAAGTGAAGGGGATGAGCTTGAAGCAAATCTCTATCTTATGGCAGATATTGATTTTGAATCAGAAACTGGGGTACATTCTGAACTTGAGAAATTGAATGATACCCATGATGAACTATTGGAAAAATCCAACTATATATCTAAAGCTATCAAATCCCTCAAGAGAAAGTATGTTAAACTCTCAAATGAGTATACACAGAAATATCAAGAGTGTGAGAAGTTAGTTGAAA
This sequence comes from Sophora flavescens, assembly GCA_030762895.1. Taxonomy (NCBI): domain Eukaryota; kingdom Viridiplantae; phylum Streptophyta; class Magnoliopsida; order Fabales; family Fabaceae; genus Sophora; species Sophora flavescens. Next base: position 107,071,640 of record CM061064.1, on the reverse strand, counting down.
AGAATAGTTGGGTTAAGACTGAGAAGTCTAAAGCTGAGATCTTAGTTGAAACTCTACCCTCTAAAGAAGTGACTAAACTTCAACATAAAGTAGAAGAGTTCACCTCAAATCTTGCCAAGTTTATTAATGGTAGAGATAATCTGACTAAACTTTTGGGAAGTCAGAGGCACTCCCTTAATAAAGAAGGTATAGGCTATTCCAGTTAAGAACATCATAAAGGATCAACAAAGTTCTCAAAAATAACTGTCAAATCTGTGTCAGTTAGTTTAAATAAACCTATATGTACCTACTGTGGAAAAGCTGGACATATCACGTCTAAGTGTATTCACAAAAAGAAAAGGAAGTCTTCACAGACTCCTCATACTAACAAAAAAGGACCCAAGAAAATATGGGTACCTAAGTCCATGATCATTCCTGTTGCAGACATGCTTAACAGGACAAAGCAAACACCTATCATGGTACCTGGACAGTGGATTCTCACGACACATGACAGGAGAAAGGTCTATGTTCCTAGACCTCCAACCTAAGAAAGGTGGACATGTAACCTTTGGTGGCAACCAGAAAGGAAAAGTGGTTGGTGTAGGTAAAATTGGTGCTAAACCTCCCTTGCCTATTACCTGTGATGTCTTATATGTGAAAGGGCTGAAACATAATCTGCTTAGCATAAGTCAATTGTGTGATAGACTGATAGTGGATTTTCTGTATCTTTTTCTAAGGATGCGTCATAGTCAATGACAATAGTGGAAAGACCCTATTTTCTGCTAAAAGGCAAATCAATCTGTATAAGATTGACATGTCTGAACTTTCAGATCAAAGTGTAACATGCTTTATGTCTAAAGAGGATGAAAAATGGCTATGGCATAAGAAACTAGGACATGTTAGTATGAAACAAATTTCTAAATTGAAAAAGAAAAACCTTGTGAGAGGATTGCTTGATATTTTCTTTAAGAAAGATGTTTTGTGTGATGCATGTCAGAGAGGTAGACGGGTAAAATAAAGTTTCAAATCTAAGAAAGAAGTTACCTCCTCTAGACCTTTGCAACTGTTACACATGGATCTGTTTGGACCAGTCAGTGTAGCTAGCCTAAGTGGAAAGAAATATGGTTTTGTTATAGTTGATGACTATTCTAGATTTACATGGGTACTCTTCTTAATCCACAAGGATGAGTCTTATAAGGTCTTTACAGTATTCAGTAAAAGAGTACAAAGTGAGCAGGGTTTTTGTATCTCTGCTATCAGAAGTGACCATGGGGAGAATTTGAAAATGTGCAGTTCAAACTGTTCTATGAGGAAAATGGTATTTCTCATAATTTCTCTACACCTAGAACTCCACAGCAAAATGGAGTGGTTGAGATAAAGAACAGATCTCTTCAAGAGATGGGAAGAACAATGCTTAATGAAAATAATCTTCGTAAGTACTTCTGGGCAGAAGCCATTAACACTGCTTGTTATGTGCAAAACAGAATTCTGATTAGACCTATCCTAAATAAGACTCCTTATGAATTGTGGAAAGATAGAAAACCCAACACATCATAATTTCATGCATTTGGATGTGAATGTTATATTCTTAACACAAAAACTATCTTGGTAAATTTGATTCTAAAGTAGATAAAGGCATATTCATTGGATATTTTGAAATGTCTAAAGCTTTTTGAATCTTTAATTGTAGAACTTATGTTGTAGAAGAATCAATTCATGTAAAGTTTAATGATGGTTTAAAGACTGATATGGAACTATCAGATCTAGAGGATGATGTTGCAGGTATTGAACTTAATCCTGCAGTAGAAGAATCTTCAGACAAGTCAAAAGTAGACGTGTCTGAAATTTAAACAAGTGCTGATACGTCTGAAACTTAGAATGAGAAGAAAGATTGGAAATTCAAGACCTATCATCCAAAAATCTTATCATTGGAAGTCCATCTCAAGGAGTTAGAACCAGATCTGCTTTCATTGAAAACAACAACATGGTCTTCAAATCAGATTTGGAACCCAAAAAAAATTGAATAAGCCTTAGAAGATGAAAGTTGGATTCTAGCCATGCAAGAAGAACTAAATCAGTCCAAGAGAAATGATGCTTGGACTTTAGTTTCTAAACCCAAAGATAAATCTGTTATTGGTACCAGATGGGTATTTAGAAACAAACTGGATGAAGATGGAAAAGTGGTAAGAAACAAAGCAAGACTAGTTGCTCAAGGGTATAATCAACATGAAGGTATTGATTTCACTGAAACCTTTGCACCTGTAGCTAGATTAGAAGCAATTAGAATTATCTTGTCTTATGCTGCACAACATGATATAACTCTTTATCAAATGGATGTTAAAAGTGTATTTCTAAATGGAATAATTGAGGAGGAAGTTTATGTCAAGCAACCTCCTGGGTTTGAGGATTCTGAAAGTCCTCACCATGTCTACAAACTTAAGAAAGCTTTATATGGACTCAAACAAGCTCCTAGAGCTTGGTATGATAGATTAAGCACATATCTAATGGAAAATAATTTCATTAAAGGAAAAGTAGACACTACACTTTTCAAGAAATGCTCAAAGAAAGATTTCATAGTAGTGAAGATTTATGTTGATGATATTATATTTAGTGCTTCTAATTAAAAGCTCTACAAAGAGTTCTGAGTTGATGCATAATGAATTTGAGATGAGCATGATGGGAGAATTGAAGTTCTTCATTGGTCTTCAAATAAAATAGACAAGTGATGGAATCTATATCAATCAACAAAAGTACACCGAGGAGCTTCTGAAAAAGTATAAAATGGAGAATTTAAAGTCTATGAGTACTCCTATGCATCCACCAATTATTCTAAACAAGGATGAGGAAGGTAAAAAGGTAGATCAAACTATCTACCGAGGTACAATTAGATCTCTTCTGTACTTAACTGCTAGCAGACCTGATATTCAATTCAGTGTTTGTCTATGTGCTAGATTTCAATCTGATCCTAAGGAATCTCATCATAAGGTTGTTAAAAGAATTTTCAAATATTTAATTGGAACCACTAACCTTAGTTTATTATATAAGAAATCTGAAGATTTCAGGTTAGTTGGATTCTATGATGCTGATTTTGCTGGAGATAGAATTGATAGAAAAAGTACTAGTGGAGGATGTCACTTCATTGGAGTAAATATGATCTCCTGGTCAAGTAAAAGGCAAACTACCATTGCTATATCAACTGTTGAAGCTGAATACATATCTGCAACCAGTTATTGTTCACAACTACTTTGGGTAAAATATCAACTTGAAGATTATTCAATGTTTGAACATAATATACATCAACTTGTCTAAAAATCCCATACAACACTCTAGAGCAAAGCATATAGAGATAAACCATCATTTTATTAGAGATTATGTGAAAAATGGAGTGTTTGAAATTAAGTTTGTGAACACTGATTATCAGTGGGCAGACATCTTTACTAAAACTCTAAGTGAAGATACATATGTTTTTATTAGAAGTAATCTTAATATGCATAATGTGTTTGAATGAGTGTATGCTGATATGTCTGAAAATTTACTTGTCTAATTTTTGTCTATGCTTGACTCGTCTATTTTCTCTATGCCTCACTCGTCTACTTTAGCCAAGCATCTTATGACGTGGCTAAAAGCACTCAGTGCTAAACCCTGACTGAGACACATGTACATTGCTAAATTTCCCTCATTTTCTTAAAAACATTTCATTTTTTAACAACTGCATTTTTAAAAATTTATTGCTGTTTATGACAACACTCTCTCTCCTTGTTCCCAACGCAAAAAACACAAGCATTTTAACAAAACAACTAGTGTCATTTCAAAAGTTTCCCACTCACAATATTTTCTCTCAAGTCTCAATCTCTCTCTGAACTATCTTCATGTTCAACCTCACAAAACTTCTCTTCACTAAAACCCTAACTTTTCTTCTCTGAATCAATGGCACCCAAGAGTCTTCTTGAATCTTTGGCCGAGAAAACCAAGCTATCAATCTCTGAACTGAAAAAGGTGCACCCTGGAAGGGTCCCTAAATTTGACGAACTCAGAACCAAGGGTTTGGACGTTCTTCCTGAACTCAACCATGCTGGATGGTTACCTTTCTTTCAACTACAAGAGCTTGTCTTCCTTGCTCTTGTTAGGGATTTCTGGACCACTTCAAAAATCACCAAGGACAACTCAACCTCCATGATTTCTGGAGATGTGGGTGAGGACCACGCGTTCATAACTCATGAGGTACTCATTGTAGTAACAAAATGCACAAGAGAATGTGCTAGGTATTACAAAGAATGACTGAAGGACCAAGGAGAAGCAAATGTGAATCTATTTCTGTATGGAGTTGCAAGACCTACAAATAAAGACTCCAAGTATCTGTCTCCTAAGGTGAGATTTCTTCATGTTCTTCTTATAAACTGTGTTATGCCTAGAACTGGGTCTCGGACTCATGTCAGTAAAATAGAGAAGTTTGCTCTATTTCATCTAGTCCAGAAGATTAGGATAGATATTACTGATTTGATCTTCATTCATGGAGAAAAGGTTGTTAAGGGAAAGGAAAAGGATTATCCCTACGGTATGATCATGACAAGGATCTTTAGGGCAAGCAAGTTGGATTTAAGAAGTATTGTTTATGCTGATCTTTGCACTGAGATCTCTACAAAGACTCTGTCTTTGATGAAGATTACCCTGACCCACACTATTGAGAGAAATGTTGAAGCGTCATCATCAGAACCTACTGCACCTGCTCAAATGGAAGAACCTCTCACTATTCCTACAGTTAAGGTTGAACCCTTTATGTAGCCTATTAAAGAGGAAAGGCCACAACTACAGAGGAAAAAGAGGAAAATTATTGATTCCTCTACTCAAGCAGTTGAACCTACTCAGGTTGTTGAACATGTTACTGAACCTGCTGTTCAAGCATCTGCCTCTGCTTCTGATGCACCTAGGATTACCAAGGTGTTTAAGAGAAAAAGGAATGTGCAAGCTGAGGGGGAGTCTCAACTTGAGGAGACAGTGATCCCTAAAAGGAAAAGGACTACTGTGACAAAGAGGAAGCTTGTTTTACTTCCTACTCCATCACCATCACCCTCACCACAAAGACAACCAACACCTCCAACAACATCCATTCCACAACCTTCATCACCACTACCTACTCTCTGTCACCACAAAGAGCACCACCACCACCACCACAGAAAACTCCATCACCACAACCACAACAGAAAACCACTACTCATCCACCTGCTTCACCAAAAATTCCAACTCCACCACACACATCACCTATCCCACAAACTTGTTTATGAACCTATCCATCACACCTTTGAACTTAACCTTACTACTTCAGAAGGTCACATATCTGAAACAGAACATCATCTATCCACACCTGCCATACCACAAACATCTCACCATATTGATACTCTTCAAACTGAGGAAGTCAATGATTTTGAATATTTTGACAATCTCATTCCTCCTCCACCTTCACCTAAAACACAAACCCCTGATCACATTAGAAACCAGTCCCAAGTCCCTTTGAGAGTAGTCTTTCCAGACTTATTCTCCGAAACCAGACACAACCCTATCCCCTTAGCCACTGTATCTCCCTATCACCCTTCTTCCATAATCACTCCATTCTCTGTCACAGATGAATCTTGCTCCAACTTCCTCAATGGCAAAGACTTGGATGTAATTACCTCTCCTCAAGCTGAAAGGCAGCTTGTAAAGCTGGACAGAAAACTTATGCCTGTAGGAAAATGGCTTTTCAATCCACATGTTTTCATAAAGCCTTCAACAGAGATCAGGGTGATGCCTGACTCTATGGTTCTGAAAGGAAAGCAGAAGGTGATCAACTTGCCACTGGATCAAAAATTCTCTCTCATCAAGCTGAATGATCAGAAGTGCAAGTACAGGAAGAGGCTGTTCACAAATGAGACCCATCATAAGTTCCTCAAGGTCACGGATATATACTGGAGATGTGGATCCAGTTCTGGTTTGAAAGAAGAAGAGAAGAAAGATATTCCTGTGAGAGGTAGTCAAGTTTTTGCTTTGTACCCTTTCTCACCCTCAATCTATACCATACCTCCCTTCTTTATGGTTTTCCCTTCTTTATTTTGAACTTTCCTAAATCTACCCCTCTTACTCACATAAATCTCATTAGGAGATCTTATTAATTTCTCCTATATGTAGATGACTCTCCTCTTCATCATGAACAAATTCATGCTTTTCTAGAGGAATTCTATCCAAATAATGATTTTGTCACCACTCTTTCAACTTGTGTTTTTCTAGACCCTCATCTTGAGGATGACATTCTTGTTGAAGAGTTACCTCTTACCCCTCCTCCTAGTCCACCTCCTCCATCAGCATCTGCAACTGCTCTGGCTTCAACAGATTCTACTGCTCCAATAGTTACTTATGATCCTGCTGCACATCAAAGGCTTGATGAAATGGCTTCGAGTCTGTAGACTATCATTAAGAGACAGGATGCTGCAATTTCTCAACAAGCAGCTTTTCAAGCCCAAATGCTAGCACAGCAAGAGGCAATTCAAAGGATGATGAAAGCTTTCTTCAAAAGCCATGAGGGTCCTAGTTCTTGGTCTTAGGACTTAGTCTCTTTCATTGTTTTGTCATGCAATGTACAAGTCAATGATGTCCATATCACCTGTACCTATTTATTTATTTTTTTGTCTCTTGAGTGAAATGAGATGATGTTTTTGATATTTCTTCTGGCTCTCTGTTATATATAATTGATTTACACACTTTTTGATTGATGCCAAAAGGGGGAGAAAATAAGAATAACAGAAGGAGATAATAAGAATAAGTAAATTATACCTTTATTTGTAAACTAATATCTATCTGTTATTTTACTCTAATATAATCTAAGTTGCTTTCTTACATAATCTGTTTGAATCTAATATCAGTTCTGGTACCTGTTTTTGCTCTAATATATGTTTTATCTAATGCATAAATTAAAGGGGAGCATATCATACTATGAACAATTATATCTATTTGAAAATTTCTCTTATTGCTTTTTGATGTTTAATAAAATCAGAAAAGTTATTTGTCATCATTAAAATGGGGGAGAATGTTGAGACCTCATAAGTCTGAGACACATTCTATGTGTATATTCTCTAAGTTTTGATGATTCCAAATAGACTAAGTTCGGCAATATTGAACCATACGAAATTACTGACATGTCTGATAAGTGTGCAGGAAAATAGACTTAAGATCACTCGCCTAATTTATGACTCGTCTACTTTCTGGTAGAACACAGTTTTTAGAACCGTCTAAAAACCACTTGTCTAATAATTCAGTCAACACAGTCAAAGACCAAGTCAACACTCAGTCAAGATTCCAATATACTTGATGACGTGGCAAGATGCATCTGTCTGGAGAAGACTCAATGAAGCACCCGTCTAGTTTTGGACTACACAACCACCCGTCTAAATTTCCAACACTGCTACAATGTCAGTTTGTCAGAAATGAAGTCCAAGTCACCTAATTCAAATTAGATGCCTTCCTTAAGGATATCAAAGACCTCTGGACAATAGCACAAAGGATAAAGAATAAAGAATGTTTGCTTCAAGATTTTAAGGAATAAACACGCAATCTCTGTACCACAGCAGTAACTTTTTAATTGTTTTAGTACAAAGTAAAAGTGCTTTCTGGAAAGTGAACTGAAAGTTGTACTAAAAGAGGAAAGCTCTCTACTACAAGTACAAGAAGCCTGCTGCTGTAAACTCTGAAACAACAGTTGCTCGGGACAAAGTGTACTCTTGGACAACCTTGTCAAAGCTCAACGTTCCCAAGCATTTAATGTAAACACAGAACGACTCTTTGGCATTAATAGTGTCCCAGAAGCTCAAAACAAATGAACACATTTTCTGAAGCTATGCCTAAGGGATCAAATTGATTGAAGCCTTTAAATAGACCAAACCATGAAGATGAAGACAAGAAATTGAATATCATTAAGTACATTGTGCAAGAAGCATTTACCCACATCATTCTTCTTCATTCCTTCATTGAATATTCATTCAATCATTTGAATTTAATTCGCAGTCTTTCATACTTCATATTCATTCCACTCTCTGAGTGTGATCTGAAAGATTTGCAAGTTGTATTAAATACACAAAACCTTTACTCTTTTTTGAGCTGAGCTTGAAGAAGCTAGGTGACAAATAATACTTGTTTGAGTGTTGAGCCTAGAGAGGCTAGGTGTACAAAGAATACTAGTACTGTAATCTGATCAGTTATAGTGGAAACTTGGTGCTGTCAAGAAACTGGACGTAGCCCTGTGGATTTTGGGGTAAACCAGTATAAAACTCTTGAGTTATATTTCTCTTCCCTTATCTCTTTATTTTGCTTAAGTAGTATTTGTTTAAGCTTTTGACTTGGGGAGTTAATATTGTGAATATCAAACTCTGTTTTACCCTTCTCTATCTTCACGTGTGTTGTCTTAAATTTAGACGTGTCATTCATCTAAATTTATGTTGTCTTAATTTTTCTTGTTGTGCCTGCGATAATATTTTTTAAAAGTTTCCTAAGTTGGTAAGCACAATTCAACCCTCTTTCTTGTGTTAACTTTGGTTTTTTCACTTATATGTACTAGTTTGTAAATATGTGGGATCGTACTTATGGGATTCCCTCTACAACGTTAATATCACGATCAGGTTATAAATAAAACAAGGTTTACTTTAATGGGACATCAAGGTGTCTCAGAATGGGTCGAAAACGTTGCTCCTACTTCGTCCTTCGCAGGCTCTAGGCATTTGGAATCCTTCTGGATATTGCTAAATTTTCGGGAATCTTCTGGAGTCTGGACATTTCCGCTCAGGACCCTGAAAGGCGCTAGACATTGTTCTCTGAATTACGCTTGGGTTTTTAAGCCCAAACAAATAATTTGAGTTGGGCGGTTGAAAAAGAAAAGCATGTTATATTATGGGCTACAGAAACAGTAATTTGGTTGAGCACGCATAGGCATTGCATCCAATTTCCATTCTTTCTTATAAATCTAACATTCTAACTTGTGACCGTTCAATAATCCATTACGATATAATTTCATTTTATTTTCTCATTTTTCACTCATGTTAGAAGAGACTAAGACACAAGCAAGTTTTAGTAGACCATACACACAAGCAAAATTGATATTGTGTCTTTCTCTCTCTAACATGGGAGAAAAAAAGTAGATAATAAAAGAGAGGATCAAAGTTCATAAATTATTTGCTCCCCTTGCCGTGTGTCAACTATAGTATAGTAATAGGTAAGTTCAAATAAAATAAAAGGTTTATGACACTTGCAACTGTGATTTCCCACTCGCGAGATTCTCCTTTAAAGCTTCCACGGTAGAAGCCGCCTTAATTTAATTAGTATTCATTAAGTGGGGTGTTCGTGTATTATCATATTCATGTATTTGAAGGTTCTAAGTATTTATATGAGTAATGTTATTTGTACAACCATGTTTGACACTAGTAGCGGACCTTTTTTATGGCGGAAGGGAGCAACGACTCCCCTAAAAAAATTAATCAATTTTTTAATGTACAATTATTATTAAAGCACTCTAAAAAATATCCTTACATAGGTAATTTAAAGATTTAATTGGAAACCACTCAAAGCGAATACGAAATTAGGGTTTTGGAAAACAGTTGGGGGGCTGAGCGCTGGTTTTGGGCGATGAGTGTTGGGAGTGCAATGCAACGTGGCAGGCAGTAACACGTGGAGGGACACGCGTTGAAAAACATCGCGTGGAAGTTTTCAAGTCCAGCGCTGAGTGTTGGTTTTGGGTGTTGAGCGCCAAGTAGTAAAAATTGAAAAAAAAAAAGATTTAAAAGAGGTAACTTAAGTTACCTTTTGATTAAAACAAAAGAGAGATAGAAAAATAGAGAGAAGGCGGCGAGAGAGGAAGAAATTCTGGCATCGCTTCCGATCAATCAGTTTGTCCTATCGAGAAACCGATTATATCGTTATGATCCTCGTAACGTCTACTTCATTATCCTATCTTTCTTTTCTCATCTAGGCTAAGGTAAACCTATTTAAATATTATGCCGAAATACCGTCGGCGACTATATTGAGGTTATCTTTCAATTCGTTTATCTCTTTTCAATTTTGTCTTTCGATTAGGGTTACCCGTAACATATGCTTTACAATGATGTGTTCAGGTAAATTTTTGTAGCCCCGGAGCTAGGGGAACTTCACGTGCCAGATTTGAGGAGTATAGGAGTGGGTTCGTTTCATTGCTTCCAAGCTAGCCTATGACACTTCATGTGGGAGAAAGAAACCCCCTATCATCGAAAATGGCTAAGCAGCGTATTTTAATATCACATTGGTGACTACTTAATGGTACCAATGATAATATGGAGATTTTAGGTTTATTGCCGTTAGGTTAATTTTATGATATTTGAGGTTGTCTGATTTTATCGTATTTGAGTTGTTTGTTGTGTGTTGTTTGGATTAATATGTTTATTTTGATTAATTTTGTTTATGTAATTATTTTATTATTATTTTATTTATATTAACATGCTCAGTGTGATAATGTGTTTTGCCTGCTATAACATGCTTAGTTGGTTCCTAGGCATTGGTATTTGATAATTTGGAGTGATTTATGTTGGGAAGTGTATGACGTATGACTTAGTCATACCCAACCTAATTAATTAATTAATATTTTATTATCATGAGACTTGAGATACTATATGAGATGATGATGAAAGGTTGAGCCACTAGGTTATGACATGATATGAGTCGGCGAGAGTCATATAAATGCATTGTGTTGATCACAGCCATGTGAGTGGAACACACGAGGTCAGAGTATCTGATTATGGATACTGGAATCATAGGTGAGTTCCCTTACACTGAGTTTGAGGGAGACTACCGTGATATGCCCGAAGTCCTTACAGAACCATCCCATATTTATATCGTGCAACTACAGTGTCATTGTTTTGCATGAGCACCCTAGAGGGAATCGGGGTGTGTACCGACGTGTATTGTGCAGCTATAGTGTCATTGCTTTGTATGAGCGCCCTACCAGGAATGGGGGTGTGCACCGACATTTAGGGACGAGCCGCTTGGACGACTGTGGTGGTCACATCAGCATAGAAGATCAGTTGCATGAGCACGATGGGTAGAGGATAATCATATAATTCGAGGATGTTTGTACTTATACATGTTATTGTGTGATGCATGTATGTGTGTTGTTATTGTCCATATGCTATGAATAATTTTCCTTCTTTGATGATAGCTAGTTTCTTGTCTCCCTTTCTTTTCTTCTATGTGTGTCTTTTCTATCTTTTCGCGATCAGACTCGGACGTGCACGATATCGCACTTAGGTCATTTGTGGATGATGGACCTAGCCAGTATTCCCTTGATGGGAACCCTGGAATTTGAGTTTCTGGAAGACGTGGGGTGGCTTGTGGATTCGGTCACCGGCTTCGCTGTATATACGGGTCATGTCTCGGTGTATGCTAGGATGGGTGATGGACCTCACTTCGGATTTGTCGGGACGTTCCGTCTCGGTCAATCCTTCCCATTTCCCATCGGTTTCCCTGTACCACCAATGTCGTTGATGCCACCGGTGCCTCCTATGTACCCAGTACCAGTGCCAGTACCGATACCAGCACCAGCACCAGAGTCCCAGGACTCAGATCCGATAGTTCCTAACGTATATCCGGTTCCAGTTCCTGAGGTTCAACAGATGTCAGCACACCACAGTGCCCTTTATAGACGATGTTTCCAGCAGCGTCCTAGAGGGAGTACTTCCAGTAGCAGCCGAGGAGCTTCTGGACCTTCTCGACCCCACCGGAGACACAAAGGGGCTAGAGGAGAGAGTCAGGGTATTAGTAACCGTCCATATTAGGATGGGCCAGTGCGTACTTTTGAGAGGGGCTGGGTGTGTGAGTGTCGGTGAGTTTTTATTTTTTTATGGTCTTTTGATGTATTTTCTATTATGACAGTTTGTACTATGTGGGGCCCTACTGATAGGGTTCCCTTTTCAATTTGATGTTACATACATATGTATGATACTTTATATATATGGGTGTATGACGTGATGTTGTTGTGTGACTGTTACTTACATTTACGGTTTTTATTCCTTCGTTGTTTTCCATATATACGCTTAATGTTAATATCACGATTGAGTTTTCGTTAAAAATTAGGTTTTCTTTAATGGGACATCGGGTTGTCTCAGAGTCCCCACTAGTTCTTTGGGATTAGGAAAATGTAAATCCCTTTATAAGTGCTCTTAGAGCTCGAAGGTTTTACTTGCCTTAGATTGGGCATCATTCCCTCACCCAAAATTTGTTATAAAAAAAGATTTAATTAGCATATACTATTGATATAAATATTTTTTTATATTGTTATATCTATCATAAATCATCACATCATTAATGCATGTTTGACTGTTATCTTTTTTTTTTTTTTTTGAAGCAAACAAACTGATATCATTTCCAAATAAACTTGTTTAACAATGCAAAGAGGTGTAACATTAAAGTGAAAGGAGCTAGTTAAAACAGGAGCCACTAAATTTTCTTGTTTACGAATAAACCTAACTTGATAGGTAGGACAAATATTAAGCAGGTGTTTGACTTTTATCTTAACTACATTAAAAGTCATCCATGATGATTTGTGATTTACTGACAATGTAAAAAATTTGACACTAATAGTATATCAAAATTAATTTCTTAATTAAATTTCAGGTGTTTTAGGAGTGTACATTTGTCTAGAAAAGATACGATGATAAAGCATAAAAAATTGATACATTTTTCAAGAAGAGAACTTTTGATAAAGATAAAATATATAGTATACCTACAATGTATTCACTTCAAAAGCATTAATTGTGCATTTTATTTTAAAAAATTTGACAAAACTATATATGATAAATTATAAATTTTGAGTAAATTATTTTATCTAATGTTAGTGGCTCCCCTGAGATTTTTAATCAAGATCCGCCACTATTTGACACCAACACCGTATGTCTTGTAAGTATCATTTCTGTTTTATTATTTTATTTATTTATTTTAATTTAACTTGAAAAAAAAATAAAAGAAAGAGATACCGAATAAGGTGTTTCGTTATTAGTTGTCCAAATAACACTCCTCTATTTAGCTATACATATACTTCATAAATAGGAATATTTGATTTTGGGGTTAAGTTCATTGTGTGAACATCTAATTTTATCCATATTTTTTTAATTAATTAACATTTTGAAAAGAAAAAATACAAAAATGGAAGAAAAAACTAATTTTTTTTAAGAGTGAAGGCCCAAATTGTCCTCTGAAAAATTTCGGGCACCCACTTTTAGTCCCTGAAAAAATAAATTAACCGTTTACCTTCAAATTTTCAAATATAGGACATATTAATCCTAAGATTTAGTTATGACGTTCATTTACTTGCCTACATGCCTCATTAGCCATCCTTTATGGCTCGTTAGTGGTCATGCGTAGCTTGTGATGAATTTCCTGGGGAAAACAAATAAAAAGTGAAAACTTGTACAATTTTAAAATTCAAATACCTAAAAATTATACATTTTTTTTTTACTTTTCATTAAGTTTCCACCATGGAAATTCATCATAGGCAACCCATGACCACTAATGGGGTAAGTAGGATGGTTAATAGGATATATAGGAAAGTAAATGGAAATCGAAACTAAATCTAGATATTAATGTGTCCCGTGTTTGAAAATTTGAGGGGCTAATTGATTACTTTATATTTTCAAGGACTACAAGTGGATCTCCAAAATTTTTTAGGAACCAAATTGGGTGTTCACTCTTTTTTTAAATGCTTTTGACCCATTTCCGGATCAAACTTAACCTACCTTTTTCTATTACAAGTTTTTGAAGCCGAGGTCCAAGCCCAAATAAAAAATAAACAAAAATTCTGAATGTTAACACATTGTTTGGTTTGGGGGAAAGAAGAGCAAAAGAAAAACAGAGGAGAGAAAGAGGAGGGAAAACTGACTTTTCCCTTGTTTGGTTTGAGAGGAAAAAGGAGGGAAGGGAAACAAAACTAATGGGTCCCACATGTTTTATTTTTATTTCAAAACTTGATGGAAACTAGACAGAAATTGATCACACGTGAAACGAGGCACATGTTACAATGTACAGAATGTGGTCTTTTTAGGAAATGACCAAAAAATTCGGGTTTTTTATTTTTTAAAATCTTTATGTGAGTCTATTTACATCATTTTACAAATATTTTTTTCTTTCTTCTCACTCTCTATCCAACCAAACAAGAGGATATAAAAATTACAGTTTTATTTCCTTTCATTTTCTCATACCAAAAAATTAAACAATCTTCTCATTTTCTACTTTTTTTTCTTTCCTCTCACTTTCTTTCCACCCACTTTCCCTCCTATAACCGTGTAAAAGAGAATAAAAGAAAAAAAAAGAATTATTTGCTCCTCTACTTATTCTCCCGCGACAGCACCCTTTGGGTTTGGTTTCTTCTGGGGACAACAGTACAGAGTACCCTGCTGCTAGAACCCTGCACTTAAGCACATATTGGAGTCAAAGGCGGTATGCTCCCCATTATCTACACCTACATACAACTGGCCTCACAAAAAAAATTGTCATCTTCCCTGATTTTGCTATAAGCACACATCAGAAAGGGGATATTTAGTCTTCTCCTCTATCTCTCATACTCTTCTCTTCTCTACCCTCATCTCACTCACGTTTTCTCTTTTCTCTAAATTTTTCATCTTCTTCTTCCTCACTAAGCAGTAAGAACCTTGTCTCTGCTATCGTCATCAATACCATAAAAACCCATAAGAATCTCCTTGATTATGGTTTGTTATGTTTGAATGTGTTATAAAAAGAGCAAATAAAGCGGAAGTATAAGCACAAATGTGGTTCAGCTTATAGCTTACGTCCACATGCAAAGATGACTATTATAACTTGATATCAAATATGGTGGAGAATACAAAATGTAACACCCTACTTTTTATTTTCCGATTTTTATTTTTTCAGTAAAAATATTTTCGCTGTATTAACCGGTATAAATGTATTTATGTATATTTTTATCCGAGTTCATGTTGATTTTTATGAAATAAAAATCATATTCATACTCTATCTTAGGGTAGAAGCTTAGGATAAAAATTTGGGTTGAAAATTCAGACGGAAATCGGTTTGTGTTTTCACTGACAGTATAATTTTACTGAGCAGAAAACCTAATTTTGGACTCGTGAACGAAATGGTTTATATTTAAATCATATTTCTAACGAGTTTGGCTAGTTTGAAAATTTTCAGTTGAAAACGAAATATTACGCTTTTACGCATGGCGTAAAACCCTAATCAGGAAACCGACGGAGTCAAAAACGGAACTACAGAGACCAGTCAAGAGATCGGGATAACGAGTCATACATGAGGATTCATGGGGATGAGTCACACTTTTGAGGCTAGAAGATTCTTCAAGTCAAAGTCGCAATTTATGGATTTTGCACTTAAGTCCTTGAACTTTCTCTTAATTGCACTTTGGGCCCTAAGTTAGTTCCTATGTTTTTCCAAGTCAATTGGGCCAGAATCCTTGATCCAAATCTATGAGTGGACCGTGGCCATGAAGCCCAAATTCCTTGTCCATGGATTAATTCCATAAAGCCCATTAGAAATCATATAAGTTTCCTATGTCATGTTAAGCCTTAAGCATTTTAGTGGGCCCCACATAAATGAATCCAGGCCCAAAATTTTAAGTCCAATGCGCAAGCCCAATATGGAGTAGGGGCTGCCCTCATCTTGGATGATCCAAGATTATTCTAGAACTTTCCACATTGTTCTACATTTTTCTCCAAGATTCTACACCATTCTACTATCTTCTCAAATGTTCTCCAACATTCTAGGTTCTTCTCAAAATATCTCATGAAAAATCAGCCAAGATAAGTCAAGATGAGACCACATTTAATGTGGCACATGGTCATCATTTCAATTTATTGGCAATTTGCAAAATAGTCCTTATACTTTTGGAATATTTGCAAAATGGTCCCTAGGAATTATTTGCACTTTAATCCTTTGAACAAGCCAACTCATTCCTACTAGATCCTTCTAAAGTGGCGCAACCAACCCCTATAAATACCCTCCCTCACATTTCATTTAGTTCCTATTGCCTTTTGTTCTAAAAACTCTTAAGTTTATAAGTCTTTTCTAGCATCATTTTGTGAAGCAAGTCTTTGGATATTCACTTGTCTTTGAGTTTCAAGAGGTAAATCCTATTCTTCTTCCCTAATCATGTCTATGTTCTTCAATAAGTTTCTTGATTCAAAGTTTATATCATCTATGTTCATCACTTTTAAGTTTCTAGATCTAGAACTTTGAAAATTCATAACAAATTGTAGAAAAATCATAAAAATGTGAAACCAATTTCTATGATCTAGTTATGATCCCTACTTTCATTATCCAAAAGCATGTGATCAAACTCATTTTCCTTCCCTATGTTCTTTAAGTGGCCGAATCTCACTCAAAGGAGTGTTTGATGATTTGGTTTTCATTTTATAACTTTAATGCTTGATTTAAACTCTCTAGTACCTACATGATCTAAATCCAAGAGCTTGAATCCAACTAAATTTCCTAGCCTATTTTCCTAATATGGGCCGAAACCCTAACCCTAAAGGTTAGAGGATTTTGTTTCAAATTTTAGTCTTGTAATAAGTAATCTATGTTAGTTAAGACTCTAGTAACTAGGATCCAAAAGATGGCATTAAGAAGATAACCCTAAACCTATTTTCTAAGTCTTGGCCGAATCTAGCCCTAAAGTGTCATAGATGGTTGTTATTTGATTAATTATAGTTATGTTGTTTGGTTCAAGGTGAAACTATTAAGCTGTGGTGTGATAGCGAGGAACGCCGAGTTCAAGACTTCGGTGCTAGCTCATGTGGGAGAAAGAACAATTCCATCGTCGGAATCGATAAGTAGTATATAATTTATAATAATGGCATGGGGCGACCTAAACCCTACTGGTAGTTTAGTAATCGACAAGACCAAAATCACATTGGAAACCTTTTCTGTAAAACCAATGGATTCGGGGATTGTAGGTTTATCGACATTAAGTTGATTTGAAGTATTTGAGGATGTTTGATTTTATGTTATCAAATTTACTGTGATACGCAGGTTGAGGTATTCCATCTGCAAGTGACGTATTATTTCGGTGTTTGAATATTTAGGATATTGAGGATGTTTAGTGTCTGTCACGGCCATGATGGCTATCACGACCAGGCCGTGACAGAATCTGACTTGCCTTTGTTGCCTGTCACGGCCGTGATGGCTATCACGACTAGGCCGTGACAGAGTCTGGCTTTGTTATTTTTTGGTTGGACTATTATGAGTTGGTTGTGATAAATCGCCTTATATAATCTTGAGATATTTGAATATTATGTTGATTAATGTGTTATGCATGATCTGCCTGGGTTTAATACTATGCTTAGATGATTTTAAGGAAAGATATATATTGCTCGGAGGTATTTTGTTTGGGTGAGAGTTTTGAATATGAATTAGAGGTGCCTCACTATTATTTTATAGAAGTGATGTGATATAGAATGTAAGTGGAGGTTGTGAGGAAAAGCTTGAGGTACTAGGTTGCTATTGATAAAAGTCGGTGAGAATCATATGTTGCATTGTTGTTCATAACCGTTTATTTGAGATACATGACATCTGAAGTTCTCGTGGACCGTTCCAAATTAGAATTTAAGTTGTGCAACTATAGTGTCATTGCTATGCATGAGCACCCTTGACTGAGTTGAGAGAGAAAATAAGGGTGTGCACCGACGGTACTGTGCAGCTATAGTGTCATTGCTTTGCATGAGCATTCTCACCATGGATGAGAATGTGCACCGGCGTTGGGAACGTGTCACTTGGACGACTGACTGACATTCCTAACGAGGGATGTGTGACAGGATTAGCAGTGGCCACGTCAGCATAAAGGTTTAGTTGCATGAGTTCACTAGTGCAATAAGTGTTTTTTACGTCAATTAAAATTGATTTTTTACGTCAGAATACTGACTGACGTAAATACAGTTGACGTTAATAGTTAATATTTTAACATCAGTTGAGAACTGACGTTAAATATAAAACTATTAACGTCAGTTCTTTAACACAACTGACGTTAATTTTGTAAAAATTAACGTCAGTTGTTTAAACAACTGACGTTAAACATAAACTATTAACGTCAGTTCTTTAAGACAACGGACGTTAATTTTGTTAAAACCAACGTCAGTTGTTATAAAGAACCGACTTTAAAGGTTTTAATTTTAACGTCAGTTGTTTATTACTACTGACGTTAATAGTGTACTGTATATTTTATAAAATACTATTAACGTCAGTTGTTTGATACAACTGACGTTAATAGAAATTTTTTTTTTAAATTCAGCTTTAAAATATCACTCCCCTCAGCTATCCCTGCATTCAGTAAATATCCCAGTAACACAGAATATCACACACATTACAGAATTGCAAAGGAAAAATGGAACAATGGGGGGGACTTAAAACCAAAACCCATGTATAGGAAAAACATAACTATCTACAAGTATATATATATAAATTTTAGTCTCCAATGTCTAAAAACAAAACTACCAATCCAAGGATATATATATATACATGTTATTAATTAGTTTCTAAAGTCTAACAAAAAACTATTCATCTAAGTAGTGCTGAGGTATCTTGTCAATTCCTTTTTCAGCCGCATACTTGAAGAAGAATTCAGCTAAGCGCATCCTCAAGTCTCTTAACTCATCTTCTTGAATAGGCGATTGGTCGTTAAATGCCTACACACGTTCAAATAATAACAATAACATCAATGCAAGTCATCTTCAAAACTATAATATATAATTTAACAAGTTGTTTAAATATTACCTTATTCAATCCATCCATAATAGATGCAGAGACTATGTTCAGCATATGAAGCATCACATAATAGCCGCACGACCACCCGTCAATTTGAAATCGAGACTACCAACAAAATTAATTTCAATGTCAGTTGAATATACATATAAATTAGTAATTATAATATTAATTATTTGATAAATAAACTACCAAACCTTGAGGATGTTCCATACAGGATTTGCTTTAGCCTTAGAAGTCCTACTTCTCCCGTTGGCGCAACTTATGCTACTCGCCTTCAACGCGCTATCATAAACAAATAATCATGTCGATTAACAAATTCATATATCATATGTGTAATAAACTAAAAACAACTGATATTAAAACTTAAATTAAATTTAATATTAGTTACTTACGTATTTACAGCTTCCACCACCTCCTGTGGCGGGTTTTGGTGGAGAGAGCATAAGAATATGACAGTATGCCTAGACAGGTGAAGTACGAACAACTGCCAATGGTTTTTCATACAGTAGGGATACAAATATAATTCTTTCTTATTGTCTCCCAATAAGTTCCCTAAGTATTTACTCAATGCATCGCCAGCAAAGAATTCAGGCAGAAGGATTGACGGATCGAAGAAGCCGTAAACTGATGCAACGCCCTTATCAAGCTGAAGACGATGGAGATACCTAAGATATGAAAAGGTGTGGATGTTAATTATATAATATATATATTGAAATTAAAATAATTTATTAAATGGAAAAATACCAAAAATAAATAAGTTATAAAATTAAAATTAACTTACGTGCACCAGAGACTCAAAACTGTGTTGGCCATCCAGACGTTATTTCTGCAGGTGTTCCCGAGATCGTCACCACAGAAGGAAAATATCCTCTGTTGATCTGGGCGTGCCACCCATCCATCGTGCTCCAATGGACATTCAAAAATCTCAAACGCATAATCCTCACCAAGTGAGAACAAACGAGTGATAGGTGACAGCGACACCGACGTCGACTTGGCCTTCAGTTTAGGAAAAATAAAATAGATGAGTTGTTGATAATTAAAAAAACACAAGTAATTATTTGACTAATTTGGACATTAATAATGAATACATACCTTTGTTAATATTTCAAGCTCACGTCGTTTGAAGTCCAACTCAAGCTCACGCCTTTTCATTTCCAACTCATGCTCATGGCGTTGGACTTCGAACTCTCGCTCCCTAGCTGCCAACTCATCCTCCTCCACATGTTCCCTACTATAACTCTCTTTTGTGCTCACATGTGAAGGGTTGGCATGCCCTGCGGTGTCCTGGGATGAACCGACGGAGGAAAGATCTCTGGCAAGCGCCTGCTTGAATTCTGGGTTGGATATTAAGCTTTGCATCAGATGTGTTGTAATAGCTGGGTTGGACATGAGGTGCTGAGTAATGTCAGCCAAAATTGATGCTTCATCGACCACCCGCTTTCGTGAAGCAGACTTGCCATAATATTCTTTGATGGTAACGTTCCCAGGAACACCGAGAACCCGACCAGGATGGTCTTTCTTGCCTAGAGCAGTCATCAAGACGTCTCGTCGTCCAGAAGGGACGAATGAGCCCTGGGAGGATTGTGCTTTAAGATCCATCTACAATGAAAAAAATGAAAAAACGTACAAGTGAAAAGTGTTGCAAATATCTATACAAATATCAATTGAAATCAAGTTAATTATTTACTTACAATCTTATCTGCCACTTCGCGAGTGGCATCAACTTTAAAAGATCCCGTCTTTGTCATGCGGCCGGCTAACCAGACATCCTCGCGGTCGATGTCCGACGGAGGACTTAATGGTGTGCCCTCAGGCACCTCTCCTCTTTCAATCCTAGCAGAGTGCTCTTCCTACTTCGCCCTCAGCCTAACCGCCATCATCTGCTCGATCCGAGTCTGGTACCCACCCTGAGACATGGTGTGGCGGTGAGCGTTCTTCGCCTGATTCTGCCGACCCTTATTTGCCTTAGCCTATTCAAACAAAAACACATAATTAAATACAGTTAAATGATCTATAAGAAGCATACAAAATTAACTTAATCAACCAACCTGAAATTCTCCATCCTGTCGACTCCTGGCAAACATATCCCAAGTATCCTGATCAATCCAGGGATAATCCGAGAACATTTTATCAAGCCGCTTCTTCCCAGATACATAGTACCTGGTAATATCATGCTTGAACCCATTCCAACGCTTTGATGCTATTTTCATACATTTATGACGATGATCCTCGTCATTTGGCACAGTCCAAGCTACCTACACATTAAATACATAACAACTGGATGGATTATAACTCGGTTAATTATCTAATAATGTAAATCAAACGAATGTAAAGGTAAAATACCGCGATAGCCTCCTAAATCTGATCCTTAACGTTCTGTGGAACGTCATTCCAGTGGTTGTAGTTGATGCTTACGTGCTGCTTCGCTTGTAGAAACACCCACTTATCAAATTCTTTAGCACGGGGTCCCTGGGCATTTAGATTAGCATCAAAGGACACCTCAAGCTACTATCCGCTTTTCGTGTCCTTCTCTAGTTTCTTCAACGAGGTGGCTCCTCTACCCCATTTCCTACGAGCCTGTGATGTCTGTATGGACAAAAAAAATGATAAAATAGAGGGTTGTAACATTATAAACATACATTACAAAGAAGGACTAAAGATAGTATATAACATGTAAACTTACACTAGAATCAGGAGTAGGAGTGATCGGGTCCTGCGTAGCCCCCACAGTGTCCTCCCGTGCATGTGGGCTATCCGACTGATCCATATGTATGCCTGTTCATAAACAATATATATTTATTAACATAGGTTATAAATCAAAATAAATACAGAAGTATAAATAAAAATAACTAGATAGTTCATGTATATATACAAAACATATATCCAATATAAGGACAATACGGGAGATTGAAAACTATAGTTTTTGAAGATTGCCAAGCACTGGTCACGGCCTAGCGGTGATGTCCATCACGGCCGTAACGTGCCAACTGAACCAGACCCTCACAGGAAGAACTGATCACGGCCTAGCCGTGATGAGCATCACGACCGTGACAGATCAACCAGCAGAGCAACATGCACTCAAAACCAAAAATAGAGACATTCCAAACAACTCAAACTCACGGTTTCAAGTTTCAACTACTGAGACTACAGTTTCAACATACACTCAAAACCAAAAATAGAGACATTCCAAACAACTCAAACTCACAGTTTCAAGTTTCAACTACTGAGACTACAGTTTCAACATACACTCAAAACCAAAAATAATAAAATGTTCCCTAAAGACTCACCAGAAATAGGTGCTCGCGTGGTGGTGGGGAGGGGAGCTCGAGTGGTGGCCAATGTTCGATGTGGTTACTGAGAGGAGAGGGACAAGGAGAGTTAATGCGTGGGAAGGGGAAAGAGGGATGTCAAGTTATTGCAAAGAATGAGCGGGAAAGACAGAGTTAGGGGTTAAGAGTGTACCTCACGGTGGTGGCGAAGAAGCCCTCGCGGTGGTTGCGGTGGAGATGAGCTCGCGATTAGGGCAGAGTGAGAGTGAGAGTGAGGGTTGAGAGTGAGGGTTGAGAGTGAGGATTGAGCGTGATGAAAATAGAAAAGAGACGTACAAAGCGAAGTACAGAAGGCGCGCGAGTGTAAACGTTATAATCAAAATAAAACAATATTTTACGTCAGTTGTTTGTAAAAACTGACGTTAAAGGACATTTAATTAACGTCAGTTGTATTAAGAAACTGACGTTAAAAATAAAAAAAACTTTTAATGTCCGCTGCTGAAGACAACTGACGTTAAAAGTGTTCTTCCAAAACATTAATTCCTTTGACTACTGTGCTACCTACCCCTGAGCATTAAGTTTATAGATCAGTTTTCAAGAAAATCAGTCTCTCTTCTCTATATAAGGTACCATTCTTCTGTATCAGTCTCTCTTCACAAGAATATGTTTACTAATTCAAGCTAATTAATGAAGATTAAACATAAACTTGTTTTAAAAAAAAGTTTAGAAATAAACTACACTATATATATAGAGTGACCTGCGTTAAGGGTGACAACAGGGCATTTCAGATAGGGATATAGGATTATTTACGTCAGCTAGTTATTTAACTGAAAATCACACTTTTAACGTCAGTTGTTTAAAAAACTGACGTTAAAAATAAATATTTTTAAAAAAAAAACACTTTTAACGTCAGTTGTATTAAACAACTGACGTTAAAAGTTTATTAGTTTCTGCAAAAACATTCATTCCTTTGACTACTGTTCTACTTACCCATTCACCTTGTAACCTAATCCTCTTAATGAGCATTAAGTTTTTAGATCAGTTTTCAAGAAATTCAGGTAGTCTCTCTTCTCTATATAAAGAACCATATTCTTCTATATCAGTCGATCTGTATTACACCCCCCCTCTTTTCCTCTATATTTCGTACTTTTTCCTTCACAATATGCCTCTATCATATTTGAGGTGTTGTTATTTCTTCCTATTCCTAGACTTAAAGGTCTATGTCTTAATGGTAAAAAAACTTCTGAGGTTGAGTAAATCACATAACATGGATGGTAAGGTTGGGTGAATCATGTAATGTGATTCCCTCACTTTATTTCATCCCCGTCATCCCTTTCACTTTGCTTTGGAAGCAAGTGACTGTGAATTCAAGATGATGCATCAAGGAATTCCAGTGAAGGAGAAGATGCAAAGATCCATTTCAATGTGGATTCACTTTTGCATCATGGAATTCAAGTGAGGGAGGAGATGCATCCATTGGAGTTTCTGAGGATAGGACTGAGAAGAAAATGATGTTGAAGCAAAACTTTTTTATATTTTAGGGCTATGTTGCAGAAATTTTTTATCTTTTAATCATTTAATTGTAACTTATGAATCGCTTCAATGAGATACGATTTGATTATACATATAACTTGTTTTATGTTAAGTGTTTATTTATTTTAATTTGCACAAGAATTTGTTTACTAATTCAAGCTAATTAATGAAGATTAAAAATAAACTTGTTTAAAAAAAAGTTTAGAAATAAATTGCACTATATATATGGAGTGACCTGTGTTAAGAGTGACAACAGGACATTTCAAATAGGGATATAGGATTATTTACGTCAGCTATTTATTTAACTGAAGTAAAAATCACACTTTTAACGTCAGTTGTATAAAAAACTGACGTTAAAAATAAATATTTTTTATTTTAAAAACACTTTTAACGTCAGTTGTATTAAACAACTGACGTTAAAGGTATATAAGTTTCTTCAAAAACATTCATTCCTTTGACTGCTGTGCTACTTACCCATTCACCTTGGAACCTAATCCTATTAATGATCAACTTAATTTTTTAGCAACTTACCACGCCTAGTAACTTCATCCTCTGCTCCAATAAATAGCTTCCTTCCTTCCTTTTATTTTTCCGCTTCACAATATGGCTCTGCCATGGAGATTAACTTCATCACTCTTTCTTCCTATTCCTAGACTCAAAGATCTTTGTCTTAATGGTCAAACAACTTCTGAGGTTGTGTAAATCACATAACATGGGTGATAAGGTTCTGTAAATCACATAATGTGAGTTGCTCACCTTATCATCCTTCCAGAGAATCGGCTGCTACAGATCCAAAACCTCAGCTTATGAATGACCACATTATCATCATGTACCTCGATTCCAACATGAGTAACACCATCACTGCTAGACATGGTCACATTCGGAGTATAGTTTTCCCTTTGTCATATTTCATAAAACTCTCTGATGGGATGTAGCTTTAATGTTTCGGGTGTGATAAGGGGTTCCAAAAGTGGCCTTATGCTTTGCCACACAACCTCCTCATTGAATTCTGGAAAACTCAGTCGCTCGACTCTCCTCTCTTGCTCACCCGTGAAGGGAACGAAGCCTCAACAAATGTTTAGGATTTTAAACCCTTTCAAAGTAACTTTTTATAGGATTTTAAAATTTTGAATGTATCTTGTAATTGTATTATTGATACACTTCATGAATGAGATCAGGTTTGGGTAATTGATTCAACTTATACTTCGCACATATATTTTAGTTTTCAAAATAGAAACACAAAACATAAAAGCAAGTGAAACTGAAACTTTGAGGAAGGCAATGTGGAAGGGTACGTTTACTAGCTAAAAAAATTATTAAAATAACCTTTAACGTCTGTTGATGTAAGGACTGGCGTTAAAAGTGAAGTGACTCACTTTTAACGTCAGTTCAATAAAGAACTGACGTTAAAAGGTTCATTGTTAACATCAGTTGTTTATTGAACTGACGTTAAAAGTGAGTCACTTAACTTTTAACGTCAGTCCTTACAACAACTGGCGTTAAAATTGAATTAATGAAGTCTGATATTTACAAAACTATCACCGCCTCCCTTTTAACGTCTAGCTTTTGGTTAACTGACGTAAACCTTTCCCGTCTAATGTATATTTTCCACTATTGGTTGGAGGGTAGAGGATGATGTTATAAAATATGGATGATTGTAGATTGTGAGTGAAGCATGATTGTGACTATTATTGAATTATATGCTATGAATCTTTTCCACTTATGATGATAGAACTGTTTCTTATCTCCCGATTTCTGTATTTTGGTGTATGTTTACCCTGTTACGTTAGAAGACCATATGGACGACTATATTACTGAGGAGATGGATGGAACCCCATACGAGACGGAGGCTGTTGAGGAGTTGAATGATGTTCCGTATGAAGTTGACACTGAAGAACAACCTACTAATCCTAATAATGTAGCGTAGTAAGTTTAGGGCCAGTGAGCCACATAAGATGTTTTATTTTTCGTTAGTTATAAGTAATATAGAGGATACCCTAAACAATGTTGTGTAAAATAAAGGATACTTATGTGTGTATTTATGTAATATAGTTTGGTGTGTTTTATATTTGTAGAAGTTATATGATTATTAATTAAGTTTTAATTTTTACGTATTTTCAATAATAAGAGCGCGATTAAGTAAATAAATAATAAGGTTTTAATTTAATAATACAATGTGGCACAATGGGGTGTCTCATTTGGTGGTATCAGAGCAGTTCGATTCTAATCGGACTGTGAGGTCTAGGAAGTTGTTACTGGCCGTGTCTAGTTGAGTCCACATCGGATTTTAACTATGCTTAGAAGATGGGTAGTGTGTCCGAATCCGATGCGATAAATAACATTAGTGTGGCATATGGTATTTATATACTTGTCTATGTGGTATTATATGTCATACTGATAAGAGCGAATGATTTCTTTTACAGAATCATGGCTCGTGGAAGAGGACGTCTGATTGACAGTAATGATAGAACTCCTGAAAGAATTATTGGAGCTAACAATGTGGAAAATAATCATACCGGAAGTGGAGGAGAGTCATCTGAGACTCAAGAAACCATGAAAAACATAGTTACTGCTCTGTTGTTACAAACACAGCAGAATGCTGAGATGCTACAGATGAACAAAGAACAGTAGGAACAACAGAACCAAAGGAGAGCTACAGCAGCTGAAGATGCCAGAATGACTACTTTCCTGAAAGGGAAGCCACCCCAATTCCGAGGAGATTATGATCCAGAGAAGGCATAATGGTGGATACAAGAGATCGAGAAGATATTCGATACCATGCACTGCAGAGAGGATAGGAAAGTGACGTATGCTGCCTTCATGCTAACTGGTGGAGCAGAGTCTTGGTGGAGAGGCAAGCGAAGATTATTGGATGCCGAAGGCAGAGTTATCAACTGGCAGCTGTTTAGTGATTGCTTCTTTGAGAAGTATTTTCCGTGTCTAGTTTTACGCGAGAAAGAAAGGGAATTCATGAGTCTCATACAAGGCAACATGACTGTTGGTGATTATGCATCACAATTTGAGGCTCTGATTAAGTATTCTGAATTTTATCAGAGATTCCCAGATGAAGATTGGCAATGTAGACGGTTTGAGGAAGGACTCCGACATGAACTCCAGAGGGCTATAGTATCTCTTGTTATCCAGAGTTTTCCAGAGCTAGTGGAACGATGCAATACGATCGAAAGTCTAAATCAGAGGCTGGCTAATGAGCAGAAACAATTGAGGATTGGGGGTCCTACTCGACCGGGTTTTCCGAGGCGATGAGGTAGTAACTCTCAATGGACACAGAGACCATATGCCGGACCAGTGCAGACTCCAGCACCAGCACCAGTGGTTAGAGCTGGTCAACAGCAGCAAGGCTTATCTTGTTTCAGATGTGGAGGACCGCATTATCTTAGAGACTGCATGGAGCGACCTAGTTGTTTTTACTGTGGGAAAATAGGTCATATGACCCGAGATTGCAGACAGCAGGCTAGGCAACCGCCGATAGCTGCAGGTAGAGGAAATGGAGGCAATAGGGGTGGAGCAGGGATAGGAGTCATAACAACAGGGTAACAGGGAGCAAGACCTCAGTCCACTGGAAGAGTGTTTACCGTGAGGGGAGATGAATCCTCTCAATCTGTTGATCTTATACAAGGTATGTGTTTGATAGCTGGTAGACTCTCGTATGTGTTATTTGACTCAGGCGCTACACATTCATTTATTTCGTATGAGTGTGTGGATCAATTAAAATTAACTGTTTCTCAATTACCTTATACCCTTACAATATCTACTCCAACTAGTAATCCTTTGACTACTATGTCTATTTGTTTACAGTGTCCTATAGTTGTTGAGAATAGGACATTTATTGTAGACCTTGTCTGTTTGCCTATGCAACAAATAGATGTTATTCTTGGCATGGATTAGCTTTCAGCTAACCATGTAATGCTAGACTGTTCTAGTAAGACCTTATCATTTCTTGAGTCTTCTAGTATAGTCTCTGCCAATGAAGGAGTATCCATGAGGAGTGACGATTCTCGGCAGTACGTGATGTTGTTCGAGATGGAAACTATCGAGACCCCTAGTATAGATTCTATGCCTATTGTGAGAGAGTTTCCTGAAGTTTTCCCTCCCGACGTTCCAGGTTTACCACCAGAACGAGAAGTGGAATTCACCATAGATCTTGTACCAGGGATAGGACCTATATCTATGGCGCCTTATCGGATGTCACCTATAGAATTGGCGGAGTTGAAGAAACAATTGGATGATATGTTGGGAAAAGAGTTCATAAGGCCGAGTGTTTCACCATGGGGAGCTCCGGTGTTGTTTGTTAAGAAGAAAGATGGAAGTGCTAGGTTGTGCATGGATTATAGACAGTTAAACAAGGTAACAATTAAGAATAAGTATCTGCTGCCTAGGATAGATGATCTGATGGATCAATTGAAAGGAGCAGGAATATTTTCCAAGATTGATTTGAGATCTGGATACCATCAGATTAGAGTAAGGAAGGAAGATATAATAAAAACGGCTTTTAGGACAAGGTATGGACATTACGAGTATTTACTTATGTCGTTCGGTGTGACTAACGTGCCATCAGTGTTCATGGATTATATGAACAGGATATTTAGACCGTTCCTTGATAAGTTTGTTGTTGTATTCATCGACGACATCCTTATCTATTCTCGTACATGGGAAGATCATGAGAAACATTTAAGGATGGTGCTGCAAGTTCTGAAGGATAGGCAGCTTCATGCTAAACTTTCCAAGTGTGAGTTTTGGAAATAAGAAGTCCAATTTCTTGGACATGTGATCAACAAGGAAGGTATAGCAGTAAATCCAGCAAAGGTTGAGGCAGTTCTTAAATGGGAACGGCCTAAGTCAGTAAGTGAAGTACGAAGTTTTCTAAGGTTTGCTGGATATTATCGGAGGTTTATAGAGGGTTTCTAGAAGATTGCGTTGTCTATGACGCAGTTGACGAGGAAAAATACAGCTTTTGTATGGACGGACAACTGTGAGCGGAGTCTCCAAAAGCTGAAGGAAAGTTGACTACATCACCTGTGTTGACTTTACCGGATCCATTAGGACAGTTTGACGTATACTGTGATGCGTCATACCAAGGTTTAGGTTGTGTTCTAATGCAAGAGGGAAGAGTGGTGGCTTATGCTTCCCGATAATTGAGAATTCATGAGAGGAACTACCCGACTCATGATTTGGAATTAGCAGCCATAGTTTTCTCATTAAAAATATAGTGACACTTTCTATATGGAGCAAAATTTAATGTTTACAGTGACCATAAAAGTTTGAAGTATCTGTTCGACCAAAAGGAGTTGAATATGAGACAACGAAGATGGATGGAGTTTATCAAAGATTATGAGTTCGATTTACTATACCATCCTGGGAAGGAGAATGTAGTAGCGGATGCCTTGAGTAGGAAATCATTGCATGTGTTCGCAATGATGTTTAAAGAGTTGGAATTACTGGAACAGTTCAGAGATTTGAACTTAGGAATGGAGTTGGTTGAGGATAAAATTTGATTAGGTATGTGATAAGCCTCTGGCTTATCTAGTTTTAAGACTAGATAAACTAGGGTTTATGTGCCAATTTATTCGAGTTTACTCTCGTTTTCGCCCAAATTTGCCTTGTTTTGTTCCTAAGTTGGACTTTGACTCGTTTTGCGTCTTTTGTGTAGTTTTTAGGTTATTTTGGAGAGAATTACGCTTGTGGTTGCTTGTGTTGTTTTCAGGTCCATAAGTGAGGCTCTAAGAATTAAGGAAAGTCAACAAATAGTGGAGATTGCCATTCTGGGGATTCTCGCCCCGCGAGAGGAGGCTCGCCCCGCGATAATATGAAGATCTGGGAAGACAGAGACCATCACGGCCTAGCCGTGATTGACATCACGGGCCGTGACAGGAAGGTTCGCGTCGCGAGACGTCCTTCGCGTCGCGAGTGTGTGAACTCCAGAAAAGTACCAGAATCAGAGACCATCACGGCCTAGCCGTGATGTATATCACGGCCGTGACCTAAAAGCCATACAAGTCAGAGACCATCACGGCCTAGCCGTGATGTATATCACGGCCGTGACCTAAAATCCACACAAGGCAGAGAACATCACGGCCTGGCCGTGATTGACATCACGGGCCGTGACAAGAAGACTCGCGTCGCGAGACATCCCTTCGCGTCGCGAATGTTCAAATCCCAGTGCGCGCCGAAGCGGAGAAGCGTCACGGCCTAGCCGTGATGACCGTCCACGGCCGTGACGCGTGGCCTCCTTATAAATAGAGCAGATCGAAACGGAAAAGAGAACTTTTTGGATCAGAATTTTCAGAGACCTTTTGTAACCCTTATTCTGGGATTTCTTCTTCTCTTCTTTTCTCTTAATTCATAGGCTTAGGATGAATTCCGATTGTACGTGCGTTGTTGTTACGGACATGAGGAACTAATCCTCTTGTCTAGGGGATCGATGAAGCCACCCATGGCGGCATAGTGTTCATGTAATGTAATTCTCTCTCCTTTAATTCAATTATGATTTTCCAATTCTGTTTTCATTGTGTCGATTATATGCTAGCATGATCGACTAGTTAAGCGTGTTGAGGCCTAGCGGCGATTCGTGTTTTAGAACTTGAATTGGGAACATCGGTCGAGTATTGCACGAGAGTGAGTAGGAGATCGATGCAACCTATAGGGAACAAGAATTAATAGAATTCGAGATTAGGGTTAAGAGACCTATCAAGTAATTAACTCAAATCATCGAATACGTCCTAATGAGCACGGAAGTGGATTTAGGAGAATTTAGGGGTCCCGGTTGACATTAAAATTGAACTTAGGGAGGAGAATATCATCACTTGGGTCCTTTGCATGATTGGGTAGGTGGATTCGAAACCTTAGATGCCTTTATTTCTGAATTTAATCACCGTAGCGTTATTTGATTTGATTCGTGAAATTGCGATCTCAATCTCTTTCTCTCAACCACCTTCTATTGCTTAACCAACGTATCGGATTTCTTGACAATTTAGTCGAATTGGTAACCCAATCCTTGTGTTCGACCTCGGTAGAATCTTACCGTGTTTTTATTACTTGCGACGACCCGGTACACTTGCCGGAGTCACAACAAGTTTTTGGCGCCGTTGCCGGGGATTGGCACAACCAATTTTCCTAATTCTGAGGAAATTCGGCTGTTTGGTTAAGCTGACTTTTAGTTTTATTTTCTTTTATTTAATTGTTATTATTTTTCTCTGCTTCTTTGATTCCACTTGGTCTTTGCCTGTTTTTGTATGCGAGGTACCCTCCTACAAGAGTACTTGCTATTTGATTCCGAGATCACCAGGACCGAGCGTCAGTTAAGAAAAGAGGCCAGAGAAAGGAAGAGGTTGGAAGCAATTAAAATAGAGGGCATGGCTGAAGAAAATCCTCCTCCTCCTCCTCCTCGTTACAAGCCTCTCTTTGAGTACGATCTACCAAGCTTGGTGGATTGTGACTCTTCTATTGTGAGAGGCAACCTGAACACAGACTCCTTCAGAGTTGAAGCATGTGTCACATTCCACTCCGGAGAATCGGTTTGATGGGAGTGGAAAGCAAGACCCGCATAGACACATCACTCGCTTCCTTGAGGCGTGTGACTTACAGAAGACAAGAGGAGTCTCACAGGATGAGTTTCGCTTGCGACTTTTCCCTCTCTCTCTTAGGGATGTCGCTCGCGATTGGGTTGACAGCTTGGATAGGAACAGCATCAGAACTTGGAAGCAAATGGCACAGAAGTTCCTAACCAAATACTTTCCTCCTCAGAAGGCGGCACAAGCAAGAATAGCCGTTACTTCATTCAGGCAAACGGAGGATGAAACATACAATGAAGCGGTAGAGTGCTGGAATCTAACAGGGGAGCACCTAGTTATCCGGAAGTTGAGGTCTCTAACCCACCACATGTTGAGGAAGAACAACCTGAGAAAGAAGAGGAGTTAGTAAGAAGTAAGGCACCGGAGCAAGGAGGGAGGTTAAAGCTTGTAGATGAAGAGTTCCGTAGGAAGAAGTGGGTAGAGCCCAAGGACCTCCCGTCCTACATGAAGGTACCATATCCGGAAAGATTGAAGAAGCCTCAACAGGATAAACAGTTCAACAGATTCCTTGATGTCTTCCGCAAGCTTCAAATTAACATCCCATTTGCGGAAGCCCTGGAACAAATGCCATCATATGCCCGGTTTATGAAGGAGCTTCTCACCAAGAAGCGGAGAATTGTGGATGAGGAGACGGTTGCTTTGACCGAGGAGTGTAGTGCCATTCTTCAGAGAAAACTCCCTCCAAAGTTGAAGGATCCCGGTTCCTTTTCGATACCGTGTACTATTGGGGAGATGAATATAGGGAAAGCATTATGTGATCTAGGGGCAAGCATCAACTTGATGCCCCTCTCCATGATGAGGAAGTTGGGAATTAAGGAAGCCAAGGATACACGGATGTCACTCCAACTGGCCGATCGCTCCATCAAATACCCCTATGGGGTTGTCGAAGACTTGCTAGTGAAGGTGGACAAATTCATATTTCCGGCAGATTTTGTGGTGCTTGATATGGATGAAGACGCCGAGATCCCTCTCATCTTGGGGAGGCCTTTCTTGGCCACAGGGCGTGCTTTGATTGATGTGCAACAAGGGAAGCTCACCCTCCGCATGCAAGATGAGAATGTAGTCTTCAATGTCTTTGAAGCAATGAAGCACCCTGTGGAGAGGTCGGAAGTGTACCGGGTGGATTTTGTGGATGGTATTGTCAAGGAAGAGACCACTAGAGGAGCCCATGGTTCTGCACTTGCACAAGTGTTGGTAAAATCCCATGGTGATGATAGTGAGGAAGAAGACCCCTTGGGGGATGAGGACTATCTTGAATGTTTGAAACAGATGGAAGCCTTACCAAGTCTCCCAAGGGATGAATATGTCAAGGAGAAGCTCAACAAGAAAGGCAATGAGGAAGATGGAAAGACACCGGAGCTGAAGCAACTCCCAAATCACTTGAGGTATGCATTCTTGGGGGAGGAGGGACAACATCCGGTGATCATTAGCAATGCCTTGAAAAAGGATGAAGAGGAGAAGCTGTTGAGAGTTCTTAGGGAACACAAATCCGCCATTGGGTGGAAGATTTCGGACCTAAAAGGTATAAGCCCTTCCCTATGCATGCATAAAATCTTGATGGAGGACGGTTATAAGCCGATGGTTCAACCACAGAGACGGCTAAACCCCATCATGAAAGAAGCTGTGCGTAAGGAAGTGATTAAGCTTTTAGATGCCGGAATCATCTACCCAATCTCGGATAGCAACTGGGTTAGTCCGATTCATGTGGTCCCAAAGAAGGGTGGAACAACCGTGGTGGTCAATGAAAACAATGAATTGATCCCAACAAGGACCATCACGGGGTGGAGAGTGTGCATCGATTACAGAAGATTAAATGAAGCAACAAGGAAGGATCACTTCCCTCTCCCCTTCATAGATCAAATGCTTGAGAGGTTAGCCGGATATGAGTACTACTGTTTCTTGGATGGTTACTCCGGCTATAACCAGATTGTGGTGGATCCTCAAGACCAAGAGAAGACGGCTTTCACTTGTCCGTATGGAGTCTTTGCTTACAGGAGGATGCCCTTTGGATTGTGCAACGCCCCCGCTACTTTCCAAAGGTGCATGCTCTCTATTTTCTCGGACATGGTGGAGAGATGCATTGAGGTGTTCATGGATGACTTCTCGGTCTTTGGGACCTCCTATGACAATTGTTTGAAGAACTTGACCTTGGTGCTTAAAAGGTGCCAAGAGACTAACCTTGTGCTCAATTGGGAGAAATGCCACTTCATGGTCAAGGAAGGTATAGTCTTAGGGCACAAAGTCTCCCAAAGGGGGATTGAGGTTGATAGGGCGAAGGTTGAGTTGATTGAGAAGCTGCCCCCACCAACCAATGTGAAGGGGGTGAGGAGTTTTTTGGGGCATGCCGGGTTCTACCGGAGATTCATCAAAGACTTCTCCAAAATCGCAAGGCCGCTTTGCGACCTTCTTGTGAAGGATGTATCCTTTGATTTTAATGATTCTTGTTTAAATGCCTTCACTGTTTTGAAAAATATGCTTGTCACCGCACCCATAATCACTGCACCTAATTGGAATTTGCCATTTGAAATCATGTGTGATGCTAGTGATTATGCGGTGGGGGCTGTTTTTAAGGCGAGGGTGGAAAAAATTAGCTCGTGTTATTTATTATGCAAGTAAGGTTTTGAATGAGGCACAAGCTAATTATTCCACCACCGAAAAAGAACTACTTGCTGTGGTGTTTGCTTTGGATAAGTTTAGATCCTACATCGTGGGGTCTAAGATTGTGGTTTTCACTGATCATGCGGCCATAAAACACTTGATGACAAAACAAGAGGCCAAACCTAGATTAATTCGGTGGATTCTTCTTTTACAGGAATTTGATCTCGAGATTAAGGACGAGGAAGGGATCCGACAATGGGGTGGCGGACCACTTATCTAGGTTGGTCAATCCCGACACCGAGGAGGAATTGTTAGACATCAAGGAAGAGTTTCTGATGAAAAGCTGTTTGCACTTATTGAAAATTCCCCTCCTTGGTTCGCGGATATGGCCAACTTCAAGTCTTCAAATGTGGTTCCGCAAGGTTGGACTAATCAACAGAGAAAAAAGTTCTTCTCGGATGCAAAATATTATGTGTGGGAGGACCCCTATCTCTTCAAGCAGTGCTCGGATGGGATCCTCAGGAGGTGCATTCCCCATGACCAAATCGGAAACGTGTTGTGGCATTGTCATAGCTCGGATTACGGTGGGCATTATGGGGGAAAGAAGACTGCAGAAAAGATCCTCCAAAGTGGTTTCTTTTGGCCAACGCTCTTCAAGGATGCCTACACCTTTGTTGAAAATCGTGATCGTTGCCAAAGGGCTGGCAATATTTCTAAGCGGCATGAACTCCCCTTGAATTGCATGCTCAAGTAGAGCTCTTTGATGTTTGGGGGATAGATTTCATGGGACCATTCCCACCCTCTTTCTCTTACCAATACATTTTGGTGGCTGTGGACTATGTGTCGAAATGGGTGGAGGCAATCCCAACAACCACAGATGATGCGCGGGTAGCCATGGATTTCTTGAGGCGCAATATCTTCTCTAGGTTTGGGGTCCCAAGAGTGTTGATCAGTGATGGGGGATCCCACTTCTGTAACAATCAAATGCATAAGCTTCTCGAGAAGTATGGGGTCAAGCACAGAGTCTCTACTCCCTATCACCCCCAAACAAATGGGCAAGCAGAGGTATCCAACCGTGAGTTGAAGCGCATTCTCGAGAAAACCGTCAACTCCTCATGGAAGGACTGGTCAAGGAAATTGGATGATGCCCTATGGTCTTATAGGACCGCCTTCAAGACTCCAATTGGAAGGTCTCCCTACAATTTGGTGTTCGGAAAGGCATGCCACCTACCAGTGGAGTTGGAGGAGAAATCTTATTGGGCAATAAGGGAGCTCAACTTTGACTTGACAAAGGCCGGAGAGAAGAGGTTGTTGGACTTGAATGAGCTGTCTGAGATCCGCATGCAAGCTTATGAGAACGCGAGAATCTACAAGGAGCGGACGAAAGCATGGCATGACAAGCACATCTTGCCTAGGAGGTTCGAGCCCGGGCAATTGGTGCTTCTGTATAATTCAAGGTTGAGGCTCTTCCCTGGGAAGCTGAAATCAAGATGGTCGGGACCATACAAGATCCTACAAGTCTTCCCTCATGGGGCAGTGGAATTAGAAGGGACCTCTAGCAACTTCAAGGTGAACGGGCACAGGTTAAAGCATTATCATGGGGAGTCAATCCCAACTGGAAAGCAAGTGTTTCTTCTGAATTAACCCTTAGGGGTGACTTGAGTCAGGCTCGGGACGTTAAACAAGCGCTACTTGGGAGGCAACCCAAGCAAGGTATCTATCTCTTCTCTTAACTTTTGTTTTATTTTTTATTTTTTTGCTTTTAGTTTTGTTTTTGTTGTCACTCTTGAATAATTTGAGAAGATCAAGAGTTGTTGTATGAATGTCGTGTCGGCAAGCTTGTTGGATGTTAATTGAATTGAGCATGATTGATTGCATGAATTACTTGATCATTGATGATTTCCCCCTAGGTTCTGAAAATAGAAAAGTTTATCCCCACTAAAAAATTGAAAATTGAACTTTGAGATTTATTATGATTGCTTGATTTATGATAAGTTTGGGGTGAGGGGGGTGCACACACTAGGAATCGTATCTCGGTCAAACAGTTTGCAAAATGTCCAGGTGAGAAATTTGAGCCTCCAACTCTGTTTTTGAATGTGAGAATCACTGTTAAGTTGCACTTTCCCGAATTTGCTTGAATCTCTATATGGTTTGCATGATTATGTGTTGCATCAAATGATTTAGGCAATTTTCTTTGAATTAACTACTTGGCCTGAAATGAACCATCCCTAATGCATGTTCCCTAGTTAGCCAAATTGATCCCAATTGACCTATTGTTTCTTAATGACCCTACATTACGAGCCAAAATCTGAAAAACCATGTTAACCCAATCTTAGGATTAGGAGAGCATGGAAATGAGCAAGAGAAAGGTTGTGAGAAACTAAGTTTGGGGTGGCTACAAGGTATGTGTCATATTGGGATGAGAAAAAGAAAATAAAGGTTGACCCAAGGCAAAAAGAAAAGAAAAGAAAAGAAGAAAACAAAAATTGTCAAAAGAAAAGGGGCAAAACAAAAATAATATCAAGGAAAAGGTTGTAGTCACCCGAGCCCAAATGAAAAATGGAAAGAAAGGAATTTGAGTGGAAAATGTGTTTAATGCTCATGCTCTCTTAGTTCCTAGGGACTTAAGCCTAAATATCCTTGAGTATCCTACCCTCAGCCAGGCCCCATTACAACCTTTAAAAGACCTTTTGATGTTGCATGCATGTTTTCGTGGGAACTATGTTTGAGATGAAAATCAAATTCATGGGAAATGCTCTTGATAAGTGAAATTGAGTGAAAAAGTTGAAAGCCTAGACAAACTTGAGCGAATGAGTGAAATACTAAATGCCCTTGTGAGGAAGGCAATTGTTTGAAATAGGTGATCTTCCTTTGTGTGTATCTTTGAGCCTCAACTTAGAGTAATGATGGCATGAATGATAATTTCTCAATTGTTTAAAGTAGATGAATGTGGGGACTACATTGATGAAAAAAAGGGGGGAATCAAAGAAGAAAAACTGTTTTGTAAAGTCGCATGAAATTTGTGCGAAATTGATTAGATCTTTAGGCTTGCCAAGTCTTGAGTCGTTTTTGAGTTTTAAGCTTGCTTGGGGACAAGCAAGGTTTAAGTTTGGGGTATTTTGATAAGCCTCTGGCTTATCTAGTTTTAAGACTAGTTAAACTAGGGTTTATGTGCCAATTTATTCGAGTTTACTCTCGTTTTCGCCCAAATTTGCCTTGTTTTGTTCCTAAGTTGGACTTTGACTCGTTTTGCGTCTTTTGTGTAGTTTTTAGGTTATTTTGGAGAGAATTACGCTTGTGGTTGCTTGTGTTGTTTTCAGGTCCATAAGTGAGGCTCTAAGAATTAAGGAAAGTCAACAAATAGTGGAGATTGCCATTCTGGGGATTCTCGCCCGCGAGAGGAGGCTCGCCCGCGATAATATGAAGATCCGGGAAGACAGAGACCATCACGGCCTAGCCGTGATTGACATCACGGGCCGTGACAGGAGGAAGGTTCGCGTCGCGAGACGTCCCTCGCGTCGCGAGTGTGTGAACTCCGAGAAAAAGTACCAGAATCAGAGACCATCACGGCCTAGCCGTGATGTATATCACGGCCGTGACCTAAAAGCCATACAAGTCAGAGACCATCACGGCCTAGCCGTGATGTATATCACGGCCGTGACCTAAAATCCACACAAGACAGAGAACATCACGGCCTGGCCGTGATTGACATCACGGGCCGTGACAAGAAGACTCGCGTCGCGAGACATCCTTCGCGTCGCGAATGTTCAAATCCCAGAAGTGCGCCAGAAGCAGAAGCCGTCACGGCCTGGCCGTGATGACCGTCACGGCCGTGACGCGTGGCCTCCTTATAAATAGAGCAGATCGAGCGAATGAAAAGAGAACTTTTTGGATCAGAATTTTCAGAGACCTTTTGTAACCCTTATTCTGGGATTTCTTCTTCTCTTCTTTTCTCTTAATTCATAGGCTTAGGATGAATTCCGATTGTACGTGCGTTGTTGTTACGGACATGAGGAACTAATCCTCTTGTCTAGGGGATCGATGAAGCCACCCATGGCGGCATAGTGTTCATGTAATGTAATTCTCTCTCCTTTAATTCAATTATGATTTTCCAATTCTGTTTTCATTGTGTCGATTATATGCTAGCGTGATCGACTAGTTACGCGTGTTGAGGCCTAGCGGCGATTCGCGTTTTAGAACTTGAATTGGGAACATCGGTCGAGTATTGCACGAGAGTGAGTAGGAGATCGATGCAACCTATAGGGAACAAGAATTAATAGAATTCGAGATTAGGGTTAAGAGACCTAGCAAGTAATTAACTCAAATCATCGAATACGTCCTAATGAGCACGGAAGTGGATTTAGGAGAATTTAGGGGTCCCGGTTGACATTAAAATTGAACTTAGGGAGGAGAATATCATCACTTGGGTCCTTTGCATGATTGGGTAGGTGGATTCGAAACCTTAGATGCCTTTATTTCTGAATTTAATCACCGTAGCGTTATTTGATTTGATTCGTGAAATTGCGATCTCAATCTCTTTCTCTCAACCACCTTCTATTGCTTAACCAACATATCGGATTTCTTGACAATTTAGTCGAATTGGTAACCCAATCCTTGTGTTCGACCTCGGTAGAATCTTACCGTGTTTTTATTACTTGCGACGACCCGGTACACTTGCCGGAGTCACAACAGTATGATCACTATTAGTAGTGATTTTATGAGAGATCTTAAGGATAAACAGGCTCAGGATCTATATCTACAGGAGATAAGTGGAGGTATAGATGAGGGTAAAATTTCTGAGTTTAGTAGAGGAACAAATGGTGTGCTAAGGTTTAGGGATAGAATATGTGTTCCAGAGGATTTAGAACATAGGAAGGTGATATTAGAAGAAGCACATAAGAGTAAGTTGAGTATTCATCCTGGAACCACTAAAATGTATCAGGATTTAAAGAAATTGTTTTGGTGGACGAGGATGAAGAAAGAGGTAGCAGAGTATATTTTATCTTGCCTGGTGTGTCAGAAGGCTAAGATAGAGCATCAAAAGCCAGCTGGTTTATTGCAATCATTAGATATCCCAGAATGGAAACGGGATAACATCGCTATGGATTTTGTGGTTGGACTACCACGAACTCCTAAGAGACATGATGCGATTTAGGTTATCATTGATAGGTTGACGAAGTGTGCTCAC
This sequence comes from Sophora flavescens, assembly GCA_030762895.1. Classification (NCBI taxonomy): domain Eukaryota; kingdom Viridiplantae; phylum Streptophyta; class Magnoliopsida; order Fabales; family Fabaceae; genus Sophora; species Sophora flavescens. The sequence continues at coordinate 107,032,701 of CM061064.1, read as the reverse complement.
CTCTTACCTATGGGTGAAAGCTATAGTTTGGAGAAGTCGACCCAAATCTACATCAAAGAAGTTGTTAGGTTGCATGGTGTGCCCTCGAGCATTGTCTCAGACCGAGATCCTAGATTTACATCTAGATTTTGGAAACAGTTGCACCATGCTTTAGGGACCAAGTTGAGGATGAATTCTTCTTATCATCCCCAAACGGATGGACAGTCAGAAAGGACGATTCAGTCATTGGAGGACCTTTTAAGAGCTTGTGTTTTGGAACACACTGGCAGTTGGGATGAGTTCTTGCCATTGATTGAATTTACTTACAACAATAGTTTTCACAGTAGTACAGGGATGGCACCATATGAGGCTTTGTATGGTAGGAAGTGTAGGACCCCGTTATGTTGGTATGAGATTGGTGAAAATCAAGTCTTGGATCCAGATGTGGTGCAACAGACTACGGAACAAGTTAGGAAGATAAGGGAAAAGATGAAGGAAGCACATGATAGGCAAAGGAGCTACAGTAACAAGAGAAGGAGACCTTTAGAATTCCAGGAGGGTGATCACATGTTTTTGAGAGTCACTCCGAAGACCAGAATTGGTAGGGCTATCAAAACTAGAAAACTTACTCCTAGACTCATTGGACTTTTCCAAATTCTTCGAAGGATTGGTCCAGTAGCTTATCATATTGCTTTACCACCTAACCTTGCTAACCTTCATGACGTCTTTCACGTTTCTCAGTTGAGAAAATATTATCCTGATCCTTCACTTGTTATTGAGTCTGAGTCTATACAACTGCGAGAGAATCTAGAGTATGAGGCTCTACCTGTAAGGATAGCAGATAAAGAGATTAATGAGCTTCGTGGTAGACAAATTCCTTTGGTTAAGGTCATATGGGATGAAACTACTGGAGATGCTACTTGGGAACGTGAAGCAGATATGCAACAACGATATCCACATCTTTTCTGAAGTATGTAAATTCCAAGGACGGAATTTTTTTCTAAGAGGGGTAGTAACTTAACACCCTACTTTTTATTTTCCGATTTTTATTTTTTCAGTAAAAATATTTTCGCTGTATTAACAGGTATAAATGTATTTATGTATATTTGTATCCGAGTTCATGGAGATTGATTTTTAAGAAATAAAAATCATATTCATACTCTATCTTAGGGTAGAAGCTTAGGATAAAATTGGGTTGAAAATTCAGACGGAAATCGGTCTGCATTTTCACTGACAGTATAATTTTACTGAGCAGAAAACCTAATTTTGGACTCGTGAACGAAATGGTTTATATTTAAATCATATTTCTAACGAGTTTGGCTAGTTTGAAAATTTTCAGTTGAAAACGAAATATTACGCTTTTACGCATGGCGTAAAACCCTAATCAGGAAACCGACGGAGTCAAAAACGGAACTACAGAGACCCGTCAAGAGATCGGGATAACGAGTCATACATGAGGATTCATGGGGATGAGTCACACTTTTGAGTCTAGAAGATTCTTCAAGTCAAAGTGGCAATTTATGGATTTTGCACTTAAGTCCTTGAACTTTCTCTTAGTTGCACTTTGGACCCTAAGTTAGTTCCTATGTTTTTCCAAGTCAATTTGGCCAGAATCCTTGCTCCAAATATATGAGTGGATCGTGGCCATGAAGCCCAAATTCCTTGTCCATGGATTAATTCCATAAAGTCCATTAGAAATCATATAAGTTTCCTATGTCATGTTAAGCCTTAAGCATTTTAGTGGGCCCCACATAAATGAATCCAAGCCCAAAATTTTAAGGCCCATGAGCAAGCCCAATATGGAGTAGGGGCTGCCCTCATCTTAGATGAGCCAAGATTATTCTAGAACTTTCCACATTGTTCTACATTTTTCTCCAAGATTCTACACCATTCTACTATCTTCTCAAATGTTCTCCAACATTCTACGTTCTTCTCAAAATATCTCATGAAAAATCATCCAAGATAAGTCAAGATGAGACCACATTTAATGTGGCACATGGTCATCATTTCAATTTATTGGCAATTTGAAAAATAGTCCTTATACTTTTGGAATCTTTGCAAAATGGTCCCTATGAATTATTTGCACTTTAATCCTTTGAACAAGCCAACTCATTCCTACTAGATCCTTCTAAAGTGGCGCAACCAACCCCCATAAATACCCTCCCTCACATTTCATTTTGTTCCTATTGCCTTTTGTTCTAAAACCTCTTAAGTTTATAAGTCTTTTCTAGCATCATTTTGTGAAGCAAGTCTTTGGATATTCACTTGTCTTTGAGTTTCAAGAGGTAAATCCTATTCTTCTTCCCTAATCATGTCTATGTTCTTCAATAAGTTTCTTGATTCAAAGTTTATCTCATCTATGTTCATCACTTTTATGTTTCTAGATCTAGAACTTTGAAAATTCATAACAAATTGTAGAAAAATCATAAAAATGTGAAACCAATTTCTATGATCTAGTTATGATCCCTACTTTCATTATCCAAAAGCATGTGTTCAAAGTCATTTTCCTTCCCTATTTTCTTTAAGTGGCCGAATCTCACTCAAAGGAGGGTTTGATGATTTGGTTTTCATTTTAGAACTCAAATGCTTGATTTAAACTCTCTAGTACCTACATGATCTAAATCCAAGAGCTTGAATCCAACTAAATTTCCTAGCCTATTTTCCTAATATGGGCCGAAACCCTAACCCTAAAGGTTAGAGGATTTTGTTTCAAATTTTAGTCTTGTAATAAGTAATCTATGTTAGTTAAGACTCTAGTAACTAGGATCCAAAAGATGGCATTAAGAAGATAACCCTAAACCTATTTTCTAAGTCTTGGACGAACCTAGCCCTAAAGTGTCATAGATGGGTTTTATTTGATTAATTATAGTTATGTTGTTTGGTTCAAGGTGAAACTATTAAGCTGTGGTTTGATAGCGAGGAACGTCGAGTTCAAGACTTCAGTGCTAGCTCAGGTGGGAGAAAGAACCATTCCATCGTCGGAACCGATAAGTAGTATATAATTTATAATAATGGCGTAGGGCGACCTAAACCCTACTGGTATTTGAGTAATCGACAAGACCAAAATCACATTGGAAACCTTTTATGTAAAACCAATGGATTCGGGGATTGTAGGTTTATCGACATTAAGTTGATTTGAAGTATTTGAGGATGTTTGATTTTATGTTATCAAATTTGCTGTGATACGCTGTTTGAGGTATTCCATCTGCATGTGACGTATTATTTCGGTGTTTGGATATTTAGGATATTGAGGATGTTTAGTGTCTGTCACGGCCATGATGGCTATCACGACCAGGCCGTGACAGAATCTGACTTGCCTTTGTTGTCTGTCACGGTCGTGATGGCTATCACGGCTAGGCCGTGACAGAGTCTGACTTTGTTATTTTTTGGTTGGATTTTTATGAGTTGGTTATGATAAATCGCCTTATATAATCTTGAGATATTTGAATATTCTGTTGATTAATGTGTTATGCATGATCTGCCTGGGTTTAATACTATGCTTAGATGATTTTAAGGAAAGATATATATTGCTCGGAGGTATTTTGTTTGGGTGAGAGTTTTGAATATGAATTAGAGGTGCCTCGCTATTATTTTATAGAAGTGATGTGATATAGAATGTAAGTGGAGGTTGTGAGGAAAAGCTTGAGGTACTAGGTTGCTATTGATAAAAGTCAGTGAGAATTATATGTTGCGTTGTTGTTCATAACCGTGTATTTGAGATACACGAGGTCCGAAGTTCTCGTGGACCGTTCCAAATTAGAATTTAAGTTGTGCAACTATAGTGTCATTGCTATGCATGAGCACCCTTGACTGAGTTGAGAGAGAAAATAAGGGTGTGCACCGACGGTACTATGCAGCTATAGTGTCATTGCTTTGCATGAGCATTCTCACCATGGATGAGAATGTGCACCGGTGTTGGGAACGTGTCACTTGGATAACTGACTGACATTCCTAACGAGGGATGTGTGACAGGATTAGCAGTGGCCACGTCAGCATAAAGGTTTAATTGCATGAGTTGGAGGGTAGAGGATGATGTTATAAAATATGGATGATTATAGATTGTGAGTGATGCATGTTTGTGACTATTATTGTATTATATGCTATGAATCTTTTCCACTTATGATGATAGAACTGTTTCTTATCTCCCGATTTCTGTATTTTGGTGTATGTTTACCCTGTTACGTTAGAAGACCAGATGGACGACTATGTTACTGAGGAGATGGATGGAACCCCATACGAGATGGAGGCTGTTGAGGAGTTGAATGACGTTCTGTATGAAGTTGACACTGAAGAACAACCTACTAATCCTAATAATGTAGCGTTGTAAGTTTAGGGCCAGTGAGCCACATAAGATGTTTTGTTTTCCGTTGATTATAAGTAAGTTGTATAAATAAGTACCTGTATGTGATCCTACTGAGAGGATACCCTAAACAATGTTGTGTAAAATAAAGGATACTTATGTGTGTATTTATGTAATATAGTTTGGTGTGTTTTATATTTGTAGAAGTTATATGATTATTAATTAAGTTTTAGTTTTTACGTATTTTCAATAATAAGTGCACGATTAAGTAAATAAATAATAAGGTTTTAATTTAATAATACAATGGGGCACAACGGGGTGTCTCACAAAAGAATATTTACACACCTCACTCAAACCCAAATCCCAAATAGCATTTCCCAAATAGCATTCCCAAATAGTCTAAAGGAAACGCTATTAAAAGTCCCCCCATCACTTTTAATAGCATTTCCACACGGAAATGCTATTAAAGGTGCGTTATTAAAAGTCTAATATGTTGTAGTGAAGTATTTACTCATCGATGTATACAAACTCTCACAATAAACAAAGAGAAGATACAAAAACAAAACTTCTCTAAGATTCTTGTAATGCGATGTTACAATTTCACATTGTTTCTTGGAAATGAAAACTCTTAATTAATAGGCAATAGCTTTGTTTATCAACCATCCAAATTCTACGGAGATAACCAAATTTCTCTATACCATTAATTCATTTAGCAACAAACGGATGAGAGAATTTCTCTACCTTCGACTTTTCAAAATAGAGAAGAATTTAAAGCCATATATCAACAAATCTCCACTTTGGCTTGAACTTTCTTCACGCCACAAAATTCATGTCTTCGCGAAAATATCAACATGTGTTAATTCATATTACGAACACCAATTAAGTCCAAGCAATGCTTGAACTTAGATATCAGAATTAGCTTCGTCATCATATCAGTCGGATTGTCAAAAGTACCTTCTTGTACTTCCATTTGCCGTTCAACCTCAAGCTCCACTTGCTTGCTGATGTCCTATTCTTTTTCTGCATTCACTAGTGCAATAAGTGCTTTTTACGTCAGTTAAAATTGATTTTTTACATCAGAATACTGACTGACGTAAATACAGCTGACGTTAATAGTTAATATTTTAACGTCAGTTGAGAACTGACGTTAAATATAACACTATTAACGTCAGTTCCTTAACAAAACCGACGTTAAACTAAAACTATTAACGTCGGTTCTTTAATACAACGAACGTTGATTTTGTTAAAACTAACGTCAGTTGTTTTAAAGAACTGACGTTAAAGGTTTAATTTTAACGTCAGTTGTTTATTACAACTGACGTTAATAGTGTACTGTATATTTTATAAAATACTATTAACGTCAGTTGTTTGATACAACTGACGTTAATAGGTTTTTTTTTTTAAATTCAGTTTTAAAATATCACTCCCCTCAGCTATCCCTGCATTCAGTCCCAGTAACACAGAATATCACACACATTACAGAATTGCAAAGGAAAATTGAACAATGGGGGGACTTAAAACCAAAACCCATGTATATATATAAATAAATTTTAGTTCCAATGTCTAAAAAACAAAACTATCCAAGGATATATATATACATGTTATTAATTAGTTTCTAAAGTCTAACAAAAAAAACTATTTATCTAAGTAGTGTGGAGGTATGTTGTCAATTCCTTTTTCAGCCGCATACTTGAAGAAGAATTCAGCGAAGCGCATCCTCAAGTCTATTAACTCATCTTCTTGAATAGGCGATTGGTCGATAAATGCCTAGACACGTTCAAATAATAACAATAACATCAATGCAAGTCATCTTCAAAACTATAATATATAATTTAACAAGTTGTTTAAATATTACCTTCTTCCATCCATCCGTAATAGATGCGGAGACTATGTTCAGCATATGAAGCATCACATAATAGCCGCACGACCAACTGTCAGGTTGAAATCGAGACTACCAACAAAATTAATTTCAACGTCGGTTGAATATACACATAAATTAGTAATTATAATATTAATTATTAGATAAATAAACTACCAAACCTTGAGGATGTTCCATACAGGATTTGCTTTAGCCTTAGAAGTCCTACTTCTCCCGTTGGCGCAACTTATGCTACTCGCCTTCAGCGCGCTATCATAAACAAATAATCATGTCAATCAATTAACAAACTCATATATCATGTGTGTAATAAACTAAAAACAATTGATATTAAAACTAAATTAAATTTAAGATTAGTTACTTACATATTTACAGCTTCCACCACCTTCGGTGGCGGATCATGGTGGAGAGAGCAGAAGAATATGACAGTATGCCTAGACGGGTGAAGTACCAACAACTGCCAATGGTCATCCATATAGTAGGGAGCCAGATATAATTCTTTCGGATTGTCTCCCAACAACTTCCCTATGTATTTACTCAATGCATCGCCTGCAAAGAACTCGGGCAGAAGGATTGACGGATCTAAGAAACCGTAAACTGATGCAACGCCCTTATCAAGCTGAAGACGATGGAGATACCTAAGATATGAAAAGGGTGTGGATGTTAATTACATAATATATATATTGAAATTAAAATAAATTATTAAATGTAAAAATACCAAAAATAAATAAGTTATAAAATTAAAATTAACTTACGTGCACCAGAGACTGATGACATTGATGTTCATCCAGACGTTATTTCTGCAGCCGTTCCCGAGATCGTCACCAACGAAGGAAAATATCCTCTGTTGATCTGGGCGTGCCACCCATCCATCGTGATCCAATGGACATTCAAAAATCTCATACGCATAATCCTCACCAAGTGAGAACAAACGAGTGATAGGTGACAAATGACAAGACGTCGACTTGGCCTTCAGTTTAGGAAAAATAAAATATATAAGTTTTTGATAATTAAAAAAAAACACAAGTAATTATTTGACTAATTTGGACATTAATAATGAATAAATACCTTTGCTAACATTTCGAGCTCACGTTGTTTGGAGTCCAACTCAAGCTCACGCCTTTTCATTTCCAACTCATGCTCATGGCGCTGGACTTCCAACTCCCGCTCCCTAGCTGCCAACTCATCGTCCTCCACATGTGCCATACTAAAACTCTCTTTTGTGCTCACATGTGAAGCGTTGGCAAGCCTTGCGGTGTCCTGGGATGTACCGACAGAGGAAAGCTCTCTGGCAAGCACCTGCTTGAATTCTGGGTTGGCTATTAAGCCTTGCATCAGATGTGTTGTAATATCTGGGTTGGTCATGAGGTGCTGAGTAATGTCAGCCAAAATTGATGCTTCATTGACCACCCGCTTTCGTGAAGCATACTTGCCATAATATTGTTTGATGGTCACGTTCCCAGGAACACCGAGAACCCGACCAGGATGGTCTTTCTTGCCTACAGCAGTCATCAAGACGTCCTGCCGTCCAGAAAGGACGAATGCGCCCTGGGAGGATTTTGCTTTAAGATCCATCTACAATGAAAAAAAATGAAAAAATGTGCAAGTGAAAAGTGTTGCAAATATCTATACAAATATCAATTGAAATCAAGTTAATTATTTACTTACAATCTTATCTGCCACTTCGCGAGTGGCATCAGCTTTAAAAGATCCCGCCTTTGTCATGCGGCCGGCTAACCAGACATCCTCGCGGTCGATGTCCGACGGAGGACTTGATGGTGTGCCCTCAGGCACCTCTCCTCTTTCAATCCTAGCAGAGTGCTCTTCCTGCTTCGCCCTCAGCCTATCCGCCATCATCTGCTGGATCCGAGTATGGTACCCACCCTGAGACATGGTGTGGCGGTGGACGTTCTTCGCCTGATTCTGCCGACCCTTATTTGCCTTAGCCTATTCAAACAATAAAACATAATTAAATACAGTTAAATGATCTATAATAAGCATACAAAATTAACTTAATCAACCAACCTGAAATTCTTCATCCTGTCGACTCCTGGCAAACATATCCCAAGTATCCTAATCAATCCAGGGATAATCCGAGAACATTTTATCAAGCCGCTTCTTCCCAGATAGATAGTACCTGGTAAGATCATGCTTGAACCCATTCCAACGCTTTGATGCCATTTTCATACATTTATGACGATGATCCTCGTCATTTGGCACAGTCCTAGCTACCTACACATTAGATACATATATAACAACTGGATGGATTATAACTCGGATAATTATCTAATAATGTAAATCAAACGAATGTAAAGGTAAAATACCGTGATAGCCTCCCAAATCTGATCCTTAACGTTCTGTGGAACGTCATTCCTGTGGTTGTAGTTGATGCTTACGTGCTGCTTCGCTTGTAGAAACACCCACTTATTAAATTTTTTAGCACGGGGTCCCTGGGCATTTAGATTAGCATCGAAGGACACCTCAAGCTTCTGTCCGCTCTGCCTGTCCTTCTCTAGTTTCTTCAACGAGGTGGCTCCTCTACCCCGTTTCCTATGAGCCTGTGATGTTTGTATGGACAAAAAACATGATAAAATAGAGGGTTGTAACATTATAAACTTACATTAACAAGAAGGACTAAAGATAGTATATAACATGTAAACTTACACTAGAATCAGGCGTAGGCGTGATCGGGTCCTGCGAAACCCCCACAGTGTCCTCCTGTGCATGTGGGCAATCCGACTGATCCATATGTATGCCTGTTCAGAAACAATATATATGTATTAACATAGGTTATAACTCAAAATAAATACAGAAGTATAAATAAAAATAACTAGATAGGTCCTGTAGATATACAAAACATCTATATATCCAATATAAGGACAATACGGGAGATTGAAAACTATAGTTTTTGAAGATTGCCAAGCACTGGTCACGGCCTGGTCGTGATGTAACGTGCCAACTGAACCAGACCCTCATAGGCTGAACTGATCACGGCCTAGCCGTGATGAGCATCACGTCCGTGACAGATCAACCAGCAGAGCAACATGCACTCAAAACCAAAAATAGAGACATTCCAAACAACTCAAACTCACGGTTTAAAGTTACAACTACTGAGACTACAATTTCAACATACACTCAAAACCAAAAATAGAGACATTCCAAACAACTCAAACTCACAGTTTCAAGTTTCAACTACTGAGACTACAGTTTCAAACCAGCAGAGCAACATGCATGCACTCAAAACCGTGAATAAAAAAATGTGCCCTAATTAAAGACTCACCAGAAATAGGCGCTCGCGTGGTGGTGGGGGGGAAGCTTGAGTGGTGGCCAACGTTCGATGTGGTTACTAAAGCAGAGGGACAAGAAGAATTAGTGCGCGGGAGGGCCAGGGGAAAGAGAGATGTCAAGTTATTGCAAAGAATGAGCGAGAAAGACAGAGTTAGGGGTTAAGAGTGTACCTCATGGTGGTGGCGAAGAAGCCCTCGCGGTGGTTGCGGTGGAGATGAGCTCGCGATTAGGGCAGAGTGAGAGCGAGAGTGAGGGTTGAGCGTGATGAAAAGAGAAAAGACGTACAGAGAAGTGGAGAAGGCGCGCGGGGGTAAACGTAATAATTAAAATAAAACAACATTTTACGTCAGTTTTTGGTAAAACCTGATGTTGAAGATCATATATTTAACGTCAGTTGTCTTAATAAACTGACGTTAAAAACTCTCACACTTATTACGTCAGTTGTTAGTAATAACTGACGTTAAAGGTCATATATTTAACATAAGTTGTATTAAGAAACTGACGTTAAAAACACTCACAACTTCTTACGTCAGTTGTATTACACAACGGACATTAAAGGTTTATTAGTTTCTGCAAAAACATTCATTCCCTTGACTACTGTGCTACTTACCCATTCACCTTTGTACCTAATCCTCTTAATGAGCATTAAGTTTATAGATAAGTTTTCAAGAAAATCAGAATAACTTAGTAACTTCATCCACTGCTCCTATAAATAGCTTCCTTCCATCCTTTTAATTAATTTTCTGCTTCACAATATGGCTCTGCCGTGGAGATTAACTTCATCACTCTTTCTTCCTATTCCTAGACTCAAAGGTCTTTGTCTTAATGGTCAAACAACTTCTCAGTTTGAGTAAATTACATTGCATGGATATTAAGGTTGGGTGAATCACGTAATGTGATTCTCTCACTTTATTTCATCCCCATCATCCCTTTCACTTTGCTTTGGAAGCAAGTGATTGTGGATTCAAGATGATGCATCAAGGAACTCCACTGAAGAAGAAAGATGCAAAGATCCATTTCACTTTGCTTTCGCTGCTAGTGACTGAGGATTTACTTTGCATCTTGGAATTCAAGTGAGGGAGGTGATGCATCCATTGGAGTTTCTGATGACAAGACTGAGAAGAAAATGATGTTGATGCAGAAACTTTTTTATATTTTAGGGCTATGTTGCAGAAATTTTTTATCTTTTAATCATGTAATTTTAACTTATGAATCGCTTCAATGTCATACGATTTGATTATACATATAAATTGTTTTATGTTAAGTGTTTATTTATTTTAATTTGCACAATAATTTGTTTACTAATTCAAGCTAATTAATAAAAATTAAAAATAAACTTGTATAAAAAAAAAGGTTTAGAAATAAACTGCAGTACTATATGGAGTGATCTGCGTTAAGAGGGACAACAGGGAAATGACAACCAATGAAATGAGTTTCATAATTATTTACGTCAGTTATTTATAGAACTGATGCAAATTGTTTACCCACCACCTCATTTTTAACGTCAACTTAATTGATGACTGCCAAGTTCCCGTATATTAATTACATTATTTCCAATATTCATTCTGCACTTTTATAATATATAGGATTATTTACGTCAGCTATTTATTTAACTGAAGTAAAAAATCAAACTTTTAACGTCAGTTGTATAAAAAACTGACGTTAACAACTAATATTTTTTATTTAAAAACACTTTTAACGTCAGTTTTTTTAAAAAACTGACGTTAAAAGTGTATAGATATCTGCAAAAACATTCATTCCTTTGATTGTACTGTGCTACTTACCCATGCACCTTGTAACTCAATCCTCTTAATGAGAATTAAGTTTATAGGTAAGTTTTCAACAAAATCAGAATAGCTTAGTAACTTCATCCCCTGCTCCTATAAATAGCTTCCTTCCATCCTTTTAATTTTCTGCTTCACAATATGGCTCTCCGTGGAGATTAACTTCATCTCTCTTTCTTCCTATTCCTAGACTCAAAGGTCTTTGTCTTAATGGTCAAACAACTTCTGAGTTTGAGTAAATTACATTGCATGGGTGATAAGTCTGAGTAAATTACATTGTGTGAGTTGCTCACCTTATCACCTTCCGGAGAATCAGCTGCTGGAGGGCTAATCAGGTGCTCGGGGGTCACAGTTCCAAAACCTCAGCTTTGACAGCAAGTGACCGTCTTGGAAGTCTCTGGAACCACTACCTTTGCTTGAAACGGATCTGGTGCACCTGTTTTTGCCTCTCTCTTGAGCTCTCTCATGCCCCCCAGTTTTCTGAGGTCTTCGGAGTATATATAGTTTTCCCTTTGGCATATTTCATAAAACTCTCTGATGGGATGTAGCTTTAATGTTTAGGATTTTAAACCCTTTCAATGTAACTTTTTATAGGATTTTAAACCCTTTCAATGTAACTTTTTATAGGATTTTAAACCCTTTCAATCTTCTCAGATCGATCGATCAGTATTACACTTCATGAATGAGATCCGGTTTGGGTTATTGATTCAACTTATACTTCGCACATATATTTTAGTTTTCAAAACAGAAACACAAAACATCAAAGCAATTCATGTGAAACTGAAACTTTGAGGAAGGCAATGCGGAAGGAATCGTATACTAGATAAAAACAATTATTAAAATAACTTTTAACGTCTGTTGATGTAGGGACTGACGTTAAAAGTGAAGAGACTTACTTCTAACGTCAGTTCTTTATCGAACTGACGTTAAAATGTTCACTTTTAACGTCAGTTTTTTATTGAACTGACGTTAAAAGTGAGTCACTTCACTTTTAACGTCAGTCATTAAAACAACTAACGTTAAAATTGAATTAATGAAGCCTGATATTTACAAAACTGCCACCGCCTCCTTTTTAACGTCTAGCTTTTGGTTAACTGACGTAAACCTTTACCATCTAATGTATATTTTCCACTAGTGATTGCCAGACTCCTTCGTTGAATAAAGCATGGGTGATTCGTTAAACTTCGCATCTCTGTTGATTATGAATTTGAGTGGCTTAGTTTCAGTACACCATAATCTATAACATTTGACTCTGGGTGCATAACCAATAAATATGCATTTTTGTGCCCTTCGCTCAAGCTTTCCATCATTTACATGAGCATATGCTGGACGCCCAAAAATTCATAGATCAGAATAATAAGCTGGAGTACTAGACCATACCTCAACAGGAGTTTGTAACTCAATTGCAGTTGATGGAGACCGATTTACTAAATAACAAGCCATACTAACTGCTTCAACCCAAAATTAATTCATTTGGCAAGCCACCATTAGAGAACTTGCAACGAGCTCTCTCCAGAAGAGTTCTGTTCATACGTTCTACCACACCATTTTGTTGTGGCGTCTTTCGCATAGTACGGTGTCTTACTATGCATTCATTCTCACATAACTCATTAAATTGTCCCCCACAGAGCTCCAAACCATTGTCTGTTCGCAGACGCTTGATTTTCTTACCTGTTGAAAGTAGAGAAAGCATCATTCTTGCGCTTAATAAAATATACCCAGACTTTCCTTGAAAAATCATCAATGAAAGTTAACAGGTACCTGGCACCACCCTTTGACGTGACAGGTGCAGGACCCCATATAAGTCAGAGTGAATATAGTCAACTGTGCCCTTAGTCCTGTGGATGGCAGTGCTAAACTTGACTCTAGTTTGCTTCCCATAGACACAATGCTCACAAAAGTCAAGCTTCCCAATTTTATGATCATTTAGCAAGCCAAGCTTGCTCAGAAAAGACATTCCAGCTTCGCTCATATGCCCGAGACGCATATGCCACATACGAGTAGTATCTGAATCCGAGTCAGGGGAAGATGATACAGATGCAACTCCAACAATGGTACTTCCTTGAAGTAGGTAGAGACCATTGACCAATTTCCCTTTAATAACAACAAGAGCACCTTTAGAGACTTTTAGAACTCCACCTTGAGCAAAATACTTACACCTGGTTTGGACACGTGGTAAGAGCAACCAGAATCAATAATCCATGCATCTCCAACTTAACTAGTTGATACCGAGAGAACGTTTTCAGCACCTTCTGCTACACTTGTTGTATCACTTGAACTACTCTCATTCTTTTCTTTGAGCTTTGGACATTCTGCTTTCCAATGCTCCTTCTTTCTTGAAATATCGACATATTCCTTTACTATGTCTATATTTAGATCTAGACTTGTGTCTTCTAAAACTGCTCGAGCCAACCTCCTTGGATCTCCCTGTAGCAAACAATCCAGCAGCTGGATCATCACGTCCATTATTATCGTGTTCCATCTTTTCTCAAAAGAGAGGACTTAACCTCATCAATATCAAGACGCTCACGCCCATATCTAAGTGTCTCACAAAAGTGCTTGTAGGAGGGAGGTAAGGAGAAAAGCAACATCATTGTTTGTTTCTCACTTGAGAATTATGTCTCGTTCATATTTTTAACTCCATAACGAGTGAAGTGAACTCAGAGATATATGATCTAATGGATGTCCCTTCATCCATACGAAGTGTGTACAGACGTTGCAATATACCAAGACGATTGGCCACCGTCTTCTTCATGTATAAGGACTCCAATTTGGTCCATAGTGTTGATGTTGTTTTTCTGATAGAGAGAACTTCCTGTAATACATCATCTGTGATGCATAACTGAATAGTGGAGAGAGTTTTATCATCAATATCGTCCCAATCAGAATCCTTCATCGTGGCAAGCTTCTTTTCTTTCCCAGAAAGTGCCACCTTTAAATTTTGTTGTGTCAAAACAGCCATCATACGGACCTTCCACATCCCGAAGTTGATGTGTCCATCGAACTGCTGAATATTAAATTTTGTAGTCGCCATTTTTTTAAACAGATTTTCCCAGAACACTATAAGCGCTCTGATACCAATTTGTTATAAAAAGAGCAAATAAAGTGGAAGTATAAGCACAAATGTGGTTCAGCTTATAACTTACGTCCACATGTATTATAACTTGATATCAAATATGGTGGAGAATACAAAAGAGTATTTACATACTTCACTCAAACCCAAATCCCAAATACACCCAAATACCTCACAAGTATTTACTCACCGGTGTATACAAACTCTCACAATAAACAAAGAGAAGATATAAAGACAAAACTTCTCTGAGAGTCTTGTAATGCGATGTTACAATTTCACACTGTTTCTTGGAAATGAAAACTCTTAATTTATAGGCAATAGCTTTGTTTATTAACCATCCAAATTCTACAGAGATAACCAAATTTCTCTCTACCATTAATGCCTTCAACAACAAACGTTGGAGAGAATTTCTCAACTTTCGACTTTTCAAAATAGAAAAGAAATTAAAGCCATATATCAACAGTATGTAATATTAGTAGTTAACTCAAAGGATTAATCGTGAAAGCTTATTGCTTGCACCTTGCATCACATTGGAAGCTGGTGGTCCATGTTTTTAATTCAGTGACAGCAGCTTGTGTGGTTTAGCAACTATTTACCACCTCCACCTTCACTTTCAGGTACTGGATACTGTATATCTCTAATATTGTTTGTTGCTTTGTACGTGCGCATGGATGCTTCTCGTGATGTTTCTTGCTCATTATTCTAGCTGTTTTTTACTCTTTATTTTTATATCTGTAATCTGATACATGATTATTCTGGGGCCATTATAGCACTGCACCATGCATAACAACAATTTATTGGATGATAAAAAGCTACTGATAACAACTTAGAGTGTGTTTGAAAAATTTGGAAAAAAAAAAGATTATGCTGATAATCAATTTTTGTATAATCGATTATAATCAGAATCAATTTTTATTTGGGTCTGTTTGTTGAAAAACGATTTTAAGATAATCTATTTCGTTTGGGTGGTGCAAAAAAAAAATCATTTTTATATAATAAATTATGAAAAATGGTATGAAGTTATTTGTATAAATTAATAATATTTGTTTAGAAATTATTTTTGTAAGGGTAAACAGGGAAGAATGTTTTGAGGATGAAAAATAATCAAATCACAACAATCTTAAGCTAAAAAAATTAGATGGCATAAAACAACTTTTTTTCCTAAAAAATTTTTTTTTATAAATTTAAACAAAATGCCAAACATGATAGATTATATATGAAACAATTTTTAAACTAAAAAATAGCTGAAACAGGAAAATATAGTCTTTCCCAAATACACTCTATCAGTAGGCATAGAATCTTGGAATAAGGTTGTTGAACCAAGACATATTAATGAATAAAATAAAATGATGTCTCACTAGAAATGCTGAGGGTCACAAATACTGAGGAAGCATCCTTTTTAAACATTCTGCAATTTGAAGCTAATGTTTGTTAGAAGAATCATCAATTGCCATGAATCCAAAGGAAAACAAAAGGAAAAACAGTTTGCTGGCCTCACACTAACTTCTCTAATATAATGGTTTGTTAGCACACTGGACTCTTCTCTAATATTTTTTGTATCGTTGAAAAACATCCATTTAAGTTTTTCTTTATGTTTCTGCCTGCTGAGAACTTGGCTTTGTTTGTGAGTTTGAAGGGGAAGGAAAGAGAGGGGATCAAAAGGGAGGGGAATGAGAGTATTATCCCTCCCCTTATTTGTGAGTGTATATTGTATGAGGGAAAGTAAATGGAGGGTTTATAACATATTTTTACAATCTTACCTTTATTTTATAAAATTAACATAAGTAATATTTTTAAAATAATATTAATACACCTTTAAAAAAATATTAATGCAAATTAATAAAGATTGGGAGGGTAAATTAGTAATTTAATTATTTTTTCCCACCAAAAAACCTCAAATTGAGGTAAACCAAAAAAGTGGGCTTAGGAGGGGTTTGGGGGGTTTTCTAAAATCTTCAAAATTTTCCCCTCCAAATTTTTAAACTCACAAAAAATGGAGAGATTCTCACAAACCTTCAATTTCCCTTATTTCTCCTTCCAAACAAAACTCACAAACAGAGCCTAAATAAACCACAAAGAAATGTAGAGTAGAGTAGAGTAGTTACCTTCCCTGATGACTATCCAAAGCAAGAGTAATATATCTGCATACATATAAACAAAATGCTTGAAATTTGAAAACATAACTGATATTTAACTTATAATGTATTTTTTTTCCCAATCAACACGACACAACAATCATAGGATAAGTCAACAAGGTACTTTATAGGCACTAGTGCAAAATATACATTTAACATCAGTTTTTTAACATCGATTTTAAAAAACCGATGTGAAATAGGAGGCGGTGACATTTTTGAAATTAAACTAAAATATTTTAACATCGTTTTATTTAAAAACCGATGTGATAAAAATATTTAACATCGGTTTTCAAAAAAACCGATGAGGAAAAGTGAAAACAAAAAAAAATTAGACATAAGATTCCACATCGGTTTTGAATAACCGATGTGGAAAATGGAAACAAATTATAAATTTTTTTAATGAGCCGTAAGATTACACATCGGTTTTAAAATAACCGATGTAGTAAATTAAAAAAATGAAATTTTAATGAAAATTGTAAGTTTCTACATTGGTTATCAGGAAACCGATGTGTAATAACCTAATTTTCTATTTTCATTCCCTCCTACTCTTCGCGCCGTCTTCCATTACATTTGTTTTTCATTCCTTTGTCACTGTTTCTCCATCTCTCTCACTGCTCTCACTCTAAGTCACATTGCAAAGAGAACCACCTCTTTCAGCTATAACGATTTCCCTTTCCCCCTAACTCTCTGCAAATCCCTAATCGTAGACAAAGAAGAAGACCACTGCGAGCCTTCATTTTCTGCTTCGGAAGAGAACCACTAAGAACCACTGAGAACGGCCATCCGCGAGCTACCCTAGTTTGAAGAGCGCCATTTTTGCTCGTCCCTCCTCCTCCCTCAGGTATGCATCTCTCTCTCTCTCTCTCTCTCTCTCTCTCTCGCTCCCACTACAAAAAAAAAGGTCATTTAGCGACCGAAAATAGCGACCGAATTTTTAGGTTGCTATTTGCGACCGAAATAGCGACCGATTGTAGGATCTACATGAAACACTGGTTAGAGTTGATTCTGCGACCGCAATAGCGACCGAAATAGAGCGTAGCAGAGATATCGGTCGCTAAACAATGGAGAGTAAAAGCCAGAAGTTTATGAATTGTTAGCGACCGAAATGGCGACCGAATTAAATGCGACGGTCAAAATGTGTTTATATTAGCGACCGATTTATATATCCGTCGCTAAATTTATGAATTCACACTTTAAACTGTATTTATATTTGCGACCGATATTAATTCGGTCGCTAAAAGGCGCTTTAAAAAAATAAAATTGCGCGTGTTAGCGACCGAAAAGTTAAATCGGTCGCTAAAATTACAAATTCAAATTAAAACTAACCAAATTAGCGACCTATATAGCGATCGAATAATTCGGTCGCTAAAACTGAAACCCCTAAATCGCGAGCCCTTCCCCTTTCTTCCCCATTTCTCTCATTCCTTCTCTTTCTTTTCCCTTCCCGCTCTCCCCGTGCGGTTACGTGATTCCACCTTCCTCCGGTGAGTGATTCCACCTTCCCTCTCTCTCTCTCTCTCTCTCTCTCTTTCTGATGTCTCTCTGTCTCTGTCTCTATAGCGCACCTGAGTCGCCTCCCTTGAGCCACCACTGTCCGCAGCTCCAGTGACACCACCACCACCAAGGGTAAGCTACCTTGTCTTCTCTCCTCTTCCCTCTCTCTCTCTCTCTCTTTCTGATGTCTCTCTGTCTCTGTCTCTGTCTCTGTCTCTTTCTTTTGGACAGCTTCTATATAACTTCTAGGCTCATCTTGTTGAGCAATGGCAGCCACATAAGCTTTGTGTTTATTAGGGAAACTGTCATAGTCTATATATTTGGAAATGGGATATTCTATGTCAGTTTTGGATGCTGCCTGTAATGACATAAGGGTAGGATTGTTGGTAGTGCTATAACAGTAATAGTCCTTTAAATATGAAGGAGGCTGCCTTGTCCTAATTTCATTTCTTGTGGGTTGTTGGGTGGCCATTTGAGGCTCCCCTGGTTCAGGACCTCTGTTTTTTTTTTTTTTTTTGATAAGCAAAGATGTATATTGACAAGAATACAAGGTGTATTCTAACCCGAATACAAAGATATCAAAGTGAAGGAATGAACAATGTAAAGAAAATACTAACTTAGGAAGCAGTATTTGTATTACAAAGCACAAACCCAGCAACAAAGAAACCGGGAGAATAAATGAAATTGATATTCCCCCAACGAAAAGACACCTAACACTGCTCACCCACTAGCCAAACCAAGCCACAGAAACAGAAAATAACCACTAAATAGCCTAAGACCAGCCCACATGCCAGTCACCTCCTGCAAACCCTTCGCAAAATACCAGACCAAAAACAGAACCAACATCAACAACTTAGCAGTCAACAGAAACAGCAGAAAAACAAACTCAGCAGATCCTGCGTTTTATGCAGAGCATATTTGAATCAGAGTCAGTCCAAAGGATTAGGATTAATACACCAGTCCGAGTATTAGTAGCCACTCCTATTTGATATACTTCTATGCTTGATACATTGTATGCTTGATACACAGCCCTACTACAAAATAATAGTCATCAACAAAGAGGACATGGACTAGGTAGCCAAGCTCCCGTCAGTGAGTATAGCCTAATGATTTGATGCAGAAATCTGGATTTAAACACCAATCTATGTAGGAGAATGAAGCCTTCTTCACCAAAGCCTTGCACCAAGTCCACATTCTTACTCTAACCAGATTTAACAAGACCCTATCTAACAAGACCCTCCAACAAAAAGCTCCCACCTTTAGTGGTATGCCTCTTTCCCATAGGAACTTGAAGTGCCGAGTATTAACACTATTAGAAACTGTTGTTGTCAGAGCTGAGTATGCTGATTTGACCGTGTAGTTTTGATCATTTCCCCCTCTCCAAATCCAGTAATCCTCCTTGTTTTCCACCAAAACTGCATTGTCCAGTATTTGCAAGAGTGTAGCCACCATGTCTTCCTCCCAAACGAACAAACCTCTCCTCCAGCTGAAATCCCATTTCCAACTACCATTGTTCCAAGTGCCTTGATCTGCAACCATTGTTCCCTCATGTCTTTGTCTGCATACTTTACCATACATAACATTCAACCCCACGTACTAGGGTTCTAGAGAACTATGCATATTGTACATTGAGGACTAATAAAATGACACTAAGAAGCTGTGGAACTACAGATTTATTAGGCTTCTAACTGTTAAGAATTTTCCTCTAGAACAAAGATAAAGGATGGCTAGATGGGCTTTGTCTCTTCCAAGTCGAGAGTGATATCAGATTCTCAGAACAAAGTCATAATATATATATATATATATATATATATATATATATATATATCCACTTTCAAATTTCAGAATATGATTTCCACTTTTACCTGACAAACGAATAAGAATGCATATTGGATTAAAATTTGAAGGATCAATTCTGGAACCTAATGCAGTTAGGAAATTGATATTGGCACATCACTTTAATTTTATCATATAATTTTTTTGCGTACATTATTATATAAATTATGTGCAATTCGTGCACAGGAAACTTATAACATGTGAGGGGATAAAGGTTATCTAAGGAAAAAAGTGTGGTAATATTATTTCCAAAGTTGTATAGCAGAGGAACTCAAATGCACAACACTATCTGAGAATGGAAAGTGAAAGTAAGAAACATGGCCCACAAGTGAACAAAAGTAGGAAGGAATAATATCTATTTTTCAGGTCACTGCATACAAGGGATTAAGTTTGGTTTTCTATTGGTTCAAGAGTAAGTTTAAAAGGCTTGCTCTATATTCCTACCCTTCAATTTAAATTGGTGTATTGGATTGAGATTTTAAAAGATTATTTTGGTATAAAAGAATCTTGTGGATTTTAAAAGATTACATAGGAATCTTGATATTAGCCAACCCCAAAACCATCTTTCTCCATAGTTTCAAAGCACCTAATTTCAGAAACCAAAAACTTCAAAACAATGACTCAGTTTCTTTTCCTTTGCTTTCTATTAGCAAATATTTTCCTTGGTTTTGGAATAGTGATTTGATTTGAAATGAATAATTTCATTTCTGCACGATAGGTCCTTGTTGTCATATTCTTCTACCGGCTCCTCCACTTATCCTTGCTCGCTGTTGTGTTTTCTCTCTCGGTCAGTTCTCCGAACACTCGGTGTAATGTATTATGTGAATTATCGTCTTGTTTGGTAGTGGAGAGTTGAGCTCAATAGGATGTGATCTTTTCGATTGTATCTTGATAATTAATTTAATGTTTATGCATGTGTTTGTCAATATGTGTTGTTTGTTAGTGGAGAGCGAGCTCAATAGGATGTGATCTTGTCCGATTGTATGCTGATAATGTAATGGTTATGCATGTGTTTGTCAAGATGGGTTGGTTGTGCGGGGAGAGCGGAGCTCCATAGGATGTGATCCTGTCCGAAAGCGCGGATCTTTGGTTGTGTGCTGATAATTTAGAAATTATGCATGTGTTTGACAATTAACTGCTACTTGTTAGTGGAGAGTGGAGCTCAATAGGATGTTTGCTACAATATTTAATCTAAGTTTGTATTGATTTACGCTGCAATTTATATAAACTCAACAATGTTGCAATATTTATAGGTTAATGGTTTTATTTTCTGTTAGAGTTAATAATTAATTTACGAAAGCCTTAGTTTCCTGTTTGAGATTCAATATTAATGAGCATGCGTAACTTATCAAGGTATGCATGCTCATTGTATTGAATCTTGAATTGTCCAATTAGGACAGTTTGGGAAAATACCTTTTTCACACTCGTACAATAGTCATTTCAATGTTCAAATGCCTTATATACTTGTTGAAATCTCGGTCTGATGCATTTCCTTTTGTTCTCCTGGTGCATACTTGATCGCGGTGATTCTGACCGTGCTCGAGTCGTGTAACTTGGAGACCGATGGGAGATGCTGCCGAACTTTTGTCAAGTATAAGGTATTTGAATATGGGAATAACTATTAGTAGCTGAGTGTGACAAAGGTTTCTTCTCGAATGGGATAGGTTCATACCTTGTCATAAGAACGAGATTGATGGAGTTATTGGAATGCACCGTAATATATAAGTGTTATTGTAGGATTGGTCAGGCTATTTAATTGCCAGCAATGGATATTCCGGAGAATCGGAAATGGATGTATCGTAGGTTGGATCGGAATAAACGTCTGAGGGAAGAGTATAGAGTTGGAATGGGTGAGTTTATAGAGTTTGTTGTTAGCCAGGAGAGATTTATACGGCTGGGCGGTGATCAATTGAGGTGTCCTTGCAAAAGATGCAAGTGTCAATCTTTCAAAAGTGTGGATGGAGTTGTAGCCGATCTTTATGAGAAGGGCTTCATGCCTGATTACTATTGGTGGAGTAACCATGGTGAGACGTTGCACGACTTAAACCCGATTGTGGTGAAGGTTCGTACTATGGAAGTGGTGACGGGAGGGAAGAATTGAATCCATACAAGCAGATGATAATGGATCATCTTTGGACCATCGGTTGGTGTTGTACTAGAAGAAGATGGGGGAGAAGATGGTGGAATGGGTTCCCAATACATAGAGGAGAATCCGAATCCCGAAGCTCAAAGATTCTATGATATCTTTGAGTCGCGCACGATCTCCATTGTGGGAAGGATGTCGGGAGTACACGGAGTTGTCGATGTGCATGGAATGGTTGAGTATCAAATCTGACTACAATATGCAAGAAGGCTGTTTTAATCGCCTCAGCAGGTCAGTGTCCAAGGTGTTGCCAGAAGGCAATTGGATGCCTACAAGTTTTTATCATGCTAAGAAGTCCGTGGAAAATTTGGGTCTGGGGTGTTTGAAAATTGATTGTTGCCCGAATGGATGTATGTTGTACTATAAGGATGATTCAGCGGAAAGCATAACGTGTTGTCGATTTTGTGGTGCGGATCGGTATAAGACAACCACTAGGATGGGCATTGAGAAGAAGAGGTCGCTAAAAAAGATGTGGTACTTTCCGCTCGTGCCAAGACTTACAAGATTGTACTCTTCGATGGCCACTGCAGCTCACATGAGGTGGCATAGTGAGCATGAGAGGGAGCAAGATATCTTGTGTCATCCATCTGATGGAGAAGCTTGGAAGCATTTTGATAGGGTTCATATGGCATTTTCGCAGGACCCTCGCAATGTCCGATTGGGGTTATCTGCTGATGGATTTAATCCTTTTGGGCAGTCTGGAAAAGCATACTCTTGTTGGCCGGTTATCCTGACTCCGTACAATCTTCCCCCGGGGATGTGCATGAAGCGGGAGTTTATGTTCCTAACAGTCATAATTCCGGGTCCGTCTAATCCAAAAGGTAAGATTGATGTGTACTTGCAGCCACTGATAGATGAGTTGACAATGCTGTGGAATGATGGTGTGTTGACATATGACGTATCTTTGAGGCAGAATTTCATCATGAAAGCAGCTTTAATGTGGACGATCAACGACTTTCCTGCTTATGGGATGATGTCGGGTTGGATGACCGCGGGGAAGCTTGGATGCCCAATATGTATGGAGCGATCGAAGGCATTCACGCTTAAACACAGTCGAAAGATCTCATATTTTGATTGTCATCGTCAATTCCTTCCGGAAGATCATCCTTATAGGCGGAACAAGAATGCATTCAAGAAGCGTTGTGCGGAGAGAACACCGCCTCCACCACGTTTGACTGGTCCTAATGTATGGCGCAGAGTACAAGTGCCACCGCTCGTCCATGAAACCCAAGGAGAACATATTCCTGATTATGGCGTCAACCATAATTGGACAAAACAAAGTATATTTTGGAGGTTGCCGTATTGGAGGACGCAGCTACTCCGTCACAACATTGATGTCATGCATACTGAGAGGAATGTGTTTTTGAATGTGTTTGACACTGTGCTGGACATCAAGGGGAGGACAAAGGATACAAATAAAGCCCGATTGGACCTGGCTGACATTTGCAATCGGAAGGAGCTTGAGTTGCAAGATGGTGGTCGTGGCAAACTTATCAAACCGAAGGCAAGTTATACACTAAGCAAAGCACAGAAATTGGCCGTCTGTAAGTGGGTTAATGAACTATAGTTACCAGATGGGTATGCTTCCTATATTTGTAGATGTGTTGACATTAAGGAAGCAAAGTTACATGGAATGAAGAGTCATGATTGCCACGTGTTCATGCAACGGTTGCTTCCAATTGTGTTTGACGCATTACCGAAGCAAATTTGGAACCCACTTGTTGAGCTTAGCCACTTTTTCAGGGAGCTTACATCGACAACACTAAATGTGAATCAATTAAAGGATATGGAAGTCAAGATACCCGTTTTGTTATGTAAGCTGGAGCAAATCTTCCCGCCGAGTTTCTTTGATTCCATGGAACACCCGCCAGTTCATCTACCTTACGAAGCAAGAGTTGGTGGCCCAGTCAATACCGCTGGATGTATCCATTTGAGAGGTAAACAACATCAACTATTTTACTTAATACATATGAAATTCACGAACACGAGAGCAGTAGTTTAGCTTTCCCTAAAACTAGTAATTATTTGTATGTATCCCTCTTTAATAGGTTCCTGCACTCCCTTAAACACAAAGTCAAGAACAAGGCACGAGTGGAGGGTTCCATTTGTGAAGCATACTTAGTAGAGGAGACTTCCACTTTTGCCTCTTATTACTATCCGGACGAAGTTAACACGAGAAGGACAAGGATGCCTAGAAACGTTGATTCGGGCGAAGGATGTTCAACTAGTCCTCCTATATCAATATTCAACTATCCGAGCAGATTTAGTGGCAAATCAAAAGGATATTTCTTGGAGCAGCGTGACATTAATGCTGCTCATCTGTATATCCTTCAAAATTGTGAAGAGGTGGCGCCATATTTAGAGTAAGTTTCTATAACGTCTGTAATAAGTTCAATTGACATTTATTATTATTAATCGTCCTGCTGTTAATCTCCCATATGTAGGATGTACGGCAATTTTCTAAGGGAACTCCAACCTGACATTTCAAACGATCAAGTTGATCGAGAAATTACTTCTCACTTTGCTACGTGGTTCAGTAAATATGTAGGTTAAGCATCTTCATTTTTTGAAGCATACATTTTATCTCCTTAAATATATAGCATGTATAAGAATAATATAATATTTGATTGTTTAGGTACTAGATCCAGAAAACAATGTTCAAAATCCATTGTTGACAAATTTGGCATGGGGGCCTAACAGATGGGTTACATCATGGAATACTTATTTTGTAAATGGATATAAATTTAACACAAAAACATGGAATGAAGGAATGCAGACGTGTAACTATGGTGTTTGTGTGCGAGCCACTGATGGCAATGTAGAGGATGATTTCTATGGGGTTCTAACTGACATCCTTGAACTCGATTATAACGGTTTCCCCGTGATGAAATTAGTTATCTTCAGGTGTGATTGGTTTGATCCTACTCTTGACGTAGGGACACAAATAGATAAAAATTATGGTATTGTTCAAGTTAGGATGTCTCGAAGGTATAATAAGGCGTACGACCCATTCATTTTTTCACAACAAGCAGATCAGGTTTATTACTCGCCATATCCCGAAGGACATCATGGCTGGTTGGGTGTTATTAAGATAAAGGCTCGCAGTATAATTACTGATAATGTAATCAACCAGCCTGAAAAAGATGCTCCGTACCAAGATGATGAGTTTTCAAGACCCCACGCATGCGTTGCAAATTACGCCGGACATTATTGTTAATTCTCTGGCGGACATTTCCGGAAATGGGGAAGAAGTTGAAAGAGAGTTAATGGATCAATCCGAGTTGGACGCATCTAGCGAAGGTACATTCCGATCAAGTGATACTGATGAGACTGAGGGTGAATTTAGTGACGGAGATTCTACTTAGGTAATTTATTTATGTCATAATTCATTGTGTGAATGTCATTCTACTTATTAGGTAATTTATTTTTGTATTATTTACACTGTTGTGTAATCATATTTTCATTTTTTTCACAGATGGCAGATTCCTCCAGAGGTAGGGGTCGTCGTGGAGGTCGTCGTGGAGGTCGTGCTGCGAGAGTCCCTTCGCCGGCCGACCCACAGCCTTCAGATCGAGACCATCCTGCCAGCACCTCTGTTGACGGGACACCTCAGGGTGATGGAGTTGCACCCCCCACCCATCCTCATATGGTCGGGACACAGGCTGCACCCTCATCATCCACACCTACGACGACAGGACTATCATCATCTTCGGGACAGGAGAGTCGTGGTCCATCCGACAGGAGGATTCTTCTTATCCCCAGGGGGGATAACGAGCATGCTAATTTAATTTTTTAATATATATAAAGTATCGTTAATTTCTATTTACTTGTTTTTAAAATTTAATTATAACATTTATTAATGCTCTAATTTTGCTGCAGCTTTTTGCCTGCGAAGGGCCCTTCTGATTCGATCTCGAAGATCCTGCGACGCAAGTTTGATGGTCCATGGCCTACATGGAAGGCCATCCCACTGGGCCATAGGGATCAGTTGTTTCTAGAGTTTAAGGTAACAGTTTATTAAGTTTTTTAAATTAAATTTACATTATATATATGTACACACGAATTTCCTAACAACTGTAAGTTGCGAGAAAAGAGTATAGGTGGGACTTAGCTTTAGAGGCTCTCGTCGGGGACATATTTGAGCATAAAGGCTCACTTGGTTATGAAGAATCGATGAACAAGGCGAGGAAGGGGCGAGAATAAGGGGAGGTGGGTGGATCCCGAGATCATGAGGCAGCTGGACCAAGATCTTGGGCTCTGAGAAGTTCCAGGAGATCCGGGGCCACGGCTCGGCGTATCGAGCTTCTGAGGGTGGCTCATGTGCTTGGACCGGTGGGTCTAAATCAGCCGCCGCCCACTACGACGAGCTGGTAATACATTAAACTTTTGACTTAATATACTATTTAATTAATTAGTTTTCATTTTTAATTATTCTTATGAATTTAATATTATATTATTATGTGCGAAAAGCACGTAAAAACAATGCAGGCCCCATCTGCTATGGAGTTGGTGGAGAGGGCGAAGAAGTTGAAGTCGGGGACATGGGTCAACGACAAGGCCCGTGACTATGCTATAAGCAAAAAAATAATTTAGTGTTTACTTGTAATTTATTATAAATGATTTGTTAATATTGGATATAATTATTTTAACTAAATCTATTCAACTATACTTTGTAGGCGGGCTTCAACGAGAAGAAGGACGATGCCATATCACGTGCCTCACAGTCACAAGATGAGGCTTTGACCGGTGATGGCTGCTCTCTCTGTCTCCGTCGACGATAATGCCATTTATTTGGAGGTCGTCGGGGGGCGGGAACAAGAAGGGGCACGTGTATGGCCTCGGACACTGGGAGCCGAAGTTCATCGCTTCATCGTCCGCAAGCGCCTTGCTCCTTGCTGCTGCGCGATACCGTCCCTCGGGAGCAGTTCCACCAAATGCGAGGACACCATCACGCAGCTGAATGCGGAGCTTCGGGAGAAGAGCGAGAGAGAGCAGCGGATGGCGGACCAGATTGCCTGATTGGCTTCGGGCACACCAAAGGCTGATGCAGCGAGCATCGAGCGAGGCGGTACATCATGCGGCTGGTGTTGGAGCAGATGAGGATCCGACTCCGATTTGCTCGAGATGATGCTCGACGGTTGTTGTGCGCTCTGCTGCTCTCCTCGGTTCCTCCGCCGCCAGCTACGATGTTGTTCTTTGCGAGAGGACGATCAGCTAGCAGACGTCGGTGGTACGGACGCTGAGGATGATTGGATTCCTCCATCTCCCCCTCATCATGACTGATTTTTTCTCTCCATATTTTTTACTTTAAACGATTCTTGTACGACATTTTGGATTATTCTTTTTATATATATTTATTATTTTTTTTGATTGTATATTTCATAAGTTATTTGGTGTGTTTTATTAGTAATTTTTTTAACGTTTAAAGAAAATCAGAAAAATAATTATTATAAAAATTAAAATTAAAAAAAAAATTAATAATAACCAGTTTAGCGACCGAATTAGAAACTAATAATTCGGTCGCTAAACTTTATTTAAGATTTCCAGATGATGTATAGGGACCGAAAATCCGTCGCTAATATAGGTTAACAGTAACCAAAATTAGCGACCGAATTAGAAACCGATTATCGGTCGCTAAAAATGGTTACCCAAAAAATGTGACCAACCTAATAGCGACCGATTATTATTTTATAGCGACCGAATTTACGGTCGCTAATTAGCGACCGAAATAATAATTCGGTAGCTAAAACCTTAGCGACCAGGTATTCAGCTACCACCATAAATCGGTCTCTGATTCGGTCGCTAAAACAAATAGCGACCGATTTACATGGTTTAGCGACCGAAAAGTACGGTCGCTAAACAATTGTTTTTTTGTAGTGTCCCTTCTTCACGTCGCCGCTTCTTCCATTTTTGTGTCTTGAGTCCTTGTTCTGTGTATACTTGTGTTGTTTTGTGTGTGAAGTGTTATAAAGTGGGAATCTATGTCTAATCCACCTGGAAATGGCACCAAGACTGGATTTTTCCAGTGGTGGTATCACGTGTCACGGCCGTGATGGCTGTCACGGCTAGGTCGTGACGGATTCTTCCTGGAGGTTGCTTCACTGGTTGGTCTGTCACGGCCGTGACCACCATCACGGCTAGGCCGTGATCAGTTCTGCCTGTGAGGGTCTGGTTCAGTTAGAATGTCACGGTCGTGATGGCCATCACGGCTAGGCCGTGACAGGTTTTGCCTTGGAGGTTGCTTCACTGGTTGGTCTGTCACGGTCGTGACCACCATCACGGCTAGGCCGTGATCAGTTCTGCCTGTGAGGGTCTGGTTTAGTTGGAATGTCACGGTCGTGATGGCCATCACGGCCAGGCCGTGACAGGTTCTGCCTTGGAGGTTGCTTCACTGGTTGGTATGTATCACGGCTAGGCCGTGATCAGTTCTGCCTGTGAGGGTCTAGTTCAGCTGACATGTCACGGTCGTGATGGGCATCACGGGCTGGTCGTGACTAGTTCTGACTTTTCCATTCTTTCTTTTAAGCTCTACTCGATCACGCCCGTGATGGCTTTCAAGGCTAGGCCGTGATGGGCTCTGTTTGGTTAATTTTCTTCACTTTTCAAGCCCCATCTTCATGCAAGCTACATAATAAGTAAAGCCTTAGTTTCCCGTTTGAGATGCAATACTAATGAGCACACGTGTATGTGCTTAATGTACCGCTCATTGTGTTGGATCTTGAATTGTCCAAAGTTGGACAGTTTGGGGAAAAAATTTCTTAATTCAGTTAAAATAGTTATTCATTGATTCTAATGTTATATACTTGATGAAAGTTCGGATTGATACATTTCCTTTCGTTCTCCGGGTGCATACTTTATCGTGGTGGATGTCATCACGTTCAAGTAGTGTACGTCGGAGACCGAAGGGAAATGCTACCGAAATTTTGTCGAGTATGAGCATGAGAGTTAAGGACTAACTGTTAACCGAATGTTGAAAAAGTTTCTTCTTGAATGGGATAGGTACATACCCTGTCATAAGAAGTGGTTGATGAATATGTTGGACTAAGTATGAAGTTATTGGTTTAGGCATGGATCGCGGTTGGATGAATGCTAGACGGACAAGTGATGAGTATGAGAATGGAGTGGAAGATTTTCTACAGTTTGCAAAAACAAATGCTCCTGATAGTGGTAACGGAAGGTTTTATTGTCCTTGTGTTAACTGTTTGAATGAGAGACGACTAGAAGCTGAGGAGATACGTGATCATCTTATTTGTGAGGGGATTTGCAAGAGTTATACAACATGGATATGTCATGGTGAATCGTTAGATAGGTCGAGGGTGTCAGATAGAGAGGAAGTTGATGACGTGGAAATGGATGATGGACTAGAGGACATGATCCGTGATGTTGGGCAAGAGTCTTTTCGGTGCGCACATGTGTATGATACTTTGTGCAGTGATGCGGAAGTGTCTTTGTATCCGGGGTGCACTAATTTCACACGGTTGTCAGCGGTGTTAAGATTGTTCAATGTGAAGGCGAGAAATGGGTGGAGCGATAAAAGCTTTACCGAATTGCTTGAGTTCTTGAAAGACATGCTTCCAGAAGGCAACACATTGCCATCTCGAAACTATGAGGCGAAGAAGATATTGTGTCCGATGGGTATGGAGTATAAGAAAATACACGCTTGCCCCAATGATTGCATATTGTACAGGAAAGAGTTTGAAGAGATGCACGAGTGCCCCAGGTGTGGGGTATCACGCTACAAAGTGAAGGATGGTGATTCTAGTTGTGATGTGGTCACCAAAGGTCCTCCTGCGAAGGTGTTATGGTATCTTCCCGTGATTCCACGGTTCAAGCGATTGTTTGCTAATGTAAATGACGCAAAGAACATTAGATGGCATGCAGATGA
Source organism: Sophora flavescens (assembly GCA_030762895.1). Classification (NCBI taxonomy): domain Eukaryota; kingdom Viridiplantae; phylum Streptophyta; class Magnoliopsida; order Fabales; family Fabaceae; genus Sophora; species Sophora flavescens. The sequence continues at coordinate 107,002,908 of CM061064.1, read as the reverse complement.
GAGGAAGTGTGATGGACAGCTTCGGCATCCGGCCGATTCTTTGCAATGGAAGAGAATTGATAGTTTGTTTCTGGATTTCGGCAATGATCCCAGAAACCTCAGACTTGGACTTTCTACCGATGGAATGAATTCATATGGAAACTTAAGTAGTATTCATAGTTAATGGCCTGTTCTCCTGGTAATTTACAACCTGTCTCCTTGGTTGTGCATGAAGCGCAAATACATTATGTTAAGTATGATGATTTCGGGTCCTAAACAGCCAGGAAATGATATTGATGTTTATCTGAGTCCCTTGATTGAAGACTTGAGAATGTTGTGGGATGAAGGCGTTGATGTGATCGACGGGTATTGCCGTGAGACATTCAGATTGCTTGCCATGTTATTTTGCACCATCAATGACTTTCCAGCATACGGGAACCTGTGTGGGTATAGTGTTAAGGGGCATAAAGCATGTCCAATATGTGAAGAAGGCACATGTTACCATCAACTGCAACATGGAAGGAAGACGGTTTACCTTGGGCATCGGAGATTTCTCCGACGCAATCATCCTTATCGTAGACTCAGAAAAGCTTTCAATGGATTTCCGGAGAATGAAATTGCTCCGGCGGCCTTGACTGGAGAGCAAGTTTATGGAAAGGTGAACAACACTAATGTTATCTATGGGAAGACCCAGAAGAAGGCTACCGAGAAGAAAATATGGAAAAAGAGGTCAATCTTCTTTGATCTTCCATACTGGTGCAAGCTTGATGTAAGACATTGTATTGATGTGATGCATGTGGATAAAAATATGTGTGACGGTTTAATCGGAACGCTTCTCAACATTCAAGACAAGACAAAGGATGGTGCGAATGCTCGTCTGGATCTAGTTGCGATGGGTATACGAGAGCAGTTAGCTCCACTTAAAGTGGGGGATAAGAAGACTTATTTGCCCCCAGCATGTCATACTTTATCAAAAAAAGAGAAAAGAAGTTTCTGTGAATGTCTACGGGGAGTCAAAGTGCCACAGGGTTACTCTTCAAATATCAAAAGACTTGTCTCAATGAAAGATCTCAAATTAGTTGGCTTAAAGTCTCATGATTGTCATGTCTTGATGCAACAACTACTATCGGTGGCCATTCGTGACATATTGCCTAAAAAAGTCAGACATGCCATTACTAGGTTATGCTTATTCTTTAATTCTATATGTAGCAAGGTCATTGACACTAAAAAGTTGGATGACTTGGAAAATGAGGCAGCCATTATATTGTGCCAATTGGAGATGTATTTTCCACCTTCATTTTTTGACATCATGGTTCATTTGATTGTTCATCTAGTGAGGGAGATTAGATTGTGAGGCCCCGTTTATTTAAGGTGGATGTACCCGGTTGAGCGATACATGAAGATCTTGAAAGGATATATGAAAAATCCACATTGTCCCGAAGCATCTATTGTTGAAAGGTATGTTGCATAAGAAGCTATTGAGTTTTGTACAGACTACATGTCATAAGCGGAACATGTAGGGCTACCGAAGTCTCATCACGAAGGAAGATATGATGGTAAGGGTACACGAGGTATCACTGTTAAGAGCATGGATCGGGAGGAAGTGCTTCAAGCACATTTGTATATATTGAATAACACTGATGAGGTTGAACCATACTTATGTGAGCATAAAAGCATCATCAATGAAACTTACCCTAGAATGAATGAAAAATGGTGTTTGAACAAGCATAACAAGACTTTCTTGAACTGGTTTAAAGAAAAAATTGCAAAGGATGGTATTGCTTCTGATACATTAAAATGGCTAGCACAGGGGCCTAACTTTGATGTCAAATGCTGGAGTGGGTACGATATCAATAACTTTTCCTTCTATACAAAGTCCCAGGATGACAAAAGTACAATGTAAAACAGTGGGGTTATGGTTGTCGCTGAGTCCATGCATTTCTCTAGTTCGAAAGATAAAAACCCTGTTATGGCATCCGTTTCATACTTTGTAATCATTGAAGAGATATGGGAGGTTGATTACATGAAGTTTAGAGTACCTGTTTTTAAATGTCAGTGGGTCGACAGTAACAATGGTGTGCAAACCGATGAGTTAGGATTCAAATTGGTGGACCTTAATAAGGTAGGTAATAAAGAGGAGCCTTTCATCATGGCATCCCAAGCAAAACAAGTGTTTTATATCCGTGATCCTTCTAACAAAAGGTGGTCGGTGGTTCTCCAGGAAAAAAACATGTATAATGGTAGTGAGGGAAATCACGATTCAACTCTTGATATTTCTGATACTCCTTCTTTCTCAACACGAGTGCCTAATTTCAATGAGGAAAATGAAGTGGATGATGTACATGCTACTCGTAATGATCACCAAGAAGGGTTATGGGAGAAATTTACTAATTGACCACAAAGTAAGTTTAGTTTGAGTTATGTTTAAAGGCATATTATATGTTTACGTTGATATTTATAAGTTATGTTTACGTACGTTGATCGATATTTATAAGTTATGTTTGATATTTATCCTGACATACTAACAAGTTTTTTTTGTTTAAACAGGTATACTTGGCTGATCGTGAGGATATCCCTCCTTCATGCAAATGGCCTGGAGACCCCGCTCTCACCGGTAGAAAGGGTAGACGTGCCACACGAATAAGGAATTTGACTGCCAACCGTGGTTCAAATCAAAGGATAAGAATAGACTTTGATAATAACCGCAATCCTATTGGGCCAATGGCAGAGCAGTTTAATAGTTTTGTGACGAGTCTTGCTAGGAGCAGGCCTAGTATACTCATTGATATTTTGAAAGATGCACCGGCGGACGTGAAGGATCAGATATGGGAGAGTATTCTGGTATCTATACTTTTACGTCCTGTGTTTGTCTGTATCTACTTTATTTTTATCTTAATAATATCATACAGTAATTCGTTGATTCTTTTGGTTTTAATGTAGCTGACCTTTGACATACCGGATACGTACGTTATGAAGAAGCGTTTGCTAAAGTATGGTGGTGAGCGTTGGAGGGGTGTTAAGGCCGACCTGGGCAGATACTATGTATTCAATCCAAAATGTAAAAAGAACCCACTTGAGGTGTACCCGTTTCTTGACCAGGCGACGTGGGATCGCTTTGTTCAAAGCCGACATGATCCCAGCTTTCAGGTTAACTTATTTGATTTGTCTCTAAATTTATGTAATTTCATTAATTTTATTTACTTATGTAATTTAATTGTCTTCTATTTATAATAGGAGAAGAGGAAAAAGGGGAAGAAAAACCAAAGCAAGAATGTCTACCCCCATGTCATGTCTCGTGGGGGATATAAAATGCTTATACAGAAAATGGTTGAAGAGGAAAAGAAAGCACGTCAGGAAGCAGCATCTCAGGCGGATCCTAATGCTGAAAATCATCCAGAGGTTGTTGATCCACCTCCACCCCCACGCCATCGTAAATGGAAGAGGGCCCGACAAAGAAAAAGGGACAATATACATCTGAGGAGGCCCGCCAAGTAGCTGAGAAGATTGTAAGTATAGTTTGAATTGTAATTGTCATTTTAAGATTGTTACCGAATTGTGATGTGACCTGATATTTTATGTGATAGGATGCCTTGGACGAGCAGGTAACCTGAGGAACCTTTGTCCCTAGAGGACGCGAGGATATCTTAGCTGCTGCCATCGGTAAACCAGACCACCCGGGCCGTGTCATTGGTGTTGGATGGGGCGTCGGCATTCGCCAACACCATGGTTCATCTTCACACAAATGCCACAGGGATGTTGATGCAGATAGAGCACGGCTAAAATAGGAGATTGCAGCTGAGCTTCAACAGGAGATGGCCGAGCAGTTTTCCCAGCAGATGGCAATATTGACTTCTATGTCCCAGCAGATGACAGCCGGTGTCCAACCTTCTGTCCAACCCTCTGTCCATGTGAGCACTAAGGGCTCATGTGATCCTCCTCATCAGCCTGAAAATGATGATGATGGTGATGATGATGATGATGATGATGATGGTGATGATGATGATGATGATGATGACGACCCTGATAGGTGTGAGCTGTATGTTGATGATCATCATCATCGCCGCTTAGTGGCATTGGGGAGGGCACATAATAACTTAGGTCATACCATACACCATCGTTTATTACCGGATGATCAGCTGAGGGTCATTGTTGAGATTATTCGAGATGTTGATGCCCGAGTCCTGTGCCCACTGAGGAGGTTCAAACAGTGGGTCAGGCCCCCGGTAATTAACTTCATCCTTTGGCCAAGAAGACTGGTCAGCTTTCTTGTTGCATCCGAGGTATTCAGTTAGTTGTGTTTTTCTATATTCATAGTTGAAATAATTTATTATTGTTTAAAGATAATGCTTTATTTTTATTCGTTATAGGATGTTGGAAATGATATTGTGCCTAAAAGGTCGGATCCAGGAAGACCAGAGATGTCTGCTCCTGCCAAGGTATTCATTTGACCATTTAGTTAATTACGAATTAAATAACTAAGTTATCCGTGATTACCAATATATATCTATGTTGTTTAGGGGATCGACAAAGGGGCATCTGGCCATGGTGATGTTTTTAAAGTTCTGGCTATACAGGTTGTCACCATGGAGAATGACGCAGCCTTGGTAAGGTTGGAACATGATGCTAGTCCAGGTGATGAACTGTATATCCCAAAGAAGGAACTTATGGAGATGGCACTCAATAAAGAAATGGCTAGTTCTGCACACATATCGTTATGGTGCACGTAAGTACATTTTATTCATAAGTTAAGTAATTAATTTTTACATACTATGATAATTAACATGATTTTCCAATATATTAGGTATCTGCATCGTATGTTGGTTGATCAGGGTAACCTCGCCCTTTATGGGTTCATTGACCCCATGTTCATTCAGGGTGATGTTCTCCTAGCATCAGAAGACCCGGTCACCACCATATGTGATATACTTGCCCGAGACGATCATCAAATCTACCTTGCGCCTTATCTCAATAAGTAAGTACCGGTTATTTAAGTATAACTATATATGACTTAGTCACTAACTGTTCCGCAAATACAGCCATCATTGGCAACTGTTGATCTTGTACCCTAGGATGAACGTCGTGGTCTTCTTCTTCTCATTGGGAAATAAGTCGACGAATGCACTGAAGACGATCATCGAAACGTAAGCATTAAAATACTTTATAATCGGTAATGCAGTTGTTGTACTTATCTGAAATCTATTAGATATACTTTAATTAATGTTTTTGTCATGATAGGTCTATTACTGCAAACCACATGTTGCGTGGTGAAAGGCGTACTCGGGCTATCAGATGGATTATTCCTAGCGTAAGATATTTATTAGTTCAAATGCATCAAATGCAGTGGGTATAATTATTGATTTCTATTTAATTGCTCATATTCTAATTGGGTTTCATTTGTACGTAGTCACGTATACAACGTGGATCATGGGAATGTGGCTACTATGTGATGCAGTGGATGTTGGAAATTATCTCCTCCAGGATCACTGAAAGATGGCACGAGGTAAATGTTAATTGATACAATTAGAAGTAATAGTTATAGATTCGTTATATGTTTTATGTTAGTTTATTACTTAAAAGATATTATAATCTTTTGTCCAATTAAACTTGCAGATATTCAACAATCCAACTCCATTATCTGATTCCGACATCATCAACATAAAGAGGCGTTGGGCAACTTTCTTTCTTGAAGTGTACCAACCATAGTTTGTATATATGTAGTTAGTTTAAAAACTTATCAAGTACTAGCTATAGTGTACTTTTGACTGATCATATGTATTTTGATATGAAATCTATAATATATCATGTAGCTTTTTGGTTTCTAATTATCTTTGTTGTCTGAATGTAATTGATCGTACATATGTATTGTTCGTAATAAATTCAATATATATTATCTGTGTTTTTGTCGTACAAAAGTGATTGTGTTTAGAATATTTACAGTATGTTATTCTGGTATTGATCTGCATTACTGAAACAGGGGAAAGGAATGACAGAAATGTAAATAACAGAATTAAAAAAAATGAGAATTTCCACATCGGTTTTTCCAAAACCGATGTGGAAATTTCACTTTCCACATCGGTTTTTATGAAAACTGATGTGGAAAGTGAAATTTTAACATCGGTTTTGGGAAAACCGATGTGGAAAATGATATTTCCAATAGCTTTCCAATTGACGAATTTCACTTTCCACATCGGTTTGTTAAAAAACCGCTGTTAAAAATGTACTTTACACATCGGTTTCAAAATCGATGTGTAAAGTGACAATAAACCACATCAGTCTTTTTAACATCAGTTTGAAAACCGGTGTGAAAAGCCAAAAATAACCGATGTGGAATCCCTTTTCTGTACCAGTGGGGAGTCCTTTAGTTGATTCTAATAGTTGGGATAGGAAGAATTTGCATTCCAAGTTCGGAGATTAAGTTAAAAGGACAGATTTATTGTTTTTGAAAATTCCTTTCTCTTGGTTGAAATCGACAATTTTATTACCCATTAGAAGCCGACTCAGACAGTTGTATTTGTCTAAGGAAACTTGCAGAATCTCGGGTTGATCATCTATTAATTTCCATAGGCTCGGCTCAACATATTTTTAGGTCTAACACAAAATTTGAGATGAGACTTTTTAAAATCAATAATAATATTTTATTAAAACTTATATTTGTATTTAAAATTTATCTTTATTATAAATTTATATATTTTTAAAATATAATTAGTGCTCGCAGGCGTTGGCTCAATGATGGTATTCTCACAAACTCTTTAGGAGATACTAACATTGTTTTAATTCCTAAACGTGAGTCTCCTTCTTCTATGAAAGATTTAAGACCAGTCTCTCTATGTAATGTTGTGTATAAAATTCTTGCTAAAACCCTTGCTAATCGTTTGCAAAAAATTCTTCCTAAATGTATTTATGAGGAGCAAGCTGGTTTTGTGTAGGGGAGATCTATTGTTGACAATGTTTTAATTGCTTCAGAAATTATTCACCATTTGCGATGTAAGACAAGTGGTAAGAAAGGTGTTGCAGCTTTGAAAATTGATATTAACAAAGCCTATGACAGGGTGGAATGGAGCTATCTGTTAGCTATTTTGGAGCGAATGGGTTTTACTAGTCAGTGGATTGCTTGGATAAAGATGTGTGTTACTACGGTAAATTATTCAGTTCTGATGAATGAAGATAGAATTGGTCATATTTATCCTAGTAGAGGTCTCACGCAAGGGGATCCTCTTTCCCCTTACCTTTTTATTCTTTGTGCTGAAGGTCTTACTGCTTTGATAAAACAGGCTGAGAGTAGGGGCGAAATTCATGGAGTGAAGATTTGTCGTCGTGCTCCCATTATTAGTCTCCTATTGTTTGCAGATGACAGCTTTCTTAGCTGAAGAGATGGAAGCCAATACCATGAAGGGAATTCTTGACACATGCAAATGCATCCGGTCAATTCATTAACATGCAGAAATCTGAAATTTATTTTAGCAGGAATGTGGATGAGCACAAAAGAGGTTTAATTTCAAATGTCTTGGAGGTTTCTGAATGTATTGGTACAGGTAAATATCTTGGCCTACCTTCTATGATAGGAAGGAGTAAAAGATCAATCTTTTACTATATTAAAAATAGAGTTTGGAGGAGAATTTCTAGTTGGAGTAGTAAAATATTATCTCAAACTGGTAGAGAAGTTTTGTTTAAATCTGTTGCACAAGCTATTCCCACTTATTGCATGAGTGTTTTTCTTCTTCCCGCTTCTATTGAGGAGGAGATTCAATGCATGCTTAATTCTTTTTTGTGGGGATCGAAGAAAGATGATAAAAAAGGAATTAATTGGATAAGTTGGGATAAATTAACAATGAGGAAAGAATGGGGAAGCATGGGCTTTAGAGATTTACATGTTTTTAATCTTGCATTGTTGGGGAAACAAGGTTGGAAATTTTTAACCAACCCGGATACTATGGTTTCTAGAGTGTTCAGTGCAAAATATTTCTCAAATGAAGATTTTTTAGGAACTGAAATTGATTATAACCCCAGTTATATTTGGCATAATAGTTGCTCTTCCCGAATTTTGCTTGAGAAGAGTACCGTTGGAAAGTTGGTAATGGAGCATCTATTAATATTTGGAAGTCCCCTCGGCTGAGATGTGTTGATAAGCCACATATCCAAACAGTTCCTGGTCATAATATAAATTATATAACTGTTGACTCACTTATTGATTCTCATACAGGTGCATGGAATACCAACCTAGTGCATCACATCTTGGAGCCGAGAGATGCCTTGGAACTTCTCAAAATTCCTCTGCTAAATCTTGCTAATGGAGACACCATAATTTGGCGTTATGAAAAGAGAGGTCATTACACTGTCCGAAGTGGGTACCGTGTTTGCATGGAAAACTTGGTGAATAGGGGGAGGACTTGAAATTAACTGGATATTGGTCTAGCATCTGGTCCATGAGGGTCCATCCCAAAGTTAGAAGTTTTATCTGGAGGCTATGTAGGAACTGTCTTCCTGTTAGAACTCGCTTGCTGAGTCGTGGAGTAGTATGCTCCATGTTGTGTGTTTGTTGCAATAGATCGAGAGCCCGAAACTACTTGGCATTACTTCATGGATTGTGATGTCAGTAGAGAATGCTGGAGTTTCCATTCTTTTTGGCATATCATAGACCAACATCTCTTGTGTAGTGGTGATTTCAAAGACCTTTTTTTTCAGAGTGTATGGTATGATGACTAGCCAGCAAAGGGTAACATTTAGCGTGACACTTTGGAGCCTATGGAAATCTCGGAATTTGAAGTACTGGGAAGAAGTTCATGAGACCTCTCAACAAGTAATCCATAGAGCAAGGGCTATCCTACACTCTTGGACCCATGCACGCCAAACTATGAACACTGGTGTGGTTCATCAGGATGTGGCCTCATTATCTTGGCAGCCACCACCTTTGGGTTATTTGAAATGCAACGTGGATGTAGCATTATTTAGCAACCAGAATCGCTTGGGGACTGGACTGTGTCTTCGAAACCACTATCGGCAGTTCATGCATGCTCGAACAGATTAGATCAATGCTATCATGTCTGCAACTGAGGGTGAGGCTTGGAGCGTTCTGCAAGCCCTTAAATGGGCAATTTCCACAAACCTCAACTTGGTTATTTTTGAGTCAGATTGCAAGCAAGTGGTTTATGATATTAACAAGGCAAAAAATGATGTTTCTGAATATGGCAACCTCATCAAAGAGCGTAGAGCCATTTAACTTCTAACAACAACTACAAAGTTATTTTTGATAGGCGAAAAGTAGATGATAGCCCTCATATCTTACCTAGGATGTCTATCAATTATGCTAATCACGCTATTTTTTATTCAGTTCCTTTTTTGTATTTTGAATGTTATTAACAATAAAATGAAATGATTTGGTTGGTATAAAAAAAATATATATATAATTATTATGTTTTGTGTAAATTTTTATTTTGTGTACATGCAATCACAATTATAATTTTCTATGATTTATGGTTTAAGGTTTTAAATTATTTTTCTTGTTCACCTTAAATAAAAACAAAAAAAATTGAAGCCTTAATAACCTAAAATAATTCGGAGGCCTAAAGCCATGGCCTTGATGATGTATCTTGATGATTTATATTATGGTTCAAGGTTTTAAATTATTTTTTTTGTTCAGCTTAAATAAATAAATAAATAATTGAAGCCTTAATAACCTAAAATAACCTGAATTTTCATTGCATGAATATGTATCTTGATGATACTTATGCTTGCTTTTAGATGTGTGAGCTGTTGAAAATACTATCTGTAAATAAACATACATAATTCTAACGATTAATTTAGAAAATGACTTGTTTTTTTTTAAATTGTGTGTTAGTTTTTAATTTATGTTTCTATTTAATCAATTTAATTTTTAAACATAGTACTATATTATTAAGTCGACAATCATATAGTAAATTTTTATATAACATTTTTTATGAGTTTTTAATTATATCAAACCTCGTCCCTTGTTGAATATCAGCGTCAAAAATTGCATCAATGAGATACCCACAAAAGTTGTTGCACAATATGAGATTTAAGACAATATGATTTAAAACATTATTGGAAAAATAACTCTATTCACAAAGTTTGTATAATATAAAAAGAAAATAAATATTAATGACTTTTTTTTTTTTGTGGATATATCTGCATAATATGCCAACTAACTCAGTATAAAAATAAAAATAAAATCCACTATTTCTTGAACTTAGTTTCTTTTATAAGCAAAATATATATTGAAAAGAGTACAAGAGGTAATCTAACCCGTATACAATTTCGAATGAAAGAAAGCTGTCATATTGTAAACAAAAATGCTAAATGGACACATTTTTCCGGACATCATACGGTGACACCGTATGAACAGTGCCGCACAGTACGGCACTGTAGCGGAGTTTATTTTTTAAAAAATTTAAATATTTTTTGTAAATAAATTTTTTGATTAAGTATGTGTCAATATCTGGTGAACCGGGTACAAATATCTGGTGAATTCAGTTCATTATCTGGTGAATGGGTTTTTTTGAGAAATAATTTTTTTGATTAAGTATGCGCAAATATCTGGTGAATCCGGTATAAATATCTGGTGAATTCAGTTCATTATCTGGTGAATAGGTTTTTTTGAGAAATAAATTTTTTGGTTAAGTATGTGCAAATATATGGTGAATCGGGTATAAATATCTGATGAATTCAGTTCATTATTTGGTGAATGGGTTTTTTTTATATAAATAAATTTTTTGATTAAGTATGTGTAAATATCTGGTGAATCGGATACAAATATCTGGTGAATTCGGTTCATTATCTGGTGAATGGGTTTTTTTGAGAAATAATTTTTTTGGTTAATTATGTGCAAATATCTGGTGAATTCAGTTCATTATCGGGTGAATAGGTTTTTTTGAGAAATAAATTTTTTGGTTAAGTATGTGCAAATATCTGGTGAATCATGTACAAAAATTTGATGAATTCAGTTCATTATCTGGTGAATGGGTTTTTTTTAGAAATAAATTTTTTGGTTAAGTATGTGCAAATATCTGGTGAATCATGTACAAATATCTGGTGAATTCAGTTCATTATCTGGTGAATGAGTTTTTTTGAGAAATAAATTTTGGTTAAGTATGTGCAAATATATGGTGAATCAGGTATAAATATCTGATGAATTCAGTTCATTATTTACTGAATATTGTTTTTTAGAAATAAATTTTTTTTTATAAAAAAAGTCAAAATTATAATTAAAAAAAATGATTGCTGCTACAGTAGCACTAATGTAGCAGTGTGGCGTATGGTGTCCATTTTTTCGTGTCTGATTAGCACGGCTCTATTGTAAAGATGATACTCCCTCAATTGACAGTACATGTTTTACAATAACCAACACCCAAACTGAAAAATAAAATTTAACAGCATGTAACTTGCCGCAACATAATAGTGTTCCACCCAAAAAATTCCTTCCACACCCTGTGCTAATAACAGCAAAAGAAAAGAGCATGTTTTCTCCCTTTCAGCTCATTACCATGCCCCACATGCTAGCTGCATCATCCAGACCAAGAATTCCCTACCACTATGTAAGCACTAAACGCCTGCTTTCCTGTACTTTGCACATTTCATGTTTGACTTTGATACTTGACATTTCGGCCATGCAACAAATTATCAAGTCCTATGTTTTGCAATAAGTCCAAACCAGCAAAAACAGCCCAAAGTTGTTTTGCAGTAAATCAGCTGCACCTATATGCAGAAAATACTCAGTCCAAACACACAAAAAAAACAGCAGCTGCATCTAAGTGCAGGATTTCATGCATTCCAATGGTGATATGCACCAATCTGAAAAGCAGTGTTTATTGACTTTCCCTTTGTTTTTGAACCAATTCTAGGCCCTCACTTTAATCAAGTCTAGAGTTTGCACATCATCATGGACTTCCTGGTTAAAAATAATTCCATTTCTAGAAACCCAAATGGACCAAACAGTTGAAAACCATAAAGTCATCCACATCTGTTTTAATAATTTTCTCATAACCATGCCCCTATGCTGGATAAAGTGTTCCTTTCCCTCTACAGGCATGACAAGCACAAAACCAGCCCAATTGTAGACTGCATTCCAAAGCTCTGTTGACTTGATGCACCCAAAAATTAAATGGTCCATTGTTTCCAATTCCCTGTTGCAGAAAATGCATTTTGCCGCCTCAATGTCTGTAATAACTTTCCTTTTCCACAGATTGTGTCTTGATGGGGCCTATCCAACATAACTTGCCATCTAAAAGCTGCAACTTTCAAGGGGATTGTCTGCATCCAAATTTTTTTGAAGAAGTCATCCACAAAGGGTCTGTTAGGATTTGCTGAGATGTGGGAGTGTTTAATGAGGACCAAATATGCCTCCTTGCAAGTATAATCCTCTTCTTAGCTGAACCGGCAGCACCACTTATCCTCTATGTTCCTGTGTAATTTTGCATTGCCTAGTATAACCAGAAAATCATGCATCATTGTCTCCTTCCATGCAAAAAAGTTTCTTCTCCAAAGAAGATTCCATTTCCATCTATTTTCCTCCCAGCTCGCTACATCTGCCACCTTTGCATCCTGATTTTCAGATACTGAATATAGGGTGCGTTTGGGTAAACAACTTAATTAAGAGCTTATCACATAAGACCTTATCACATGAGAGCTTATGCCATAAGCGCTTAAAGAAAGAAAAAGAAAGAAAGGGGCATGAGAGGATTCAAATTATGAAAAACACGGAGAGGGTGTTTAGTGCATAAGCTCTTATGATAATTCCATAAGCTTCTCCCAGTGACTTATGAAAATAAGTCAAAAACTCCTTATGGAATGTCATAAGTTATTTTTATAAGCTCTGTCAAACACACTGCATAAGAGCTTATGTCATCAAATAAGTCAAAAGGAGCTTAAATAAGTTCTTCCAAACGCCACCATAGCCTGGGAAACAACTCTCTCAAAGGTGCATTACCAATCCAGTTTTCGCTCCAGAAGCTAGTTTTCCTTCCATCACCCACCTTTCTAATTAATCCACTTTTAAACCAGCCTTGTGGCACTTCATTTCTTACTTGAATGCTGCACAAGTCTCGCCACCATATTGAGAATGAGTTGCCGAAGTTGCTACCTCTGTTATGTACATCACTCCAAATTTCCAAACCATATATAAATTGCAGGACTTCACTCCACAGGCCATGCTCCTCATTGATCATCCTCCAAAACCACTTTCCCAACAATGATAGATTGAAAAAGTATATGTCTTTTACTCCCAAACCACCACTGCTTCTTGGTTTACAAACCTCACTCCATTTTACCCATGCTATCCTCTTTCTATCAAAGTTACCTCCCCACAAAAAATTTCTTTGTATGGAGGTTAACTCTTTCACTATCATCTTTGGGGCCTTCATAAAGAAAGGATAGTATATAGGTAAGTTAGAGAGTACCGAATTGATGAGAACGATCCTGCCACCTAAAGATAGGTTCCTTCTTTTCCACACCGACAATCTCCTGCTAAGCTTTTCTACCATCGGTCTCCAAGAAGTCGCTCGTCTCGGATTAGCTCCAATCGGGATGCCCAAATAAGTGAATGGAAGAAGGCAAATTTTGCAATTTAAAAACCCACCTGCTGTCTCCATTAAATGCTCCTCAACATTTACACCAAAAATACTACTTTTCATAAAATTGACCTTCAACCCCGAAGCTAGCTCGAAACACCTAAGTATGGCCTTCAATACCAATACATTTCCACCGAAGCTTCCCCTACAATCAATGAATCGTCGGCATACTGTAGGTGCGAGATCACCACCTCATCATCTCCGAAAGCAAATCCTTTGAACAAGCCTGCTGAAACTGCCTTTGACACTAAACCACTTAAACCTTCCGCCACTACAAGGAAAAGGAAAGGGGCAAGAGGGTCCCCTTGTTTGAGGGCTCTCTTCAAAATGAACTCTTTAGTAGGACTTCCATTGATAATGACAGATGCTGAACCGAAAATGCAGGCCTTCATCCAATGTCGCCATTTAACACAAAAGCCTAATCTCATAAGCATATAAGGCACTCCTTCTTATTCCTGTTTGCATGGTCAATTACCTCATTGATCACCACCGCTCCATCTAGAATTTGTCTGTTCGACAAGAATGCTGATTGCATTCTAGAAATGACTTTCGGAAGAACCAATTTCAATCTTCTTGACAAGACCTTAGCTAATAACTTGTAAAGAGTACCAACCAAGGAGATGGGGCGAAAGTCATTGATTGAGTGTGCCACTTCTTTCTTAGGAATGAGAGCGATGAAGGAGCATAACAAGGCTTTTGGGAGCCTTGCATTTGCATGAAACTCTCTAACAAAACAGCATACCTCACTCTTGATATCTTCCTAAAAGGTCTTCAAAAAAGAGAAATTGAAGCCATCCGGGCTGGGACTTTTGTCCCCATCACAATCCCAAACTGCCGCCTTGATTTCTTCTTCCGAAAACTGCACTATGAGGCTCATATTATCCCCATCATTGAGCTGTCTAAACTGCACACCATCAAGTAGAGGTCTCTCCCACGGGGTCTCTGAGTATTGTGTGGCAAAATGATTTAAAAATGTGATGCCTAACATCCTCATTCCCCACTAACCAGCCCCCTTCTGTATGTAAAGCTTGAATATTGGTTGCTCTCCTTCTAGCATTAATGCAAGCATGGAAGTAACCCGAGTTTGCATCCCCCTCCCTTAGCCATCTGGATCTTGACTTTTGCACAAGGAAATTTTCCTTCATTGAAGCTTTCTCCCACAGCTCGGCAAATAAGTTCATCCTTCTGCTGATTTCCAACTCATCCAATGTCGCAACTTCTGCCTTGATGTCCAACATTCTTATTTTATCACCCAAAACTGAAATTTTAGTGACAAGATGCCCAAACTCTTCCCTGTTCCATCTTATGAGTTCATTCTTGAGTCTTTTTAACTTTTCTTTCAACACAAAAGCTGCCCAGCCCTGCACTCTAGTATCTTTCCAAAAATCCTTAACCATCTTGCCAAAGCCTCTATGTTGTAGCCAATAATTGTTGAACAGGAATGGCTTCGGACCCGAGATTGTGTTCATGGTCTTCAATAGTATCGAGCAGTGATCCGAAAAATCCCTATCAAGAATCCATTGAGAGGAATTGGACCATATATCAAGCCACTCAGATGACACTAAAAATCTATCTAATCGACTCATCATGGACCCATCTGATTTAAACCAAGTGAATTTCCTTCCGTACACCGGGACATCGACCAGCTCCATGTCTTTAATAAAAGAAGAGAATTCATCTATCTCACCTCTATTCACCTGTGCAACTACCCCCCATCTTTCACATTGGTTTTTAATGGTATTAAAGTCGCCTATTAAGCACCAAACCCCTCTCCCGAATCCTCTCTTCGACATCTTCAAATTATCCCACAACCTTCTTTTCTCTTCTCTGTTGCAAGATGAATATATATTAACTAGGAAGAATCTTGTTTTCAAAGGACTCCCAATGAACACAAAACCCACATAAACCGCCACCACTAAAAGAAAAAATGAACTTGAGGTTTTCATTATTCCATAAGCACAACATCCTTATAGACCTGCCCGCTGATGAACTGAAACACCATCCATATCTTCTATTTTTTGCAAAATATCAGATGAATTGCCCCTGTCAGTTACACCCAAACTTTTACCAATTTTCCATACATTCGTGGCTATCCTACCCGCTGATTTGCAAGTAGACGGGAATTACATAGCCTTATATTTGTATTTGTGTCTGAGCCCTCTCTCCTATTGGTTCTAACCACACGAACGACATTTGTGCTACCGGAAGAGCCAAGCTGATCAACCCTTAACATCTTCCTCGTATCTGGCCCTTTCCTAACTTGACTAGGAAACTCGTCCTCACGTTCCTCAGAGTTGCTCATCATACTAACCTGATTGATAGGCGAAGACACCCTACCTACACAATCAGCATCCAAAACCCCTTTCAATCCCCTTCCCGTCTTATTCCATCTTGATCTTGACGACTCGCATCCAATTAATTTGGAAGTCGGAGTCACCTGCCCTTCCCCGGATAATTGAAGTTCCATGTGAACCGCCTCGTTACAATGATTGACCGTCGCACTCTGATGTTGAGATTCTCAGTGTAGTTCTTCATCAAGTAGAGGCATAATTTCATCACGGTCTCCTTTACTTTTTTAGCCCCTACAATTTCCACCCATAATTTCTTTGTAGTACTCTCTACCAGCATTTGATTTTGACCATCTCATGTTTTTAGCTTTCTTCTTTCTCTTCTTCTTTTGCTTTTCCTCCTTGTCTCCTTCCACCGACACGCCTGCTCTTTTTTCTGTTGCTTTTAAAATTCTCTGAAAGCAATGTTTTTGAAAGTGAATCTCTGATTGTGATATTTCATTGAATGTCAGAGGGATATATACAAGTGATACATAACTGTTACACATGATACTAGGAGAAGATCAAGCTAAATCTCTAGAAACTAGACAAGTATATTTCCTACATTAATACTTAGCCTCAATTAAGCTAATTATAATATTTGACACATTAAGACATAGCCTCAATTAAGCTAATTATAATATTTGACAGTAATTACAATCATATCAGATCTTTGATTGTGTAACACTCCCCCTCAAGCTCAAGAACCGGGAAGGTACATGAGCTTGGAAACTAGCTGAGCATGTGAAGATGGGAGAAGAGCCTTTGTGAAGACATCGGCCAGTTGCTGATTAGAGGGGACAAATGTGGTTCGAAGTTTGCCTTCTTGAATTTTATCCCAGACAAAATGACAATCAATTTCAACATGTTTTGTTCTTTCATGAAAAACTGGATTGTTTGCTATATGGAGGGCTGCTTGATTATCACAAGATAAAGTTGCAGGATGTGATGGAATTCCTAATTCATGTAGAAGACTATGTAGCCATGCGAGTTCACTAACAACATTGGCCATGGCTCGATACTCGGCTTCGGCAGAGGAGCGAGAAACTGTTGGTTGCTTCTTGGTTCGCCAAGAAAGGAGGCTTGGACCCAAAAAAAACAATAACCAGTATTTGATCTTCGGGATGTGGGACAAGAAGCCCAATCCGCATCACAATAAGCATGCAAGCATAGAGAAGATTTAGATGAGAGTAGGATGCCATGGTCTGGGGCAGATTTGATGTATCTGACCACTCTAAGTGCTGCATGCCAATGTGTGTCTCAAGGAGAAGACATAAACTGAGACAACAAGTTCACTGTATAAGCGAGATCCGGTCGGGTGACTGTAAGATATAACAGTCTACCAATCAATCGTCTATATGGAGCAGGGTCAGAAAGAGTCTCACCAAGATCAGCAGCCAAAGTGTGATTGTAATCCAATGGAGTCATTACTGGCTTACTAGCAAGAAGACCAGTGTCCTACAGAATTTCTAATGCATATTTACGTTGATTAAGAAAAATTCTAGCCTTGGACTGTGCCACTTCAATGCCCAAAAAATATTTCAATGGGCCCAGATCTTTGATGTTGAATCGGTGGCAAAGATATTTCTTGAGGAGTGAAATAACCAAATCATCATCTCCTGTAATTACAATATCATCAACATAAACAAGCAAAATTGTTATATGTAATTTACGAGTAAATGTGAACATTGAGTAATCAGCTTTTGACTGTGTAAACCCAGCATCAAGCAAGGCATTCAAAAAAGTAGTAAACCAAGTGCGAGGTGCCTGTCTCAATCCATAAAGTGACTTGTTGAGCCGACATACTCGAGTCTCCCCCTGTTTACGAAACCCGAGAGAAAGCTGCATATAAACCTCTTCCTGTAAATTGCCATGTGAAAAGGCATTGGAAACATCCATTTGATGAGTTGGCCAATTTTTTGCTGCTGCAATACTAATAACATTTCTCACGGGAGTTAATTTGGTTACAGGAGCAAAAACATCACTAAAATCAAATCCTTCTAACTGTAAGTAACCTTTAGCTACCAAACGTGCTTTGTACCGTTCAATGGAACCATATGAATTATATTTTATACGGTACACCCATTTACAGCCTATGACTGTTTTTCCAGGAGGCAAAATCTCTAAAGTCCAAGTATGGTTAGCCTCTAAGGCCTTTATTTCGTCCTCCATGGCCTGCCTCCAATATGGGTCTTTGCAGGCAACAGAATATGAAGTGGGTTCAGTATGTTTGATGATAGAATTAATGAATTGGAGATGGTTATGTGAGTATGTATTTGAGCAAAGATAGTTTGAGATGGGATATTTCATACCTGATGACGATGAAGAAGATTGAGCGGAGGCCATATTGCAGGAGTAATCAGCAAGGTGAGCTGGAGGACGTGTGGCACGTTGAGAGCGTCTAGGTCGGGGGTTGGTCATCGTAGGGGTTTCTGGAGCATGTGCGGGTTCATAAGCATAGGACATGTGGTCAAGGGTTGAGGTGGAAGGGTGGGTAAGGTCTGTAGTATGAGGGGATGTAGGAGGGTTGCTAGTTAGTTGTGGTGAATTTGTGGGCTCTTGATCACTGATGGGTAGTGGCACAGGGGTTCGGCCTATGTGTAAATCATGCAAAGCCTTATCATTCTTGAATGGGAATATTTTTTCATGAAAGATGACATCTCGACTAACTAGAAATTTATGATCATCAAGGTCATATAGTCGATAAGCTTTTTGACCAATGGGGTACCCAACAAAGATGCAACGTCTAGCTCTAGGTTCAAATGTACGTAAATGAGTGAAATTAGGTGGTTGTCCATGGAGTTTTTCATAAGGACTTTTACCACCTAAAATTTTGGTTGGTGTCCTGTTTATTAAATGAGTAGCTGTGAGAATGCAATCACCCCAAAAATAAATTGGAAGACCAGCTTGGAAACGTAGAGCCCGTGCAACATTAATAAGATGGCGGTGCTTACGTTCGACGACACGATTTTGTTGGGGAGTACCTGGACAAGTGAATTGTTGTACAATTCCAGAATCATGCAAAATTTTCTGATAAGAATGATTGGTAAATTCAGTGCCATTATCAGAGCGAATTGTTTTTACACATGTTTGAAAATGATTACGAACATAAGCTAAGAAATGGATTAGCAAGGAATAAGCATCAGATTTGTATTTCATGAGATAAGTCCATGTGACACGAGAAAAATCATCAACAAGAGTTAAAAAATATTGATGACCATTTCTTGTAGGTGTAGCATATATTTTACCCCAAACATCAACATGAATTAAGTCAAAAAAATTATTGCTAGTCGGTGTATGTAAGGGAAAAGGTAGTCTTGTTTGTTTGGACAAATGACAGATTTCACAATGGTCACATGAGTCTTTATTGAAACCAAGAACGGGAGCTAAACACTTGAGGGCACTTGATGATGGATGGCCAAACCGATCATGCCATGTGGTAGAGGATGTGGTGAGAAGGGCAGCAACAGAGGTAGAGGCATCAAGGAAGTAGAGTCCACCCTTTTTATGGCCCCGACCAATCTCCTTCTTCGTCAAATGGTCCTGAAATACACAATGATCAGAATAAAAAAAGACATCACAATTAGAAGTCTGGGTGAGCTTTGGCACAAATAAAAGATTGAATTTAAATGAGGGTACAAATAAGACATCAGTCAATATGATATGTGATGTAATCTGTACATTACCAATGCCATTGATAGGAACTGAATTGCCATCAGGAACACAAATAGATGTATGAAGAGAAGAAGGGATGGGTGGCTGATGAAAGGAGAAAGGAGTGAAAGAAACATGATCTGTTGCACCAGTATCAATTACCCATTCATTTGGCATACAGAGGGCAGAATAAAGAGCTAGAGACTCATCTGTGAGATTGGCTTTAGGCTGATTTACCTCCCTTAATAGGTGAAGAAGTTGCTGGATGGATTCTGTTGATAAAGGATCCTTTGCAGCATCATTTGATTGTGTATCACGAGTGGATGAATTGGATGACTGTGCATGAGTGTTGCCTTTATGATAGTAGCGATGCCCAGGAGGATATCCATGAAGCTTATAGCACTTCTGTTCTGTGTGGCCAAGGATGCCACAATGAGCACATCTGGGACGATTGCGAGGAGTTCGTTTGGCCAAAAATGCATGTGAAGTGGTTTCCACGACTGTCATTTGGGTTTGAAGTGCTGCCCTTTCAGACGACATTGGGGGATGCGTATATGCCCTTTGAGCCTCATCTTGGAGGAGCAGAGAATAGGCATGAGAAACATCCGGGAGAGAAGTAGTAAGAAATAACTGACTTCGTGGTTGACTGAAGGTATCACTGAGTCCCATCCAAAACTGCATGAGGTGTCGCTTGTTTTGTTGGGAGAGATAAGCTTGCTTGGCTCCACACGTACAACCCGTGCAAGTGCAATTTGGTGGAGGATCAATAAGGGATAATTCATCCCAAAGACAGCGTAGTTGATTGAAGTACTGTGCAATTGAAGAATCTCGTTGTTGCAGGGTAGCGATATTCTTCTCAAGCTCATATATGCGAGGACCAGAGTTGGAGGAGAAGCGCGCCTTAAGATCCTTCCAAACAGCGGTAGCAGAATCTGCATAAAGTACAGTATGGGCTAGAGAGCGATCAATAGAGTTGAGGATCCATGACATGACCATATTATTGACACGAGACCAGCGATGATAATCTTCATGAGTAGATGCAGGTGAGGGTAAAGAGCCATCAACAAAACAGAATTTGTTTTTGCCCTTTAAAGCCATTTGCATGGCAAGAGCCCATGGGTTGTAGTTGTTGAGGCCTGTGAGGACATCATTCACAAGAGTTTGTCCAGGATTGTCAGAAGAATGAAGATAATAAGGACTCTCCAGATTAAGGTTGCTGGAGGTAGAGGATTTGGAATTGTCTTGGTCATTGGCCATGATGCAGCGGAAAAAAAAAATCAGAGGGTGATTTTGAGAGGTGCTACTGATACCATGAAAGTGAATCTCTGATTGTGATATTTCATTGAATGTCAGAGGGATATATACAAGTGATACATAATTGTTACACGTGATACTAGGAGAAGATCAAGCTAAATCTCTAGAAACTAGGCAAATATATTTCCTACATTGATACATAGCCTCAATTAAGCTAATTATAATATTTGACACATTAATAAATAGCCTCAATTAAGCTAATTATAATATTTGACAGTAATTATAATCATATCAGATCTTTGACTGTGTAACAATTTTACAGCAATATGTGAAAGTTACTTATGGTATATCTGAAATTGAGGAGTAGTCTAGTGAAAAACATCATAGCTTGCATCAATCTTGCCTAAGCTTAACCTCATTCACCTCATACACACAATTTTCAAACAATGCACACTCAATCTTAACATTGAACAAACAAAATATGATACATTTAATTTAGACAACTAAGGTAATAAACAATGCCCTTGGATGAAGACAATGGTCCATTTGTTGCTCATCATCTTTCGTAGCCATTGATGAGACACCCCGTTGTGCCCCATTGTATTATTACATTAAAACCTTAATATTTATTTACTTAATCGCGCTCTTACTGTTGAAAATACGTAAAAATTAAAACTTAAATAATAATCATATAACTTATGCATATATAAAACACACCAAAACTATATTACATAAATACACACATAATTATTCTTTATTTTACACAACACGGTTTAGGGTATCCTCTCAGTAGGATCCCACACCGGTACTTATTTATACAAACATGCTTATAACTAACTGAAAGCAAGAAACGTCTTATATGACTCACTGGCCCTAAACTTACTACGCTACATTATCGTGGATCGGTAGATGGTTCTTCAAATCGACTTCATACTGAACGCCGTTCAATTCTTCAACAATCTCCGTCTCGTATGGGGTTCCATCCATCTCCTCAGCAACATATTCGTTCATCTGGTCTTCTAACGTAACAAAGTAGACATACACAAAAATACAGAAATAGGGAGATAAGAAACAGTTCTATCATCATAAGTGGAAAAGATTCATAGCATATAATACAATAATAGTCACAAACATGCATCATTCAAAATCAACAATCATCCTCAATTCAATATATCATCCTCTACCCTTCAACTCATGCAACTAGACCTTTATGCTGATGTGGCCACTACTACTCCTGTCACACACATCCCTCGTTAGGGATGCCAGCCGATCGCCCAAGTGACACGTTCCCCACGCCGGTGCACATTCTTATCCATGGTAAGAATGCTCATGCAAAGCAATGACACTATAGCTGAAACTGTATCGTCTGTGCACACCCTGATTCTCTCTCTCACTCTGTCAAGGGTGCTCATGCAAAGCAATGACACTATAGCTGCACAACTTAAATTCTAATTTGGAACGGTCTACAAGAACTTCGGACCTCGTGTATCTCAAATACACGGTTATGAACAACAATGCAACACATGATTCTCACCGACTTTTATCAATAACAACCTAGTACCTCAAGCTTTTCCTCATATCCTCCACTTACATTCTATATCACATCACTTTTATAAAATAATAGCAAGGCACATCTAAT
The DNA here is from genome assembly GCA_030762895.1 of Sophora flavescens. Lineage (NCBI taxonomy): Eukaryota > Viridiplantae > Streptophyta > Magnoliopsida > Fabales > Fabaceae > Sophora > Sophora flavescens. Next base: position 106,980,475 of record CM061064.1, on the reverse strand, counting down.
TCATATTCAAAACTCTCACCCAAACAATCATCTCCCGAACAACATATATCCTTCCTTAAAATCAACTAAGCAATTTATCAAACCAGGCAGATCATGCATAACACAATATCAACAAAATATTCAAATATCATAAAATATCACATATAGCAAATTATCACAACCAACATATCACAATCAACTCAAATAAGTAATAAATAAAGCCAAACATCCTCAATATCATAAAATCAACCTTAATGTCGATAAACCTACAATCCCCGAATCACCATTTGTTTTAGTAAAAGGTTTTCAATGTGATTTTGGTCTTGTCGGTTACTCAACTACTAGTAGGGTTTAGGTCGCCCTACACAATTATCATATAATCTACTACTTATCGATTCCGACGATAGGTTGATTCTTTCCCCCACCTGAGTTAGCACCGAAAACACGTACACAACGATCCTCGTTATCCCGCCACAAGTTAACACAACCACCTTCATTCAAACAACATAACTATAATTAATCAACTAACAACCATCTATGACACTTTAGGGCTAGGTTCGGCCAAGACTTAGAAAATAGGTTTAGGATTATCTTCTTAATGCTATCTTTTGGATCCTAGTTACTAGAGTCTTAACTAACATAGATTACTTATTACAAGACTAAAATTTGAAACAAAATCCTCTAACCTTTAGGGTTAGGGTTTCGGCCCATATTAGGAAAATAGGCTAGGAAATTTAGTTGGATTCAATCTCTTGGATAATGAAAGTGGAAGACATCACAAGATCATAGAAATTGGTTTCACATTAAAAGGATTTTTCTACAATTTTCTAGAATTATTTGAAGTTCTAGATCTAAGAATGGAAAAATATGATTCATGGCATAAACATGATAAATACATGAATATGAAAGCTTATATGATCAAGGATATGAGCTTTTACCTCTTGAAGATTGAAGAAATGAAGAAAATGATCAACCTTCACTATGTTGAAAACTGGACAGCTTGAGGGTGTGATGGTATTGTGAGTGTATCTCACAATATAATCATCCAAAAATTACGAACTTTGGCTTGATAGAAAGATAAGAAGAAATGGAACAACTTTGGTGTTTAAGGTTTCATTTGTTTCGGATCATAACAGGGGTGAAATGGGACTTCTTTCTGCTGTTTCGTGGGTTGCTGGGAATTCTGGGCAGTTTCTGTATTTTGAGCCTTTCTCCCAATCCACTTATCCGTTTTTGATGATCTTTAGCTTGTTGGAAAGAAGAGAGAAAGAGGAACAACTTTAATGTTGAGTGTTTTTCGAGTTTCAGAAAGTAAGAGGGTCATATGTTTGGTGGAAATTCGGTGTTCTTAGGGTTTTGTAACTTAGTTGGTGAGGAAGATGAAGAGAATGAAGAAGATGAGGGAAATGGTGAGGGAGGACACGGTTTGGGGTATTTATAGGAGTAATCTTATGCCTTGTTTGGTTAAAAGGAATTGGTTTAATGGGTTTTATGATTATTAAATTAATATAAGCTTAACTAAGGTTATAATTAACTTAACTAAGGTTATAATTAACTTAACTAAGGTTATTTTGGCTAACCATGGTTAATAATATGTGGCTCACATTTGATGGAGGTGTGGCTGATTTTGGGCCACACAAAATGACTCACCAATGAGTCATCGATCTTATCCATAGCGGTTCCCTAAATTCGTGAGACGCAGCCTCTGCGTTTACCCGATTTCAGTTTTTGAGAGGAAAATAATGAAACGAAAGCAAAATGAAATAGGTAATATTTATTGGAGGTGGATGCACGAAATTGGAGAGATGTGGGAGGTTTTCAACCACGTAAAATGAGTGGTTAAGAGTGCGTAGATGCGTCTTGTTAATACCCGCGAAAGCTTGGGGGTATTTTGGTCTTTTTACCTAAATGTCATGATTACTTGCATTTAATGCTCATAAATGCTTAGTGACTCATCCTCCATGAGTCATCATGTATGACTCATTGTCCCGATCTCTTGACGGGTTTCTGCACTTCCCTTCTCGACTCCGTCGGTTTCCCGATTAGGGTTTTACGCCCGTAAAAAGCGTAATATTTTATTTTCGGTTGAAAATTTTCAAAACAACCAAACTCGTTAGAAATATGATTTAAATATAAACCATTTCGTTCACGAGTCAAAATTAGGTTTTCTGCTCAGTAAAATTATACTGTCAGTGAAAACGCAGACCAGGTTCCGTCTGAATTTTCAACCCAAATTTTTATCGTAAGCTTCTACCCTAAAATAGAATATGGATATGATTTTTATTTCATAAAAATCAATCTCCATGAACTCGTATAAAAATATAAATAAATACATTTATACCGGTTAATACAGTGAAAATATTTTTACTGAAAAAATAAAAATCGGAAAATAAAAAGTAGGGTGTTACATTACTACCCCTCTTAGAAAAAAATTCCGTCCTCGGAATTTCTTAAATCAACACCAGACATCATCTTGTAATCTTATCTTAATCTAAAGCTCCAACACTATATTTCTCATCGCTGTTTTTCCCCTAGGTGACAGCGGTAACTTCATAATATAATTCATTCTTATATCCTTCTATTTATCCTCTAACTTATCCCTCACTATATTCTATTCATTGTTCTTAACCTTTCCAACTTGATCTAACATCCTTAAAGGACATGATCAAAACTTAATTCCTTCCTCTACTTACTACTGATCCGTTAGAAAACCTTATTTCAACATCTAACAGCCGTAATTAACACCACAATCAAAACTACCCTAACTTCCTACTCCATGTATCCAATCACAGTCATAATTCCTTAGAATGTATTTCAATATTCTAGATTATATCAAAATCACACCTTTCAAATCTCCAAATAAACCTCTCAACACTCCGTAAGATAAATTGCAATCAAAGATCAACACCTGTTAGGATTATCTAACTTAACAAATTTGAATTTCTCTAGTAACCTCAATTTACATCAGAAATCATCTTTTCTGCTCATATTCATCTTAGGTGAAAGCTCATATTCAACTTAGGTGAAATTACTGTATACACTTTCGTTTACTCTTCCCAAACTCATGCAATCCATCTTAACTACGATCACTAATCATTGCCCTAGATTCCATAATGATACTATGCCTCGATCAACATTTGATTTATAGTAATTGTCTTACTCACTGATACTGATCTTAATCTTACCAGTCATATCTATATCTCAAAACTCTCATCACTTCCTATTTATCCTACTATAGGGAAACAATACTTAGATACTATACCTAGATTATATGTTGCTCAATCAAGTCTTAATTGTAATCCATAACCATCAGAGCTTAAGGAGAAATCCTAACTCACCATTTAAACAAGAACAACATATCATTATAGCCATTATCTCAAAAATAAAAGGCTACAAAGCTTCAACCAAATCAATCATATACTAGCTAAGCTCCAAACTAATTCGTTATCTCTTTATTATTTTCAAGGACTACCCATACTATCCAAATATATCAAGAACTTAAGATAAAGTTCCCTTAATAACAATTATCCCACAACAATCTATACTTTCACTGTAATTGATTTTAAACAAGTATGAAAACCACAACCGACTAACTAACTAAACTTGCGGATTTCCGTTACCATCTTCAGACTTTCCCACCAAGAGCACGATTTCCACTTCCGTAAGTTCATCGACAAGTGTTTACAATAAATGTCATATTCTTAACAACTATATGACACTGATGTCAAACACATACCTTATATGAGATCTGCAGAGTGAGAAGATTTAGCTCCCCTCACTGTAACCATTCCCCCAGTGACCCACTGTCCGCAATCTCTAGCTATATGACCAGGTTTTCCACAGTGGAAGCAACTAGGTTTCTCCTTGCAATTTCTAACATGATGAAGTCCTCCGCATCTGAAGCAAGCTAAGCTCTTCTGCGGCTGCTGACCTGCTCCCCGGATCTCTTCTCCTAGCTTCACCTCCATAACTTCCAGCTCCTTTACCAGCAGCTACAGTCTGATGCCTATTTCTCTGTCTACACTTACGAGCATAATGACCTGGTTTACCACAATGGAAACAACTAGGTTTTTCCGTGCAATCTTTAAAATGATGCGATCCTCTGCATCCGAAGCAAACATAGACTTGTTGTTGTTGATCCGATCTAACCACTAGTGTTGGTGCAGCTGTCTGCACCGGTTTAGTATATGGTCCCCGTCTCCCTTGAGAACCACTCTCTACCCTCCTTGGCGAACCTGATCGATTAGGGCCTCCACTTCTTGGTTGTTTCAGCTCAGCATCTTGCCTCTGGTCTATGCTTTCTATAGCACTGCAACTATCAACCAACTCCGGAAAACACTGAATATCTAAATACACTACAGCTCTTCGCAGCTCATGTCGCAATCCTTCTTCAAACCTTCTACACTGCCAATCCTCATCTGGGAATCTCTGATAGAATTATGAAAACTTAATCAGAGCCTCAAAGTGTGATACATAATCGCCTACAGTCATGTTTCCTTGTCGGAGACTAGTAAACTTTCTCTCCTTAGCACGTCGGACTACATTCGGAAAATACTTCTCGAAGAAGCATTCAGTAAACAACTGCCAGCAGATAATCCTACCCTCTAACTCCAATATTCTTATCTTACCTCTCCACCAAGACTCTGCTTCTCCAGTTAACATGTATGCCGCATAAGTCACTTTCCTCTCCTCCATGCAGCGCATGGTGTCAAATATCTTCCCTATCTCTTGTACCCACCATTCTGCCTTCTTTGGGTCATAGTCCCCTGAATCGTGGTGGCTTCCCTTTTAGGAAAGTAATCAATTCTGCCTCTTCGGTTTCAATGGCTGTTATTTGATTCTTCGATTCTCGCTGCTCTTTGTTTATTTGTAGCATCTTCGTATTCTGCTGTGTTTGAAATAGCAAGGCAGCAGCTATCGTTTCCATGATATTGGGAGTCGCAGATGACTCTCCTCCATTTCCATTAGGATTAACCTCACCATTGTCAGCTCCAATGGTTCCCTCATGAGATCTATCGCCACTAATAATCGGATTTCTTCTTCCATGAGCCATGATTCTCAGAATGAAAATCATCCTCTCTCATCAAACATAACATATAATACTACATAGACAGTATATAAATACCATATGCCATACTAATGTTAATTATTGCATCGGGTTCGGACACACTACCCAACTTCTAAGCATAGTTAAAGTCCGATGTGGACTCAACTAGACACGGCCAAGAATAACATCCTAGACCTCACAATCCGATTAGAATCGAATCGCTCGATACCACCAAATGAGACACCCCACAGTGCCCCATTGTATTATTACATTAAAACCTTAATATTTATTTACTTAATCGCTCTTCTTTGTTGAAAATACGTAAAAATTAAAACTTAAATAATAATCATATAACTTATGCATATATAAAACACACCAAAACTATATTACATAAATACACACATAATTATTCTTTATTTTACACAACACGGTTTAGGGTATCCTCTCAGTAGGGATCCCACACCGGTACTTATTTATACAAACATGCTTATAACTAATCAAAGCAAGAAACGTCTTATATGACTCATCGGCCCTAAACTTACTATGCTACATTATCGGGATCGGTAGATGGTTCTTCAGCGTCGACTTCATACGGAACGCCGTTCAATTCTTCAACAATCTCCGCCTCGTATGGGGTTCCATCCATCTCCCGCAAAGAACATATTCGTTCATCTGGTCTTCTAACGTAACAAAGTAGACATACACAAAAATACGAAATAGGGAGATAAGAAACAGTTCTATCATCATAAGTGGAAAAGATTCATAGCATATAATACAATAATAGTCACAAACATGCATCATTCAAAATCAACAATCATCCTCAATTCAATATATCATCCTCTACCCTTCAACTCATGCAACTAGACCTTTATGCTGATGTGGCCACTACTACTCTGTCACACATCCCTCGTTAGGGATGCCGATCGATCGCCCAAGTGACACGTTCCCACGCCAGTGCACATTCTTATCCATGGTAAGAATGCTCATGCAAAGCAATGACACTATAGCTGCAATCGTATCGTCGGTGCACACCCCGATTCTCTCTCTCTCTCTGTCAAGGGTGCTCATGCAAAGCAATGACACTATAGCTGCACAACTTAAATTCTAATTTGGAACGGTCTACAAGAACTTCGGACCTCGTGTATCTCAAATACACGGTTATGAACAACAATGCAACACATGATTCTCACTGACTTTTATCAATAACAACCTAGTACCTCAAGCTTTTCCTCATATCCTCCACTTACATTCTATATCACATCACTTTTATAAAATAATAGCAAGGCACATCTAATTCATATTCAAAACTCTCACCCAAACAATCATCTCCCGAACAACATATATCCTTCCTTAAAATCAACTAAGCAATTTATCAAACCAGGCAGATCATGCATAACACAATATCAACAAAATATTCAAATATCATAAAATATCACATATAGCAAATTATCACAACCAACATATCACAATCAACTCAAATAAGTAATAAATAAAGCCAAACATCCTCAATATCATAAAATCAACCTTAATGTCGATAAACCTACAATCCCCGAATCACCATTTGTTTTACAGAAAAGGTTTTCAATGTGATTTTGGTCTTGTCGGTTACTCAACTACTAGTAGGGTTTAGGTCGCCCTACACAATTATCATATAATCTACTACTTATCGATTCCGACGATAGGTTGATTCTTTCCCCCACCTGAGTTAGCACCGAAAACACGTACACAACGATCCTCGTTATCCCGCCACAAGTTAACACAACCACCTTCATTCAAACAACATAACTATAATTAATCAACTAACAACCATCTATGACACTTTAGGGCTAGGTTCGGCCAAGACTTAGAAAATAGGTTTAGGATTATCTTCTTAATGCTATCTTTTGGATCCTAGTTACTAGAGTCTTAACTAACATAGATTACTTATTACAAGACTAAAATTTGAAACAAAATCCTCTAACCTTTAGGGTTAGGGTTTCGGCCCATATTAGGAAAATAGGCTAGGAAATTTAGTTGGATTCAATCTCTTGGATAATGAAAGTGGAAGACATCACAAGATCATAGAAATTGGTTTCACATTAAAAGGATTTTTCTACAATTTTCTAGAATTATTTGAAGTTCTAGATCTAAGAATGGAAAAATATGATTCATGGCATAAACATGATAAATACATGAATATGAAAGCTTATATGATCAAGGAGATGAGCTTTTACCTCTTGAAGATTGAAGAAATGAAGAAAATGATCAACCTTCACTATGTTGAAAACTGGACAGCTTGAGGGTGTGATGGTATTGTGAGTGTATCTCACAATATAATCATCCAAAAATTACGAACTTTGGCTTGATAGAAAGATAAGAAGAAATGGAACAACTTTGGTGTTTAAGGTTTCATTTGTTTCGGATCATAACAGGGGTGAAATGGGACTTCTTTCTGATGTTTCGTGGGTTGCTGGGAATTCTGGGCAGTTTCTGTATTTTGAGCCTTTCTCCCAATCCACTTATCCGTTTTTGATGATCTTTAGCTTGTTGGAAAGAAGAGAGAAAGAGGAACAACTTTAATGTTGAGTGTTTTTCGAGTTTCAGAAAGTAAGAGGGTCATATGTTTGGTGGAAATTCGGTGTTCTTAGGGTTTTGTAACTTAGTTGGTGAGGAAGATGAAGAGAATGAAGAAGATGAGGGAAATGGTGAGGGAGGACACGGTTTGGGGTATTTATAGGAGTAATCTTATGCCTTGTTTGGTTAAAAGGAATTGGTTTAATGGGTTTTATGATTATTAAATTAATATAAGCTTAACTAAGGTTATAATTAACTTAACTAAGGTTATAATTAACTTAACTAAGGTTATTTTGGCTAACCATGGTTAATAATATGTGGCTCACATTTGATGGAGGTGTGGCTGATTTTGGGCCACACAAAATGACTCACCAATGAGTCATCGATCTTATCCATAGCGGTTCCCGGAAATTCCGTACGCAGCTCCGTCGTTTACCCGATTTCAGTTTTTGAGAGGAAAATAATGAAACGAAAGCAAAATGAAATAGGTAATATTTATTGGAGGTGGATGCACGAAATTGGAGAGATGTGGGAGGTTTTCAACCACGTAAAATGAGTGGTTAAGAGTGCGTAGATGCGTCTTGTTAATACCCGCAAAGCTTGGGGGTATTTTGGTCTTTTTACCTAAATGTCATGATTACTTGCATTTAATGCTCATAAATGCTTAGTGACTCATCCTCCATGAGTCATCATGTATGACTCATTGTCCCGATCTCTTGACGGGTTTCTGCACTTCCTTCTCGACTCAGTCGGTTTTTCCGATTAGGGTTTTACGCCCGTAAAAAGCGTAATATTTTATTTTCGGTTGAAAATTTTCAAAACAACCAAACTCGTTAGAAATATGATTTAAATATAAACCATTTCGTTCACGAGTCAAAATTAGGTTTTCTGCTCAGTAAAATTATACTGTCAGTGAAAACGCAGACCGGGTTCCGTCTGAATTTTCAACCCAAATTTTTATCGTAAGCTTCTACCCTAAAATAGAATATGGATATGATTTTTATTTCATAAAAATCAATCTCCATGAACTCGTATAAAAATATAAATAAATACATTTATACCGGTTAATACAGCGAAAATATTTTTACTGAAAAAATAAAAATCGGAAAATAAAAAGTAGGGTGTTACAATTGAGGCATCCCAAATGTAGAAACCCGAATTTTGAAAATTCCAAGTAATTAAACATCATTAGAGACTACACAAACCTTGATGGTCCTTTAACAACTGTCCAAAACATTAAGTCCAAAGACAAATGGTAATTCATAGAGATGGTCCTTTGGCTAATCTGAGAAAGCATAAAGATGAGACAATAATCACTACAAGAATTTTTGAGATTAGCTACTAACTTTACGTCTTTACCTGCTAATAAACCAATTATTAACTATTTTAAAGTCAATTAACTATTTATTTACTACCATACAGGACACCTTTGTTCACTCTTTCCCGTTCAGTCTAGTTCTCGTTGGGTCGTTCCGTTCCGTCTCCTTCAGTCTTGCTTGCTCTCTGTCTCTGTCTCAATCTCTCACGATCTCTCTCTCTCTGTCAGGCTCACTCTCTTTTTCCCCGATCTGCGATTTGAAGATGGAATCTTCTCATTTTGATTTATGTTTCTCTTTGATTTCTAAAGCGTTGTTACCATCCTTCGTGCCCTCACCTACGGTAACCATCCATCTCCTTTTCCCTCTTGAAACCCTAAATTCCAATGCTATTTGAATTTTGATCCATTCCTTTCTCCTTTGTTCTTCTCAGATGTTAGAATTCAAATTTTAATTCAAGTGTGATGAAGTAGTGAAATTGCATGATGATTACTCATTTCGATTAAAATTGCATTGATTAAAGCTTGATTACTCTTTTTCCACTACTACAGAAAAGGGTTTTAGTAGCGCACCTTTAATAGCGTTTCTAACCGAAACGCTATTTTAGATATAACCTAAGACAGCGCTTCTCCAAGGAAGCGCTATTAAAAGTTGATAGGTTGGAATAGATAGCACTTGTTTGAGGAAGCGTTATCTATTTGTGATGAATAGACAGCGCTTGTTTGATAAAGCACTATCTATTCATAACCTAAGACAACGTTTGTTTAAGGGAGCGCTGTGTATTCCTTACCCTAAAAATAAATGTTTCCCTCTCACTCTCAAAATTTTTGTACTTCATCTCTCAGAACCTCTTCTTTCCCTCCCACCCTATTTCTCCAAACCCTTACCACTCTCGTCTACCACCACCACCTAAGCTACCACCGCCGCCGCCGTTCGTCTACCACCACCACTCTCGTCTCCCTTGTGTCGTAACCCAGTCGAGCCCGTTCGTCTACCACTATTAGCATCCGAGACCACCATCGCCTCCCATTCTCTTCTCCTCCTCACCGTACCCCCATCTGCAGAACCGCCGCGCGACCCTTGGAGCACCACCGCGAACCATAATTGCTCCGCCCGTCGCTGCGTCACGTTCTCACCGTCCCAGATGTTGATGCTTTGGAGAGAAACAACTATTGCTAACACCATCAGTAGAATCTATGGTGGTTCCGACGCGATTGAAATGGAGGAAAGGGCGGCGGCGACAGTGGTCAGGGAAAGGGCCATGACGGGTGGTCGAGAGTGTCTTTATCGTTCATTAAATTTACACTTTAAATGGAAAAAAGTGTCTTTATCCTAGAGGTTTTGACTTGACGGAGATGAAGGCGAGTAAATTGACCACGGTTTCGGTGGTGAATGCTGCTTTCGTTAGGGTTCACGGTAAGTTTTTTTTTTTGTTTCTTTGATTGGGTTTGTTCTCTAAGAATATATATGCTTTGAATTTGAACATCGGGAAGTATAGTGTGAAAAGTGAAATTTGCTATTTAAGAGTATTTATTGAGGTTTGTAATGTATCAGCACATGGGAAAGCTATATAAATGTTCTTATAGATAGGTAAAGTGAGATTGGTGTTTTGGTCTCGATTGTTCTTAATTACTGAGAAGTATTTTTATGATTTTCATGTTTTGGAAATGAGGGAATCTTTGTGGGGTTTTGTGAAATGAGGAGGAAAATCCTGATTATGATAGAATAGGCTTTAAAAGAATGGATATGCTTTAGATCAGTTTCTTTATGTTATTGTAATCTGATGGTCGTGGACCTATTCAATATAACAATTAAGAAATGCTTTACACAGAACACAGTTGCCATTATCCTACTAGGTGAGACCTAATCGGGAAGAAATAAAGAATAAAAGGAGAAAGAAAATGACCCAAGTTGTATAGATGACTCTAGAATTTAGAGGCTAACCAAGACCCGAAAAAAAAAAAGGAGGATTCACGGCTCAATTACAAGTGGGGTGACAAATTCCTAATTGCTAAGTGGTTTCATGTTTACAGTGTTTAGGGTGACAAACTTCATTTTATACTACTTTTATGAACTTGGATAAATGGAATGGTGCAATACCGTTATAGTTCAATACTGTTCTGGTAGCCTAAATACTGTCCTTTACAAACACTTGATGAAAATTCAATGGGGGGACAGTTGATAGTTGATATATAGGAATGGTAGAATCTGGACTTTATCCTCTCTCTTAGTTCATTGATAAATGTCATTGCTAAACTCATTTGCATTCAAAATTTGTAAAGTAGCGCAAATAGATTCTTCAGCCTCTCATTTTTATTTTTTATAGGCACTTGAACCATAGTCTGAACACACAATGTGTGGACAATGGTCTACGTTCTGGTTACTATTGTGGCAAATCCACAATCTCAAGAAAGTCTGGCGCATGTCCCTTATGCATTGAAGTATTTCTCTTTGACTGAGAAGGAAAAAACTCTACATGAACTTGTCAAGGACCAGTGGCCTAATTTAACCACAGATGGTAATATTAAACTTAGTGTGAAGTCATTCGTTGATCTTCGAAGTTGGTTTCAAAATATTGATTTTCCATCATGTCAAATTTGCAATGAAGCTGGAGTGAAGCCTCTTGCACAGGGACAAAGTCATCTTCTTTTCTTTTTTCTTCTCATCATTGGTTGTGATTATTTTGAATCAGCATTGGATTTGGGTTTGCCCTTTCAGGTGGTATCTTAATCTTTTGTAAACTGCAATGTAAATTTTGGGAATGTTCCATAAAAAAATTGATAAAAAATGCTTTTAGACTTCAGAAACAATCAAGAGGTTTGTTACTTATTGATCACCATTTGAACATCATTAACAAGTTGAGTAGTTCTTAAATTTTGTATTTGCCAATATATATATATATATATATATATATATATATATATATATATATATATATATATATAATCTAGTGAAGGCAGTAGCAGCAGCAGGTCTATATGTGCATCTCCGGATTGGTCCATACGCATGTGCTGAATAGAACTATGGGTTATCAAATTGGATTCTCTCTATCAATATATCTTTTTTTATTTACAGGGAAATTCATATCTAATGGTGGCCTTTTAACTTGTGCACAGTGGTTTCCCTCTTTGGCTGCATTTTATTCCTGGAATTAAGTTTCGAACAGATAATGAACCATTCAAGGCAATCATTCCTTTTCTTTCCCTATGTCTCTAGTCTCTACTACCTGCTATAATGTAAACTTGAACTGTCTTCAGGCAGAGATGAAGCGATTCACTGCTAAAATTGTGGAAATGATGAAGCAAGAGAACCTCTATGCCTCACAGGGAGGACCTATTATTTTATCTCAGGTTACTTTTCTTTTCTTTTTAAAGAAATTATGTCCATCGTTTCTTTTTTGGAAAATTATGGCATCCAAATGTGGAAGCCGCTATTTGTTTTACATGTTATAATAAGCCGCCATACTGTCTTTAGGAGCAGCTTTTGCACTTCTCTGTTCACTTCCCTTGTCAGAGAAAGATATATTTTCCCTTGTCACATTATCTCCACCCAAACGAGCCTCTAACGCCAAGTCATGTTCGCTAAAACAAAGAGAAAAAACCATCACATGCCAAGGAAAATAGATAGAATAGAAGTGCACAATTATTACAAGGACTCCTCCATTTGATCATAACTAATACCATTAAACTTGCATTTGCTGCCTGGTGTACCATTTCAAACAGTAGATGACCACCATCATCAATATTTTTAGCAGAGGTATACTATAATGCTGAAAAAACAAACTAGGACATTTACTTCTAAAAATATTAAAGATGCTATGCCACCATTCCAAACAATGAAGCCTATTTTTCTATCAGCTTCACAATCATTTCACTCCTACATTCATCCCACATTTGTGGCTTGCTATACCTTGTTTGGTTGTGACACTGCTTGCTGTCATGTGAGTACAGATTTGGAGTGGAAGCTCTTTCACGTTGGATCTGCTGAGGATGAGACTTATGACCAATTATTAGAGAGTGTCCTTGTTGGTCCTGTCAACGTTGGAAACTATTGCTTTGTTTTACAGGCAAGCTTTAAGAATACTAATCTTTTTGACTTATGTGTAGCAATTGCTTATAGAATCTAACTTTTGTATACTGTTTTGATAACAGGCAGATCCACCGGATCCATCAAAGATTCGTGAAGAAGATATTATTGGTGTCACAGTGCTTTTGTTGACCTGCTCTTATCTGGGTCAGGAATTTATTCGTGTTGGCTATTATGTGAACAATGCTTATGATGATGATAACAAGTTTGCTTGGTATATCCAGGAAACTTAAAGCTTATTGCAGAATATTTTCAGAGAAGTGAAACTCTAGGTGGTCCAACTAGAGATTGGATTGGTATATATGAAGAATGTGCAACGTAAGTAATAAACATGGAGGCATATCTTTATTGAGATATCAAGAAGTATATAACTAAAGCATACGTTTTATTTTTGGAGCATTTCACCTTTGCTTCATTACTTTATTTTATATTGCCCTCTATGATTTATGTTGTGTTGCACATATTACTTTGCAGTATTTTGTATCAAGAAATTGATTATATAAATGAAGGGAAGAATGCTGACAGGTTCCGCCGAGAATTTAGAAACATAAAGTGGGTTCGAGTACCTGTATGTTTCTTGCTGCAACACTATAGCCTATTAAATGTAACCTGTATAAAATATCAATGTCTAGTATTTTTTTTAAAAAAAAATTGATCACACTGTCTCCTTCATTTCCTCCTTTGTAGCTGGTATATTGGGATTATACTGCACTGAAGGTGCTGACTCTGGAGTATGTACCAGGTTTTCATCTTGACTAGTGCATATGCCTTATTTTTCCTTTTTATTTACAAGTGGGAGCTACTAATTTTCTTTCTCCAAAATAATATGTTGTATGACATAATTGGTATTATGCCAGTGAACTTAGTTTTTTGACCCCTACTTTGATTTTGCTTCTGAGTCAGGTATCAAAATAAATCAGGTGGATATGTTAATTTCGCGTGGTTATGATCGATTACGGATCTCATCACGTGCTATTGAGGCATACTTGATTCAGGTGCACATCTTTGTTTCTCTCAAACCCAATCTAACAGTAATATCTGATATTGAATATGGTTGTCTTTTTGGTTCCTCAGAATGAGTAAAACACCTATGTGCCTATATTAAAAAAACGGAGAAGAAGAATAAATTGTCACTTGATGATAGGTGTTGCTAAAAGTATTTTTTGAATGAATGAACTGTCAATTTTTATTCCTTCTTGTCTTACATATATTGAGAACAAGTTTCTTTCATGCTGATCCTCATCCTGGAAATCTTGCTATTGATGTGGATGAATCACTTATATATTATGACTTTGGCATGATGGGGGAGATCAAATCATTTACCCGAGAGAGACTGCTTGAACTTTTCTATGCTGTTTATGAAAAGGATGCCAAAAAGGTATTGTTTTCTGCTAAATTTGGATCACAATCTTTTTTTTAACAAAAAATTACAATCTGATATCTTGGTATGCTATTTTGATGTCGTCAATATCTACTTTGTAATTCCATAGTTGACTTTCCCTCAATCAACTCGAGCATGCATAATATGTAATATGGCTTGTGCTTTCGGTAGTCAGTAGTTACAATTGTAACTTTCTAACCAGCTAACTAGTTACTTTCTTTAAAAAAAAAGGAATTTTAAGTTGCTGAGAACTTGAACTGATTAACTTCAGGCCTCCTTTTGCATTTATTTAGACTTACAAGAAACGGTGATGCAGGTTATACAATGCCTTATAGACCTTGGAGCACTCCAACCTACTGGGGACCTGTCATCAGTAAGAATGTTGACTACCTGTACTCTTACATATCAAGATGGTCAGTTGACAGTTCAAATATTATGATCATGTCTTGATATTATAAAGGATTAAATTACTTGTAGGTGAAGAGATCAGTGCAATTTTTCTTGGTCAATCTGCTAAACCAGACACCAGATCAGCATCAGACTTTTTCTGCAATTGGAGAGGTATTTGAACATTTTGTTATATTGGAACAATGAATTCTTTGTTGCTTTCTTCCATATTTTGGGTGATTGTTTCATTGCTCCAGATGCCTTATCCCATGGACAGAATTTGGTAATTCTCCTATGGATTATGAATTTTGGCAATTAAACATAATTTATTCCTGTTTATGCAACATTTTCATGAACTTTACTAACTTGAAGCTGCTTAAGCTTAGTGTTTCACACATTTGTTGTAAATGACATAGGGTTCTTTCTAATCAGGCTTATAACAAGTTTCAATGAGCATCTAGTTTTGTCAGATCTTTCTATGCAATTTTTACTACTATGCATCTAGTTCCATAGTTAGTTGATGATTAGTTGAGTTGGTTGGTGATTAGTCAGATAGATATGTGATTGGTTGATAGTTATTTACTATCATGTATTAGGCTTATATCACATACTTTACAGTTTGCACCATTCGGTAACATCTCAGTTTGTGTATTCTCTCATTTCTCTCCTCTACCATGTTTTCCAACATTTTTGTTTATCTCTTGCTGCTAATCTCTTTCTGCTTTTAATTGGAATTTATCTCCTTGAAATACACCGTATTCTTCGTCCTGGAGGATTTTGGATTTTGTCTGGTCCACCGATAAACTATAGCGTAGGTGGCACGGATGGAACACAACTGTGGAAGAGCAAAGATCAGATTATGAGAAGTTGCAGGATTTGCTTACTTCAATGTGCTTCAAATTGTACAATAAAAAGGATGTCATTGCTGTATGGCAGAAGTCTAAAGATAATAATTGCTATGATAAGCTGCCTAGAGACACCTATCCACCAAAATGTGATGACAGCATTGAAGCAGATTCAGCATGGTACACTCCACTTCGTACTTGTGTTGTGGTTCCAGATCCAACGTATAGGAAATCTGCTCTTACATACATGCCTAAGTGGCCTGAACGGTTGAATGATGCCCCTGAAAGGATTACAGCTCTTCATGGTGCTAGTTTTAGTACTTTCAGTCATGATAACAGCTCTGTAATGACAATGCTGGGCAATTTGGAGTGTAGCATTTTAGTTACAGTGGTTCTTCCTTATGTTGTTGGGTTATTATTGTATACGGGTTGGGGTACCCCTTGTACCCTTTAATCAATATACTTTTAGCTTATCCAAAAACAAAATATTGTATTTAAGCTTTTGTATGTAAATGTATGGTTTGTTGAGTTTTGTTAAGTGCAATGGGATAGATAAATTGTTTAATGTCTTAGTTTTGCTGAGTGCATGTGAGAAATATAGAAAAACAATGTAAATAATTTAAAAAAAAAGGGGAATAGGTAGCGTTTTCTTGAAAAAACGCTGTCTAAAGTTAAAAATAGATAGCGTTTCCTGGAGAAAGCGCTATCTATTGCAAACTTTAGACAGCGCTTCCTTGAGAAAGCGCTGTCTAAAGTATGTAATAGATTGCCTTATTACGAACTTTAGACAGCGCTTTCTCAAGGAAGCGCTACCTATTCCTACTTTCGGTAGCGCTTTCTTGAAAAAACGCTGCCTAAAGTGACAAATAGATAGCGCTTCCTTGAGAAAGCGCTGTCTATTGCAAACTTAGGACAGCGCTTCCTTGAGAAAGCGCTGTCTAAAGTATGTAATAGATTGTTTATTACCAACTTTAGACAGCGCTTTCTCAAGGAAGTGCTATCTATTCCTACTTTCAGTAGTGCTTTTTTAAGCGCTATTGAATCTCTCCCACCTTCAGTAGTGGTTGAATAGATAGCGCTTTGAAGCGCTACTAAAAGCCAAAAAAAAGCGCTACTAAAGCCCTTTTCTGTAGTAGTGTTCCTTCTCTCTCATTTGCTTCCATTTTTTTGTTGAATACACCGCTTGAAGCTCAGATTTGATCATCTTCTCGCGTGAAGGTTGGATATGGTATCTTCTCATAGGTTTGTTTTCACCTCTTTTGCTTCAATTTTTGGGCTTGTTTTTGTGATGTTGCTGTGATGTGAATTTGATTAGTGGTTGCCGCAATAATTATAGTTATTAGATTGCTCATGATTTTGAATTGGACTTGATTCAGTGTCTTTGTATTACTACTATGGTGTTATTAAAAATCACACCTTCCTTCTTAATTGTATGTTAAGCTAAGAGTGGATTGTTTTTGGAAACATTAGTTAATTTTGGGTGCTTAAATACAATTCAGAATATAATGCATTTTATATGTTCGATAAAATGTCTGAATTGAGAGTTAATTTGTAGGCTAAGAATTGAGACTAGAAGGAGAATGGGAAGGAATGTGAATAACGTAGTAGACTCTGGTTTCTTGTTCATTTCTCTCTATTGTCTGCTTCTGTGTTAATTGATTCCCCATATCTTTGTGGTTGTTATCTCTCTTAATAGCAAATTTTACTAAATAAAGTGCACACAATACTATTTAGTAGAGCATTAATGTAAGAGGCCAAACTGAGAACAAGTTGAACTAAAGATCAAATTCATAATACTTTTTGTACTTTTATTTAGTAAAATTAAATAAGCTATCAAGAGAGATAACAACCACAAAGATATGGGTTTAGGAGGGGTAGGAGTGAGAATGATATGTTGTAGATATTAATTGTCATCTATTACCTTGTTTCTTCATTGATAGTGTAGGATGACCATACAAAAGGTTGTGATCGTCCAACAGGGTTCAAAGGTGATTGAGTACGGTCCTCATGTGAAGGTATTCACTGCATTAAATTTGGTTGAATTATTAAGGTGTTCACTGCTAGATGTCCATTTATTCGGAATAATAGAGTTTATAGATTTTAGGTGAAGACTAAAAATTTGGCTGATGTGTAATCATTAATTAGAATCAATAGGTTACCTGCTAACGGAAGGTGGAATCTAGTAAGTGAATGGTGTCATGTTGTAAAGATTTTAGTAATGTGAGTAGTTGGTATATTGTTAACTTTGGACTTGAAACAGATGAGGTGAAGGATATTTTCTATCCTATATGGTAGTTTCCTAGTAAATGAAGATGTTTTAGTTATTTTTTTAATTACTTATTGTTCCTTTATTTTTTATAATTGATAGTTGATACTTGATAGTTGCAGAAGGTAATGAGCAGGAAGCATCAGTATATTCTTTTAGCTTAAGATCTTTCATTTGCACTATTTCTTTGTAAGTGTTACTTTGTTGTTCAATGAACCTCCTTGACTAAAAAAATTCAAGACAGTAACCTCATCTTATATCAAAATATATATCCACCTCAATATGCTAGAGTGTAAAAACTTTGATTTCTATATTCTCCATGAAAATATTTATGTTGTGCCAAGTGATAAGTATATGCAAAATTTAGATTTTAAAATAAAATGGTCAGTTTTAGATTGGTGCAATGATTGTGTCTGATGTAAAAGATTTTAGTTATTCGAGTAATTGGTATCTTATTAACTTGGACTTGAAACAGATGAGCATTTGGGTCATTGGTGCAAAACCTTCCAATGCCAAATTCATGGTTGGCACCCTCATTCATATAGAAGGATAACCAACAGTTTATATAGCATCTCAGTTACAAGTAAACTTCTTGATCATTTTACTTTTAATCTTATTTCAGTACAAGAATTTTTTGTCTTTTGCTACTAACTTTACTTACAAATAAAATTAGTAAGTGTTTTGAAGTTAAGGAGGAAAAGAGTTCTGGCATTAGCACAAGAATATCCTGATGTTGAGCATTTTTTAAGGGTGTTGAAACATGGAATAAGGAAACCTTAATGAAAAAGGTCTCATTTAATTTATCACATATATTATTTTCACATATATATCTACTACAAAAGAACAGTTTATACCATGCAATTTATTGAATTTGAGACTAATATTCTCCTTTTGACAGCAAAACTATACAGCTACTTGTTCAACAACATATTGGGTACTAAACTTCTTACAGGTAATTATGTCCACAATTTACCCCAGAGCATTACTCTTATTATCCAAGTAATTCTGCTTTTCTTGAATGAACATGATATGCTATTTAATTTTGGTGAAAATGCATTCGGGTCCATGCTTTTGATTAACCGAACAGGTTATTGTTCTAGGTTGCAAAACTCCCACACCTTTGTTATCTGTATAGTATTCGAGCTATACTTGTTTTTGCCTGTAAATATTGTGTTGTCACTCTGTTTAAGCAGTCAGCTGTTCATCAAAGTTTTGCAATAGTGGACAACCTCGGTGAAATTTCTGCAAAAGCACAGGTTAATCATTGTTTTCTTAGCATTCATGTTTTTTCCCATTTTGTTTCTTGGATTATATTTCGAAGTTATGGTATGTTTCGGATTCAAACAGTGTGCTTTGACATCCTTGGTCCTATGCTTGCTGCACTTGTTAATTTGTGGATTGAGAGCCATCGAAGGTTGTTATTCACTGCCATTAATGAAATGTTCCTTTTTTCCATTTGATGTTGTAAGTTAGCTGAGCTGTGGAAGTGGAACTAAGAGCTGACTTTAGTGTATTTTACCTTCAGAAGAATTTGATTTTATCTTTTCTGAATAAAAAGAAAAAGCTTTACATGATAGTTACTTAGAGCTTGAAGTCTCCATCTTAGAATTTGGGTTTAGCCTAACTCAACCCCAAAAGCTAGCTTGTAAGATGAGGATTGCCCAAGCTTTATAAACGCTACTTAGGTCATATCTCTAGACGATGTGGGACTAAACATACCTCAACCAGCACAATGAAGGTGCTGGAGGCTGCAATGAAGGCAACTCAAAGTTGCCGCGATTAAGGCGGCTAGGGCGGATGATAGCTACCTAGAGCTTGAAGTCTCCATCTTAGAATTTGGGTTTGGGCCTAACTCAACCCAAAAGCTAGCTTGTAAGGTGAGGATTGCCCAAGCTTTATAAACACTACTTAGGTCATATCTCTAGACGATGTGAGACTAAACACACCCTCTCAACCAGCACAATGAAGATGCTGGAGGCTGCAATGAAGGCAACTCAAAGTTGCCACAATTAAGGCGACTAGGGACGGACCGCAATTAAGGCGGCTTTCCAACACCATTTATGTTTTCCCTCTTGAGCTTTTAGCTCAGTAGCTCTGAACAGAACAGTTGTACAGACTTACAAGTGCCCTCATTGAGTCATGGTCAAGGGATTGTTTTCCATATGGATCATCGTTATTCATATCTTTTTTTGACATCATAATCATAGTATAGTATCATATACAATCATAGCCACCCATGTTTGTTTTTGTTATTTAGCCTTTCAAAGCTCATAATATTATTGTTAATGATCTCAAAAGGTCACAAGGAACATTGATCTGGTGTATGGAGGTGGAAGCAACGGTCTAACGGGTTTGGTTTCACAACCTGTTCACGATGGCCTGGTCGCCAAGTCATAAGGTAAATAACACTCATTTTCTCTTTCTCTTTTTTACCCCTCAATGTGTTAATGAGTAAGTTAACCACTGCTTTAATTTTGTTGATTGACACTAAATTAATTTGTCTTGTAACTGTCTGCTGCAGAATTATTCCCAAGACGCACATGCCTTGCGAGGTATGTCTGCTTCAGCCAGGAGAAAAAGCTTAAACTCTTTTTCTTCTCATAATAAAGTATTGCTAGTTGTATACTTATAATAATTTAATAAAGTATCTTATTGGTTTTTAAGTTACGCCCTTCAGTTCATTCCCCTCAGGTTCATAAGCTTCTTGTCAATTCCAAAACAAGAAATAAAAGTGTGTAGAACCATGAGGTGTTTCAAGCTTTCTAGTAGTAACGTGTAGCATGACCATATCTAAGTGTTTGCAGATTCTTTAGAGAATAGATATAGTTAAAGAGTTGTATTATTTGCGACGACTGAATGGAAGATTTAGGATACAGACAACTTATATTGATGTAAACATTTGTAAATATTAAAGTACATTATATTGGTTATGTCAAAAATATAATTTAAACTGTTATATATTGTTGTCGGTTTGCTTTTCCCGTGAAATATTATGAATTAATTTATTATTATTTGTGAGTTTAGTTGCTTTTATTAGTATGTTGTTTTGGAGCTACAATAATGAAGTTGACAATTATCAATCGCTAAATTATTCCCCTGAACAGGTGTTTGGGAACAATTTAGATGTTGATTTTTTTTTTTTGAATTAGCTAGGAAATAACTGCAAAATTGCTATGAAATTTAGCTATATATTGGCTACGAAATCGCTACCACAATATCGTAGCTATTTAGCCAAAAAAGCAATTCATTCCAACATATCACTAGGGATTAGCTATTAAATATCTAAAACTTTTTAAATATTAACTATGAATTAGCTAGGAAAATTTTCCCAGCTGATTTGCCATTCAATTTATGCTACCACCAATTCTAAAGCTATTTTGCAGTTAATCTGTAGCTAAATTTATTTGCTAGTGATTAGCTATGGATTAGCTGCCAAATTTGTTGTAGTATAACATCCATGTCATAAATTCTGATTTTTTTCACAAATTATTTTGAAATGTGTGAAGATTTGTTGGATATTTTATTTCAAAACAATTTATTTTGAAAAATAATTTACACTTTTATTGCAATTTTATTCTCCTATTTTTCTGTTACTCTTTTAATTATTTTTATTGCATTGTTTTTTTACCTCACGTTAGCAAGGTGTATTTTGTGATCAGAATATGTGTTATTTCACATTAATATAGCCATTATACATCGTTAAAACAAAATTAATAGGTGCTCCATCAATATAGCCTTTATCCTCTTTAAAACCAAATTAATAGGTGGTGCACCGTTTCTCTCTTTAATTTTGCTTATATAAGGTTAATGGCAATTGAAACAGGTGATCTATTATTCATTTAAAAAAAAAAAAAATAGGAAACCGTGTAAGGTTTTCAACTTGCAAACATGGACTGATAATTATACATAGAAACCTGCGGATTAAAAGTACATAATTATACTTTTACAAAGAAAACTAAAAGTACATATAACATAACATGTAAACCTACTTATAACTTGACAGATATTATACAAACTTAAATGAATAAACTCATCACTATTGCTTTATTTTTTAGAGTAGAAAATGAGAAGAGAGAAAATGAGGAGAAAAACCATTTTCTCTTGTTTGGTGGAAGAGAGAAATAGGGAAGAGAGAATAAAATTGGTGGGACCCACCTTAAATTTTTTTCTCTCCTCAAATGAAAAGAAAATGGAAGAGGAAGAGAGTGTTTCATGTAAAATGACTTTTGTATCATTCTTTTTGGATTTTCATTCAATTATTTAATAAACTTAAATAAATTGAATTAAATTAGTCATTTATTTAATTAAATTTAAATTAATAAAATAATTATATTAAACTAATAAATTTTATTCATTAAATAAACTTAAATGAATTAGATTAATTTAAACTATTTGATTATTTAAATTAACTTAATTAATAAAATCAATATCTTGTTTTTTTAGTTAAGGTTATTTTTGTTTTTTTAAAAACAATTACATTTATCTCTTCTTGTTTTGTATCCAACCAAACAAAGGGGACAAAGAACACACTTCTTTCTCCTATGTTTCTCTTCTATAAAACAACACATCAAATCTACTCTATTTCTCATAATTTTATCTCTTCTCATACTCTTTCTCACCTCTTTCTCTCTTCTCATTTTCTTCTCACAACCAAACAAAACATAAAAATGAGGAAACATGGACTAATAAATAAAAACACAGGGACTAAGACTAAGTTCATATCATAAGGAATTGGTCAGTAGCGATTCTCTATTCACAGAATATGAACTTATGCCGGGAACTGATTTACCTATGATCAAGTGGAGTCTTGGGAAGAGTCCAATGGTCAAAATTAGTCATTGGCTACCATGGCATCCGCAACAGGGTTGTCCAGCTTCTTAATGAGCAGTCTGTTCAATGGAGGACGGTCCTTGGCTGATGGAATCACATCAGCATCAACAACGATCGAGTCCTCTTCTTGGATCTGCAGATGATTTGACTGTCAGTTCAGAAAACATTGTTACCTGCCAAGTAACATAACATTTTAAACCTTTTCCAGCAAATCATGTAATTTCTTTATAGACTTGGTGAGTCATATCATTGCACTGCACATTTTCCATGACGACAATAAATCGAAGACAGAAACATATCACAAGGATAATGCTTGGTGGGCATCACCTCAAATTAATCAAAATGAGGGTATAAATAAGGAGAGACCAGCTATAATGCCAAAAGGAAAATGGGCAACCACTGCCATTAGAAGATGGCATATTCATCATGTAATAATCAAGGGTGAAGGAATAAACACATGAACCACCAACCAGAGCACCACCTTCAAACCACCATCGCTACCCATCGTTAACAGCCATGCCATAGTTTTAGAAAGAGACGAAGACTTTCTATTAGATAGAAAAAGAGGAGATAACTTTTGGTATGCCAAACACAATCAACATTGCAGGGTTAATATTATCGTAATTACCATTTTAGTTAAAATATTATATATATTTTTAATTTTTAATATATTTTAATATAATGTTATTTAATTTGGCCTTATTTTTTTCCAAGTGATTTTACATGATTACCCTCAACCACCACTTTCCTTTTATATATAAAGATAAAGATTTGTTTTATTATGATAATTTTGTTTTTGTTGAGTATATTGAGTTTTTTATGTTGCTTTAAAATAAATTTACATTCAACATAAAAATTATCATAAATTTCTAATTTTATATTTACGTTATTGCTATAATTTGTCTAATAATTTTAGCCATTAATAGTTCTGTTGATTATCTTTTGTTCCTTGACTATTGAACCAAGGCTTTATTCACTATCTAATATTCTAATTATCTCCTCTCTTTCTTAGTGTTTTTAAGTTTTCATGACCATTCTAGTATTGATGGTCTTAATTTATTTTCAAAATTAAAGGCAATAAAAGAAATGTTAACAAAAGAAATAAATATCTCATTCAAAGGATTAGATTCTTTTTCAAATGTTGTATTGCTTAAAGAACATTATGGACAATACATATGACCGTTGTCATTGTCAAATAATTTTCAAAATTAAAATTGCTTAAATTCTACTTTAAACAACCAATTTTTTTATCCTCATATATTGAACTAGACCATGAACAAAAATTTTGCCTAAGACCTCGGAATATCTAGACATGGCCCTGCTTAGATGTCATGTAATATTTAATATATTATCAATAAAGCCCTAAAGGCTTTGTCGACATTACTTATATTCTCTTATATGTCACATCCGCCTCTATCCCATAAAACATGATTTTTGTTGTCTTAAGTCATAAACTCAAATTAAACCCAATTTATGATCTTTAAAACAGGGTAAGACAGTTTATACTGCCTCAAAACAATTTTGCAAAAGTATAGTAATTTTTCTTGGTTTTGTGACTCTTTAAAAACCTTAAGTACTCATAGGATTTCACGATTTTAAACCTTAAGATTTTCATAACCATTTTCTTCATCATGGCCGAAACCAACACTATTAAAAATGAAGATTTTATCTTCATCAATCAAGCTCACAAACAAACATACATATTCATGTATAAAGGTATTAATTCACGACATGAGCTTTTAACATATTAGATACACTTTGTGATATATGATTAAGTGTGCAATTTATAATTTTTCTCAAGTAAGCATGCATCAAATAAGCATATTAGTCATATATAACCATATGACAACCAAGCATCAAATCAATTCCTCCAAGAGGATCACACACATATATAGACACATAAATATTGAACCCTCACGCTTTGGGTTTTAGAACCAACACACAAATATATTAAACCACCAACATATCTATCCTAAGGTAGGATGATGGTAATCTCTCCCATACCTTTGTTGATCACTTGGAAATCAAGCAAAAGGATGGTTGTTCTTCTAGGTGTGCTCATGGTTTTGGGCTTGAAAAACCTAGCAAGATCAAACCAAAATACAAAAGGATTAAACACATGAACTTAGCTATGATCATAGAAGATAATCCATGGTAGAAATCCTTACTTTTAGGAGAAAGGGTGATGGGTCAAAAATGAATGTTCATAGGCTTGAAAATACCCATTTTCAAGGAAGGCTCTAAAGGAAAATTTTTGTGAAATGGCTTAGCTCTAGAATGATGAGAGGATCAAGGATCTACTCTTAGTTTTTGAATCAAGCAAATGGATGGAGTTTGCTTCATGAACAAGATGATAAGTTTTAAAATGAAATGGAATTGTGTGGAGGAGAGGGGGCTGGTCGATGTTTGTGATGCAATTGGGGAAAATATAGTTTTTAGTTGAATCATGGTTGGTTAATGAAGCCCCCTGGTAGGTTAGTAAATAAGTTGAAAACTTAGATATTTATTTGGTTTGTCATGATGACTAGGTGAATCACCACATGACTCATCACATGGTGAGTCATCTAAGTGAGCACATCCTCTCGACTCTCCGACCTACCTCTGCACATCCGTGTTCTGCTCCGTCATTTACCCGATTAGGTTTTTGTTCGTTTTTTGCCGAAATTCGCCCGAATAAAATCTAATATTTAATTTTTGAGCTAAAATTTTAAAAATAGACTTTATCCCCAACATAATATTAAAAATTAAAATTTTTCAGTTTCGGGTCCAATTAGGGTTTTATGATTGCATAAAATCTACTGTCAGTAAAAACGCAAACCGTTTTTCCGTCTGAGTTTTAAACCCAAAACTAAACACTAACATCATACAATATAGTAGGTTCTAGATATAATTTTGTTTTTTCCAAAAATCATTCTCTTGATTACCGGTAAAAATATAAACAAATAAGTAATTATCGATACAGCAAAATAGATAAAACATAGATAAAAGACAGGGTGTTACAATAACTTGTGAGACACATTTAGTGAACTTATTAGAGTTGTACCATTGAAATGAACAGTTGCTTAAAGTAATATAAAACAAAAAGTGATAAGTTTGACATAGTTAGACCCATAAAAAAATAGCTAAGCAACTCCTATAAATTACACCTTGAAGATGCTCTAATAATTAACAATTGATAGTTATTAGTATTTATAATTATAATTACAATTATAATTATAATAATTATAAGAATTAAAGGATTATGTGTTGTTAGAGTAAAAAGTTTTACACTACTCACAAGGTATGTTCGAGTGGCTAGTAACTATAATCATAATAATTACTATAATTATTATTATCAATTAAATAGTAGTATATTTATTCAAGAATATGTTAATATTTTGTTATGCCATCATTCAATGATGGACATTTTTAGCTCTTTCTTTTAAAATATGATGACATGCTTTTTTGTTTTGTTTTAAATTTACATTCTCATTCATATAATTATACTTTTTAAATCTATATTTTATTTATTTAAATTTTTAGTCATATTTATTTTAAAAAATCGGTGGGA
The DNA here is from genome assembly GCA_030762895.1 of Sophora flavescens. NCBI lineage: Eukaryota > Viridiplantae > Streptophyta > Magnoliopsida > Fabales > Fabaceae > Sophora > Sophora flavescens. The sequence goes on along the minus strand of CM061064.1, from coordinate 106,954,235 downwards.
GGGGGAGAATGCTCACTTGGAATTTGAATCAATTCCAACCAATCCCAACTCCCAAAAAAAATACTCCGCATTACAAAATTAGGGTATGTTTAATTTGTCCTTTTTTTTCCTAATTTAAGCAATACTTATAATAAAAATACTTATAAAATTATCATATTATTTTATTTTATTTTTTTAAAGATTTATACATTAAATATTTAAAGCAATTTTTTAATAGTTTTCATTATTTCCTATACAAAGTTTAATTATGACTGTAACATGTTTTATTTGATTAACTTTTCAGCGTAACTCAAATCATTTGGGCTTCAAAACCCAAAGCCCAATTGATTATGGGCACAGAAAGATTCTCTAGAGCCTTCTGGGTCTTGTGCCGAAATGTCTCGAAAGTTTCCGAATTTTCAGAAACTTGGTGAATCAAAAAGTAAGGAAATAGAATTTTCTCGAAAATACAGGATTACTCCTCCATTTAATTTAAATACCTCACATATCCCCTCTTAGATCATCAGAGAAGAAAGTGAAAGTAGTTGTCCACAGCAGTCGCATAAGCATCATATCTTGCAAAGTTCTAAATATCAGTTAAGCATACAAGAAGAGAAAATGTCGCTGATTCCAAGTTTTTTTGGTGGCCGAAGGAGCAACGTTTTCGACCCATTCTCTCTCGATGTATGGGATCCCTTCAAGGATTTTCCATTCCCCACTTCTCTTTCTGCTTCATTCCCTGAAATCAATTCAGCATTTGTGAGCACACGAGTGGATTGGAAGGAGACACCAGAAGCACATGTGTTCAAGGCTGATCTTCCAGGACTGAAGAAAGAGGAAGTGAAGGTTGAGATTGAAGATGACAGAGTCCTTCACATCAGCGGAGAGAGGAATGTTGAGAAAGAAGATAAGAATGACACGTGGCATCGCGTGGAGCGTAGCAGTGGCAAGTTCATGAGAAGGTTCAGGTTGCCTGAGAATGCTAAAATGGATAAAGTGAAAGCTTCAATAGAGAATGGGGTTCTCACTGTCACTGTTCCAAAGGAAGAAGTTAAGAAGCCTGATGTCAAGGCAATAGAAATATCTGGTTAAACAAAAACATGTCAATCTGTGTTTGCTTTTTTGGTTCAAAATGGTGTGCATTTTCTTTGCTGCTGCAATGCGTATGTGTGATGAGCGTAATAAAGACATCAAATCTTACTATGATTTATGAATTGTAACGGAGATACCATTTAATGTGAATTGTAATTGCGTAAGTTTTGGTTGTTTTTGTTGTGACATTTTTATGATAAACTCCAGCCTACGGTAAATACAAATATTCCCATTTTCCAGCTTAACAGGAAAAGTCTCGGCAAATTCATGGTATAAATGTGTACAGAAATTGCAAACTGGAAATAATGTTAGAACAAATTAATTCCTTATCTTGATGGAATGAAGAATAAAAAAAAGAAGAAGAATGAAGAATCAAATAAACTTGAAATTACTATGCCCATTTTGTTTTACAAAAGAAAAAAAGAAGAAGGAAAAGTGTATACTCCTAAACTTTAATTCATTTGTAAATAAACCTCTTGAACTATTAATTTTTTTAATTAATCCTTAAATTTTAACAATTAATGAAATTAATCTTTCCTTACTCCAAAATTTGATTAGTGATGATAATAGAATTCAGTCATTCATTTTGCTTTAATCTAAGCTGTTGATTTATTTATTTTTGGTTTTTAAAATTTTAAATTTTTTTTAAAAGAAGAAAAAAACTAAGAAATACAACGTTATCTCGTGCTGCTCCATTCTGCAGGAAACCAATCTTGAAGATTATTATTTTTCAAAGTTCCGTGATGATAATTCCTAAGTTGGGTCTTACAATGAAAATGGGTTTTCTTCGTAATTTAGGACTCGTTTGGTGGTCAGAATTAGAGAGACATGATATGATAAACTATTATATTCATCCGAAACTATTGTTTGGTGAGCCAAGATTGATAAGTTAATCATCTCACCTATCATATCATTCCATCTAGTTAAAAGTGGGGGAGCTGGGTTAGAACTCTCAATGATAATATATGATGATTTAAAGTAATAAGAAGACAATTAAAGTATAATAAAATATAACTTGGTTAAAAAACATAAAATATTTTTTAATAAAAAAATATAAATTTAAAATAATAAATATATTAATAATTAATTTTAAATTTTTTTTATCGCAATGCTAATATTTTAGGCCTGACTCACCCTAAAAAAATATTCTAATAATTTAACTATATGTAAATTTAAAACTCAAAATGAATTTTAAAACTATAAAAAAATAATTGAAGTTAGACAATATTTATAAAATTTAAAAAATTATATGTAATTTTATCACAAGGATAATTTTGTCTTTTCATATAATTTTAAAAAATGAAAATTATAAAAAAATAAATCTAATAAAATATGAAAATATTTAGAATAAAAACGATTTTTTTTTTAAATTTATACTAAAATTTTAATGTTATCCGGTTGGTTATCTGTTGGACACCAAACGTCGGATAGGATAACAACTTTTCATGTTCTTATCATATCTTACTCCTATCATAATCTTTTATCCTATCCGTCTATATTCTATCCTGCCCATCAAACGAGTCCTTATTACATTGGACTTTGCAAAGGGGTTGATGTTGAAGTTCCTATGAGCAAGATAGCAAGAACATGGCGAGGACCCAGGAGAAGATGAGAGATGGGTCTTTCTCCATTTTTTTCCCTTTTTAAAATAATTTAATAAACAGTTCAGATTAAATCAAAATTAATGGTTGGATTTGATTATTATTGATAATATAACTTCGGCTTAATAGAAGGACTACTTTCACTAATCATCAAAGTTTGAGAATTAATTGAAAAAAATTAATAATTCAAGGTGTTTATTAACAAATGAGCTAAAATTCAGGGGTTATATATATGCATTTTTCCAAAAAAAAAATTCAGTTAACTTTATTTGATTTGCATTAATTTTAAAAAATAAAATAAAAATGTATTCCATTTAGTTGAGTTTCGCTTTTCTATTTAGTTTTGGATTTGACTGAATTTTACGATTGGTATTATTAGGTATGGCACATGGGAATTCTTTCCCCCCCATCTTATAAAGAAAAATTGTGGTGGGTTGTCATTTGTAACTATAAAATTTTACCTCATTTTTTCGAGATTTTTTTTTTCCGGACAGATTCTCTTCTTGCACAGCTGGACCATTATCTATGCCCTTTTCATTGTTTATTTTTTCAGATGTTCTTTGCGTGAGTTGATGGGTCCATAGTGATCGAGAAACGTGTTGACTTGTTGGTTCCGTTTTCGTTCAATCCAAAGTTGCCATCTTTTTGGAGATTTTGGAAGTTGGAACATGGTTTTAGTCAAATGGGTTTTCCGGTTAAGATATATCACCCACATTTTATATTATTTATTATATTATTCATGTGATAAATTTTGGGTGAATCGGATTATCATATAGATTGATCAAAATTTCAAATTTTCTAATTGTATTATATCAGAGTAAACTATATAAATACAAGATATTATAAGATAAGATATGTATTCTTTGTATTCGCAAATTTAATCCATATTAAAATAATATTTTTTGATTAAAAAATGCATTATATTGAAAATATTGTTGACAACGAACATTATTTTAATTCATATTAAAATATTATTTTATAATATAATCAGTTTTTTAATAAAAATATTATTTTAATATGATTAAATTTACTTAATATAAAGAGATATATACTATACTACAATATATCGGATTCACATATTTTGACCACCAAAAAAATACAACTAAAACCCACCCGACAAAATATGAATTGTGTATCTTAGTCCAACCATTCCTTCAATTTCTCTTTTTAAAAAAAAGGGTGAATTTTGTGTGTGTGTGTTTACATTGTTGGTGGAAACAGATAGCAAGGACGGTGCTAATGGTTGCATCATGAATAAAACAGTGGTGGGTTCTTCTTTGGATGATGAGGAAGGTTGAAGAAGCTCATGGCAGGTATTCTGGAGAGTTCATTAATGTCCTAGAACCACCTTCCCTTTTTTGTCTTTATTGTTTGCTTTTTTTTTCTTTTCCTTTTTTCTTTTCATACGTAGTTATGTACCAAAAAAGAATTGAACGGGAGAAAAACAAAATCCAGAAGCTTCTGTGGGAGAAAAGTCTGGTGGCAACTTTGACGCTTAACTAGAAAGGATTTTTCATCAATATTTTACAAGTGTATTGAACAGTTGACATATAGATACATATATAAATATAGATAGATATAAATAAGATATGTATCTAGTGTGAGTACATTTCTTATATTAAAGTGAGAGGAAAATCCGAACCATTCAACTATACATGAATGACTAAGATTAAAAGTTATTTCCTGATTTTAAAATGTTATATGACCACTTAAAAAATTACATGACTTTGTGATTTAATTTTGACCATTTAAAATTTGATCCAATAACTATAATATACCATTCTCACTCTCACATAAAAAGACTCTCTACTTAATATCTTCTCGATATGGATATGGATATAAATATAGATAAAAAAATTAGGGATGCGCGTACTATACAGTAATGAGTTATAGATTATTTTTATTAAAAAGATTTGTAGTTTGGGAGACTTGTACTTATATCCGTGCATTGCACTTATATTCCCCGATATTTAATAAACATTGTTTATATTTTATATGTTGAAAAATTAAGATATTTGGATAATTAAATGAATGATAATAACATTATGTATGAATTATATTTGAAGTAGGAGTATTGAAATGAATTACCAACACATATTTTGTAAAAAGATTAAGGAAGCAAATTAACCAAATAAAACACAGATTGCTAAGGGGAACCTTCCTGGGGGGCACTTCCACAATGGCTTCCAAATCTTTTTCTTTGCCCATCAAAGACTAATAAGCTAATTGATCTTGAAAAGCTCAAAAGCTATGGATTTGACGCTACTACAGGGGCCGACGCTCAAGGATGGAAATTTTTATTCAACACGGACCATCACATCCCTATGATAGAACTTCGGGAGTTCTTGTCCAATGCCGACATCAAAGTTGACCGATCCATCAATACTAAGAATCTGTAAGAGTTGGACAATCAATGAGGAACTTATTGCTGCCATAACAAGAGCTCCACACACTAGGTTTGGTGAGTTATAGAAGTCCTGGAGTGGATAAAAGAAGACCCGAGCCTTTCTATGAAGGTGTGTCAAGCCATATTTGGAAACAATGTTTGAAAAACAATTTATGACCATTAAGGCTCGATTCTTCCTAGAGTGTTGTTGCTCTTTCATTGTTCCTTCCCCCTCAATCCATATAATGTTTCAAAACTGAATTGACCATCGCCTAGCACCTCCTCCGAGACACCCTTGTGCCCCATCGTATTATTACATTAAAACCTTAATATTTATTTACTTAATCGCCGCTTATCGTTGAAAATACGTAAAAATTAAAACTTAATTAATAATTATATAACTTATGCATATATAAAACATACTTAAAACTATATTACATAAATACACACTTGTTATTTATTACATTCCAAAAAGCATCAAGGGTACCTCTCGGTAGGATCCCCTCACTGCATAAACTTCCTACAGACATACTCAGGGAAATATAAATACTCTTTAGACACATTGGCCATACTGCCTATACTCTAATCGCCTTGAATCACAAATGACCTCCAAAGATCTCAAGTTCGTAAGGAGTTCCATCTAACTCCTCAAGAATTGGTTCCTCCATCAGTCTTCTCGTACGATCACATCGTAAATAAAATACAACACACGAGAAGATATAGGAATAAGAAACAGTTCTATTATCAAAAAGCTTTAAAAGAGTAATAGTAAATTATACAGAATTGTCACAGAGCACGCATCACTCAAAATCAACAATCATCCTCAATCCACTATATCATCCTCTACCTCACCCCCATGCAACTAAAAACTTTATATCGATGTGGCCATCTTCACCTCGTCACATTAGTCGTAGTCCGTAACTATTTAGGTTAAAACTCATGCTGCTTATTCCCCGTATCTCTCACAGAGATAGGCATAAGCACAGATGCGCCACTATTTCCCGTGGGAAATAGCACATAAGCACATAATAAATGATAACCTCGGCGCCCTATTCCCTTACCTCTCATAGGGAATAAAGGCATAAAGCACGGATGCCACTATTTCCCCCCATTTGAAATAGCACATAAGCATATAATAAATAATAACTCGGTGCGTCTTATTCCCCTAATCTCTCATAGGAAATAGTGCATCAAGACAATATATGTCACTATTTCCCCCATTTGAAATAGCACATAAGCATATAATAAATAATAACTTATGCGCCTATTCCCTAATCTCATAGGAAATAGGCATCATGTGCATCAAAGACAACATGATTCTCACCGACTTTTATCAATAGCAACCTAGTACCTCAAGCTTTTCCTCACAACCTCCACTTACATTCTATATAACATCACTTCTATAAAATAATAGTGAGTCACCTCTAATTCATATTCAAAACTCTCACCCAAAACTTATCTTCCGAACAACACATATCCTTACTTAAAAATCAGCTAAGCACAATATTAACAACCAGGCAGATCATGCATAACATAACATTAGAAAATATTCAAATATCTCAATATCATATAAAGCAATTTATATCAACCAACTCATAATAATCAAACCAAATAAATAACAAAGTCAGACTCTGTCACAGCCTAGCCGTGATTGCCATCACGGTCGTGACAGACAACAAACATCCTCAATATCATAAATATTCCAAACACCGAATAATACGTCACATGCAGATGGAATACCTCAACCAACGTATCACAGTAAATTTGATAACAATAAATCAAACATCCTCAAATACTTAAAATCAACTTAATGTCGATAAACCTACAATCCCCGAATCACATTGGTTTTACATAAAAGGTTTCCAATGGGATTTTGGTCTTCTGCGATTACTCGACTACTAGTAGGGTTTAGGTCGCCCTACACAATTATCATATAATCTACTACTTATCGATTCCGACGATAGGTTGATTCTTTTCCCACCCGAGCTAGCACCGAAACACATACATGACGCATCCTCGTTATCCCGCCACGAGTTAACACAACCACCTTCATCCAAACAATCATAACTATAATTAATCAACTAACAACCATCTATGACACTTTAGGGCTAGGTTCGGCCAAGACTTAGAAAATAGGTTTAGGGTTATCTTCTTAATGCCATCTTTTGATCCTAGTTACTAGAGTCTTAACTAACATAGATTACTTATTACAAGACTAAAATTTGAAACAAAATCCTCTAACCTTTAGGGTTAAGGTTTCGCCAAGGGCTGACTTTTAGGTTCAAAATCCTTAAAATTGCTAATCATGATTAAGTCATAGATTAATGGTCCTTAATTAACCTAAATCATAGATTAGTGACTAAACAACTAAGTTTCAAACTCAAAACTTCCTAACTCTCATATACTAAGATTCGGCCTTAACATGTTCATAGGGCTAGGGTTCTTAATTTGATAAACCAACTTGGATTTATTAAGCATACATACTAATAGCTTGATTACTAAGGTCATTAATGAAAACTTTGAACAAAACTCATCTAGTTCCAAGAACTAGGTTTCGGCCTTGATGAAATCAATAGGTGAGA